>JASKMD010000003.1:19515209-19542709 GCA_030144725.1 Haematococcus lacustris | reverse complement strand
GCACACACATCCCCTTTGTAAGGGGCAATCGTATTGTTTGTTTGTTTGGCTCATGGCATGATACACATGTCACTGTCGCTGCCGCTGGTGCCGCCGCTGCCACTTCCGCAGCAGGCCTCTGTCGCGCACTTGCACCCACTCCTGGCCTGGTCTGCCTGGGTTAGGCATGGCGGGGCGGCCCAGCCAGCTGCTGAGCTCGCGTGGGCGGCCCGGCCCGGCTGCAATGCGGCGGATGTTAAGCGCGGCTGGCACGTCTCGGTCGTAGAACCTGCGCCTGATGACATTGCTTGTAGAGCACATTGAGCCCCGGATCCGGGACCGCGTCGCCATGCTGCGCACCGGGTACAGCCACCTGCAAGGCAACATATGTCAATGCTCACTTGTAAGACCCTTCCTTGCCAAACCAAGTGTTAAGCCAAGCCATGTGTAGCCTAAACGGTGCAGGGCACAGTCTAGGCTGGTGTGTGAGATGCCATTCTAAAGCTTGACTCCACTCCTACAGTGCGAATGCATCTGAGGTCTCTCACCTGAAGGACTCTGCCTGGCCCTGCACCACGTTGGTGCGGGCAGAGCTGACCCGGCTGGTACGAAACTCATGCACCAGCACCACACGCCCGGGGAACTGCTTGCATGCCTCCCGTCGCATCTGGTTGACAGGCACACCCTTGCTGCCAATGCTGCCACTGCCACTGAAGCCTGCTGCCCCGGGGCGACCTGTGGCAGCCGACCTGTGGCTGCCACCTGTGGGGGCGACCTGTGGCAGCCGAGCTTGGTGCCCACGTCGTCCACGGTGTTGGAGTCGTGCTCATAGCGAGGTACAGCGTTGAGGCGGGCGTGGAGACCCGGGTACAAGGCCAACACATCCTCCACAGCTGCGCTGGGCTGAGAGGAGCGCCTTCTGGGAGGCAGTCCGCGGATGAGCTGCAGGTACATGTTGCGGTCCGCCAGGTTCGGGATGAACGCGTCCTCAGCTGGGATTTCCTCGAAGACCTCCTGCCCGTCAGGAAGCCCCCTGAGCTGCGTGAACCAGCCTCGCACCGCGAGACCCAGTAGCAAGCTCCCGAGCAGCGCTCTCATGCTGCAGGCCTCCACCCAAGCCTCGAGTTGCGTGACGACCCGCGCCTCGACCACTTCGGACGCCACGACCGCACCCGCCTCTAAACCAGCAGCGCACACCCCCCTCATCACGGTATGCCGTTTGGCCTTCTTCGCATGCCATGTGTTATTGTCGTGTCGGTCCCTGCGCGCTTCACCGCTGGCCTTCTTGTTCTTCTGCGCCTGGCTTGGCTCTGGCTGAGCCTCGAGCTCGCGGTCAACTTCAATGTCCGAGGCATTACGATTATGCTGCCTGTTTCGCTCCATCCTCTACCAATCTCTACAGCGACATATCAATGCTGTGTTACACGCCAGTGTACTTACGCCGGTTCTAAGCAATTAACCACCAACCACCAATAAAATCTAAACCGTGATTTAGTTCCGTTTTCATGCGTTATAATAGTTAATAGCCTGCTGTTTAACAGACTTAGTTCCCTATTATGCTCTTAAAAACGCGGGACGCGGACCATTTTAGAAAAGTGCATAGATGGTTCAAACTGGCTACCGTTGCAAGTCGCGTATGGTGCTACCACGCCCCGCCCTTCGCTTCAAATCAAAGCGTTGCTCCAGAAGTGCGGCTTCGCCGCATAGAATGCAGCCACAACGCACCAAAAACGGAACTAAATTAGATAGTGGAAGCGCCCGGGGCGTTTTAGTCCCCCAAAAACACTCGGCCTCGGCGCTGGAGCGTAACAGCTCTCGACCTCAGCCAGCAGCCGCGTCGCTACGCTCCGCGGCTGCTGGCTTCGGTCTCGAGCTGTTACGCTCCAGCGCCTCGGCCTCGCGTTTTTAGGGCGCCTAAAACTACCGGCGCTTCCACTATCTACTACGAAAAAGGCTCGGTCTCGGCGCTGGAGCGTAACAGCTCTCGACCTCAGCCAGCAGCCGCGTCGCTACGCTCCGCGGCTGCTGGCTTCGGTCTCGAGCTGTTACGCTCCAGCGCCTCGACCTCGCCTTTTACAACCACCTAAAACGACCCGCGACACCATTATCTACTACGTACATAAATGAGCACGATGAGCGTGATGTACATACAGCTTTAGCAGCATCGTGGAGACATCAAATGCCTTCCACCACTCCCACACAAAGGCCCTCGGCAAAAGGCCGGCCTCCGCACAAGTAGACGACGAATATTTCCATGTGATTGAGCTGCACTAGGCGTTCTAAGAAGACTTTCGGCTACATCTGTTGGGAGCCACGATAAGTAAAATGCAAGCAGCAAGAACTGCCTCGTAACAGTCTCGTGCATCGCGGCGGGCGGGAATTAATGAATCGTGGGAAAGCGTGGGAAAGCGTGCGAGCAGACGACGGGGTGTGAGTTTCCGAAGCCTTCCCAACACTTCTTTTCTAGATCGACCGACAACAATCAACTGCCTCAACATGCAAATGCAGCCGACCAGTGGTAGCGGTAATATCGCGCCTGCACTCGACGGGGATCCAGAGTCTACTCTATTCGCTGAGGACGATGTGGCGGATGACTTCCCAGAGCCAGTCAGCGCGCCCTCAGACCGCCTGGTGGACGCGGACTTTTTCAATAGTTTCGAGGATGACTTCGACGAGGATGACATGGCCGTGACGAGATAAGCTCCTGGGCAGAGCAGCAAGCTAAACACCCTATGTTGGAGGTAGCTTGTGCAGCTGCGCATCTGCCACGACATGCCGAGTCCCTAGCGGCAGAACCCCAGACGCCCTCTACTCAGCAACTGTTTACCTTGCACTGTGCTTACGCAGTTGCAAAGCAGAGCACATCCTGTTCTAGCATCACCACTGCACTTGCCTGTGACTTACCCTAGTATAACATGGTCAGCAGCTGGTGGTCACGGCCATGGCAACGAGGCAGGTAGACACGCCACTGAGGTGTGTGTCTGTACATACAGCAGATGCTGCCACTGCCTAGCGCCAACGCTCATCTTCCCTCAACACCTCCAGCTGAGTATGATCTAGACACACAGCCTATGCAAAATGGCTGTGCAGGGGTTATCACTTCGGTTGATACGTGTCTGATGCCAATGTCAATGTCCATGCCTTATGATAGTGAATGCCAGCTGTGAGGAGGGGCTCCGCGATCAGCTGGTGTCTCCCATTAGCAGTTGACGTTTCCCCATGCAGCTGACGTTTCCCATAAGCAGCTGACGTTTCCCATGCAGCTGACGTTTCCCATATGCAGTTGATGTTTCCCATATGCAGCTGATGTTTCCCATAAGCGACCCACCTACTTCAGCCCATTACCTGAAGCTGGTTGCTGAGGTCTGAGCTGCTTGTCCGCCCAACCTCTTCACTTCTTAGGGTTCATGACCACTTTGGCTAGGTGCACAGTCCCCCCCGTGGCGTAGGTGGATGTGTGGAGGCGATGGTGCAAGAGGCTTCTTGGGTACCTGTTCGATCCCCACAGCCCGGGCCTGCTCTTGAACGGGTCAGCTCTGAAACTGCCACACCCCACTGAGTTGTGCAGCAGGCCACAGGCACCTGACCTGACGCTTTAGAGCGTTAAAACACCAGTGCCAGACCAGATCATGTTTGCGAGGTAGTAAGACAGAGACAGCAAGGGGCACCTGGCTAGCCTGCATTCTTGCTTGGATTCTTGCTTGGATTCGTGCTTGGATTCTTGCTTGGATTACCCACAGTCCAACATGTTGTTCCTTGTTGAATAAGTTTTGTTGGCCTGGATTCTTGCTTGATCACAAGATGTAATAAGACAGAGACAGGAAGGGGCACCTGGCTAGTCTGGATTCTTGCTGATTTGAAAAACGGTTGAATTACGACCACGATGGTGGAAAATTAGGGGCTTCCAGGTGTTCACATCCAGTGCCGCAGTTTGCCGTGAGCAACGGGCGCTGAATGGGCCGTCGCGCCCCTAGCGCCCCTCGTGATGCGCATGTTGCCGAGCCTTGCAACTTACCGCAAGGCAGAGCTACTCGAGCCACGCGCCGAAACTGCGCCAAGGGCCAGTCACAAGGCGAAAGCTCCGGCTGCGATCCGGACGACCCTAAAGCAGGGAAGCATGCGGACCCCTCTGGCGGAACAGCCGCAGTGGACGCGGGTGGCAGCATGTCCATCGTAGACCTGGCAGGAGAGGCAGACAGCGGCAGCGAGGCAGATGCCGCCAGCCCTGACCAGGGATCAGAGCCAGGCTTGAAGGCGGGCAGGGGTGGTGCCGCACGGGGCAGGGGCAGAGGGGCGGGTGCCGGCCGGCGCCGTGCTTCCCCTGTTGCAGGTGGGAGTGCAGGGCCGCCTGCTGCCCTGCTCCTTGCCCATTGCACAGCGCTGGGGACCCTGTTGTGTCAGCTGTGGCAGTCTTCGCCTGCCTGTCTGCCGCATAGCGTGCTGCTTCCTTGGAAGAGACAGCAGCCGGGCATGTGGCCCTGCCCAGTGATGCCCTGTCCTGCTCCCCCCCACTGGTGTGCAGCAGCGGAGGCAGGATCAGAGCAGGAGGCCCTGGAGGCCAAGCGCGCGCGCCGAGCCTCCCCCGCCAGCAGGGCGCTGTCTGCCCCTCCCCCTCCGGCTCCCCCTCCTGGCCTCCTGGCAGCTGCCTCTGCCTCCCCTGCCCCGCTGGCCCTCTGCTGGCCCAGACACCGCAGTGGGAGGGGAGGGGGACGCAGCAGGGGGGCCTGGGTCGGGGGGGGACGGCCAGGGCCAGTGGCCGCCGGGGGAGGGGTGGGGGCCGCTTGGCACACAGCCAGGGGCGGGGCCGGGGCCGGGGGCGGGGCCGGGGGCGGGGGTGGAGGGTGGAGGCAGCAGAGGAGGAAATGGAAGAGGCAGTTGAGGAAGAGGAGGAGGAAGAGGCGGAGGCCGAGGAGGAGGGTGGTTCAGATGTTGAGGGGGAGGAGGGAGGGAGGCAGGCAGGAGGAGGCCAGGAGCAAGGAGGGAGGATGGGGAGTGGGGAGGAGGGGGAGGAGGAGGAGCTTGTCGACCTTGACACCAGCGTGGGCTACTCCTGGCGTGAGAGCATGGAGCCGCCCCCTGACCTGCTCATGACGCTGCTGCCCTACCAGAAGCAATTCCTGGCCTGGGCCATGAAGCAGGTGCAGAGGGGGAGGAGGGGGCACCCCTGATGACGCAGTGAGGTGGAAGGCAGGGAGAGGTGGGGCAGGGCTGAGGGCAGGGCAGGGTAGAGGGCAGGGCAGGGGGGGGTCAGGCAGGCTGTCCAGTGTCCAGTGTGGGCTGTGTCCAGCACTAGCCTCAGGTGGCGCCAGGTCTGCCAGCTGTGCTGCTCCCCCACTGGACTCCCCACTGCTGGACCCTCTGCTCCCACTGCTCCCCCACTGCTCCCCCCACTGCTGCGACCCACTGCTGCTCCCCCCACTGCTCCCCCCACTGCTCCCCCTACTGCGGCTCCCACTGCGTCTGCTGCTGCTCAGGAGAAGAGCAGTATTCGTGGTGGCGTGCTGGCTGACGAGATGGGCATGGGCAAGACGATCCAGGTGCTGGCCCCCCCTGCTCTACCTGCTTTCCCTCCTACACCCTCCCATGCTCCCCGTTCCGCTCCCCCCCCGTCATTCCCCCCCCCTCCCCCCCCCCTTTCTCATACCCACCCCCCAGCGCTTGCCCCTGTGCCCTGCAGGCCATCTCAGTGTTGCTAGCCCACCGCACCGACAGCCCAGCCCCCCCCTGCCCTGCCCCCGACCGCACCGCCTCTGCACCCACGCAGCCCTCAGCAGCCGCAGCCAGTGCGGCTAGGCCCCGCATCGCCCTGCGCTCAACCTCCCTGCCCACCGCCCGCCCCTCCTCCCCCTCCCCCTCCCCCTCCCTGTCCCCCACCCCCTGCCCTCAGCAGCCACTCAGGCAGGCCCAGGGATCCGCTCCAGCAGCCCTGCCAGCAGCCCCCAGCCTGCCCACCCCTGCCCTGCCGGCTGAGGTTGAGGCGGCCAGCGGCCAGGGCCAGCACCACATGCCTGCCCCCTCCTCCACCCAAGCAGCAGCAGCAGCAGCAGCAGCATCGGAGGCAGGGGGGGGTGGCGGGGGGGGCCAGTGCAACCCGGGGTGCTGCTGGGCCAGCAGGGCGGGGGGGGCCGCCCCTCCCGGGCCTCCTCCCTGACCAGGGCCGGTAGCAGCGCTGGCCTGCCACCTCGCCCCCCCCCTCACCTCTGCCCCATCCATGACTAACGGCAGCAAGCGTGGCCAGCTGGGGGCTGAGCCTGGCCAGAACAAGGGGGGGGGGCCCTCACCCTGCCCCCAACCCTGGGGGGGAGGGGGGAGGGGGGGCGGCACAGACCCTGGCTGTCGCAGAGGAGGGGCCTGGGCCAGGGTCAGGGTCAGGGGCTGGGGCAGCCAGGTCCTACTCAGCCCCTGTGGGGGCCGCAGGGGGAGGGGGGGCGGCGGGCCTGGCCCCACTCGCCTGCAGCCACCGGCGCAGCAAAGCTGAGATTGCGGCCGGCCGGCCCTGTGCGCGCTGCGCTAAAGAACAAGAGCCGGTGGCGGCGCAGGGGGTGAGGAGGAGGAGGCAGGGCTAAGGAGGGGAGGGGAGGGGAGGAGGGGTAGCTGGATCAGCCCCTGCCCCTGACCCCCCTGCCCCTGCCCCTGCCCCTGCCACCCCTGCCCCTGACCCTGCCGCTGCCCCCCCTGACCCTGACCCTGCCCTCGTTGACTGGTTGCCTATGCCTTGTCGACCTGATGCCTCCGCCCTGTTGACCGGGTGCCTCTGCCCCTGTTGCCCTGCTGCTCAGGAGGGGGACCTGCACACCTGCAAGGCCACGCTGGTGGTGTGCCCAGTGGTGGCTGTCCTGCAGTGGCAGTCAGAGATTGCTCGCTTCACAGCCCCTGGCAGTGTCAAGGCAAGCCCTGTTCCCTCCCCCTCCCCCTCCCCCTCCCCCTCCCCCTCCCCCTCCCCCTCCCCCTCCCCCCTCCCCCCCCTCTCCCCCTCCCCCTCCCCCCTCCCCCTCCCCCTCCCCCTCCCCCTCCCCCTCCCCCCTCCCCCTCCCCCTCCCCCTCCCCCTCCCCCTCCCCCTCCCCCTCCCCCTCCCCCTCCCCCTCCCCCTCCCCTCCCCTCCCCCTCCCCCCTCCCCCTCCCCCTCCTCCCCCTCCCCCTCCCCCCTCCCCCCCTCCCCCTTGGCCCCAGCCCCTGGCAAGTGTATGCAGCATGTGGCCACCAGGTGGCGTTGTACCACGGCCCCAAGCGCTGCACTGACGTGTCCAGCCTGCAGCAGGCCGATGTCGTGCTCACCACCTACAGCGTGCTGGAGAACGAGTACCGCAAGTGAGTGGGGCGGGGCGGACAGGGCAGCTGGACACAGCGTATGGCCTACCTGCAACGCCACACAGGGCCACATGCCACCCCTGGGGGGTCACCCTTTCGGAGCCACACCCGCAGGGGTCACACGCTCGCGGTCACACCCTCGCAGTCACACTCTTGGGGTACAGGGTGTTGGCAGTTGAGGGCCAGGCAGGTAGGTGCTGCTGCATGGGCCCGCCCTGGCAGCGGCTGAGCAGTGGCGCTGGGGTGGCCGGGGTGCAGGTACATGATGGCGCGCAAGGTGACCTGCCAGTACTGCAGCAAGCGCTTCTACCCCGACCGCCTCAAGGTCAGGGCCAGCCAGGGGGCAGCCAGGGGGCAGCCAGGGGGGCCCTGGCAGCCAGGGTCAGTAGCTGCACGGTCAGAGTCAGTGGGTCAGTGGGTCAGTGGGTCAGTGAGTTACTCCAGCACCCTCCACCCCCCTTGACGCGAACCTCTCGATTCATGAAGCTGTCGACCCCTGACCCCCTGACCTGAGCCCCCTGCAGCCCCAGTCAAACCACACACCCTCCAGAGACGGACATTACCACATCAGCCCCCCACTGATGAACTTATGTTCCTGCCCTGCCCTGCTGCCTGCTGCCTGCACACCCCGCGCCCCTCCCCCCAGCACCCCCTGCCAGGCTCACCCCCAGGCCTGCACCTGGCTGGCTGTGGTGTGGTGTGTGGCTGCATCCAGGTGCACTTGCGCTACTTCTGCGGCCCTCATGCCGTCAAGACGGACGCTCAGGCCAAGCAGCTGAAGAAACGGGCGCGGCCAGGCCAAGGGCAGGTGGGGGGCTGGGGGGCTGGGTGGGGGCCCCCCGGCTGGCCTTGTCCATGCGGGGCTGTCCATCATGGCCAGCTGTGACTGCCTTGTGTGCCTGACCTGTCAGGTGTGATGACCTGGCACCTGCACCTGGCTCCCTTGCCATCTGGGTGCCTGCAGCTGCGAAGTGGGTGGCTGCGCAGTTCAGCAGCTGGGCAGTTCAGTGGCCAGAGACTGTCAGCAGCTGGGCATGTCCAGGCAGGGGCACTCCATGCCATGCTGTTGCCCCAGGCCAGGGTCACCCAGGCCAGGGCTGCAGCCCCCAGCGAGGCCCCCACCCCTGGCTGCTGTGAAACTGAGTCTTCTGTCTTAGGCAGGCAGGAAGAAACAGCAGGCCCGTGCCGAATGCCGGTGGGGGTTCAGAGAGGTGGGAAGACCCCCCTGGGCTAGCCTGCGCGGGCTGCAGGGGGGGATGAACAGCAGTGTTCTTCTAACAGCACTTTGCTTCTTGCAGCAGTCGTCTTCTTTCCCTCGCCCGATCTGCCTGATCTCTCGCCAGCCCCCCTGTGCTGCTCATGAATAGAATGTGGATGGGTCAGACGGCAGCTGGTTGGTGTCCTCCCCCCCTGCCCCCCCCACCCTCCACCCTGCAGCCTGGTATGCTGCAGCTGCTGCTGCTGCTGCTAGCTAACTTCCTCCCACCTCGCTGGTGTCCTCCCACCAGCCTGCCAGCACCCCACCACCCTCACCACCCAACCACCCCACCACCCTCACCACCCAACCACCCCACCACCCTCACCACCCAACCACCTAACCACCCTCACCACCCAACCACCCAACCATGTGTCCATGCCTGCACTGTAGGCAGCCAACGGTGAAGCAGGGAATGGAGGAAGCGGGGACGAGGAGGAAGATGACGAGGAGGAGGGCAGTGATGGGGATGAGGGTGGGGCGGGGCCGAGCCGCCCATCGAAGAAGAAGGGCAAGGCAGCGAATGGCCAGGGGCTGCCCCGCAAAAGCTCCCAGCCACCAAAGTCAGATGCTGGGCCAAGCAAGCTGGCTGCGCCGAACAAGGGCGGCAGCGCTGGCCGCAGCAGCAAGGCCCAGCAGGGCAAGGGTGGTCGGGGTGGTAAGGCTGGGAGGGGTGGGGGAGGTGGCAAGGGTGGGAGTGAAGGTGAGGGAGAGGGGCAGGGGACGGCGACTGCGAAGGCTACAAGGGGCAGGGCCTCCGCTCGCAGCACCGCCAGGGGCCGATCAACAGCTGCAAAGGGGCGGCGCAGTGGGGGGCAGCATGTGGTGGAGGAAGGCGGGGAGGAGGAGGAGGAGGAGCGGGGAGGGGCAGGGTCTGGGAGCGACTCTGATTTCCAGCCAAGTGGGAGTGACAGTGAGGGGGAGGGGGAGGGGGGAGAGGAGGGGGAGGAGCTGTCGGACTCCAGTGGTGGGGCCAAGGGCGGCAAGGGTTCCAGAGCCAGGCCAGGGGCTGGGCTCAGGGGTGGTGCTGCTGGGAGTGGGAGCAAGGCCAGTGCCGCCAATGGCAAGGCAGCAGCAGCCAAGGGTGGAAAAGGTGGGAAGGGGGTGACGGGGGGAAAAGGAGGGAAAGGCAAAAAGGCTGGGGCTTCAAGCAGCGAGGAGGAGGAGGAGGAGGAGGGAGACGAGGGGCAGGGGCGAAGGAAGGGGCGCTTATCTATGAGCGAAGTGCGGAAAATCATGAAGGGCGAGGGTCGTGCTCAGGTGCGCGGTTTCGCGTTTTCGCCCTCAACCGCATCATGTGTCTCGGCTTGGCAATGTCTGCCTACTGCAAAAGCTTTCGTACACAGCACGCATAGCGCTGCACGTCGTTCACCCGCGCTTCTTTTCGTATGTGACACGGCGAGTGCCATCTCAATTCTCGGACGTTGTAAGTCACATATGACGATCCTCGGACGTATTTAAGCCGCTCTCTGTGGCTACCCAGTCTGCCCTCTTCCGCGCTGCAGGCTGACGAGGAGGCGCGAGACATGATTGCGCGTGAGGATGCCCGGCTGTCTGAGCGCGCTTCCCTCCGCCGCGGAGCCTCCGACGCTGCCGAGGAGGGCGTGTCGGTCATGCACGCCATCGCATGGCGCCGCATCATCCTCGACGAGGCGCACTGCATCAAGGACCGGCGCTGCAACACCGCGCAGGCAGTATTCGCGCTGAAGGCAAAGTGAGACCTGCAACGGAGTGGCGCAACTCGGGATAGGACCGAGACCGGCTTCTGGCGGCTGCCGGGCGATGTTCGGCGGCGGTCTACTTAACCCCTGTTGACATGCCCCAGCCGCCTGCTGACATGCCTGCTGTGCCCTCGCAGGTACCGCTGGGCCCTGAGCGGCACACCCCTCCAGAACCGTGTGGCTGAGCTCTACTCCCTCATCCGCTTCCTGCGCATCTACCCCTACGCCTGTGAGGGCCCGCATGCCGCCCCTTCCCCTAGCACTGGCCTGCGCCCCGACCTGCATCCCCACCACAGCCCCAGTCCTCGCCCTGGCCCTGGTCTTGGAACCTTACCCTATTTGGCCCTGTGCCATAGGCCAGTTGCAGCCATTGCCCTTGTGGCAGCACAGGGTTGAGCAGGCAGGCCAGGCCAGGCCAGGTAGGCCAGGCAGAGGCAGGAGGGGTGATGGGGGGAGCAGCAGGGGGCAACAGGGGTCCATGTATGGCATGGGCAACCACAGTGCCCCAGTCTCCTTCCTCCTGTCTCTCTCAGACAGTTGGTGGTGCAGTGTCTGAACATGCGGGTGTGGAGCCACACCAGGTGTCACCAAGTGTCTGAGGGAGCCACCATGACTGCCATCCTGGACTGCCACCCTGATCACCTTGGTTTCGCCAGTGTGCAAACAAAGATGCCGAGCATCTCAGCCACCCCCCCGCTGCCTCCACTGCCGCTGCTGCTGCCCAGACTACTTCTGTGCCAAGAAGTGCGCACCTGCCAAGGGCCTGGGCAAGGCCAGCAGGAAAGCTGCCAGGGAGAAGGCGGCAGCCAGCAGCGCAGACGAGGAGGAGGAGGAGGAGGGGGAGGGGGAGGGGGCGCTGGGGGGGCGGCAGCCTGAGAGGAGGGGGGGAGGCAGTGCAGGGCCTGGACCCTGACTCCCTCACCTGCTCCTGCTCCTTCCTTGACTACCCCTTTGTGGCGGTAGGTGTAGGCGCAATGCTGTTTCCCAGGCCAGGGGCAGGGGCAGGCCAGGGGTGGGCACAGCTGTTCCGACCATTTCCCGCTGCGGGCATTTTGACCATTCCCCGCTGAGAGCATTGTGCCCCTCCCTCGTGCAAGCAGTCGACAATTCCCAACCGCTGCGAGCATTTTGGCCATTTGATGACCCTCTGCTGTACCCAGCCTGGCCCATTAGCCTGGTGGCTGGCGAGGGGTGGCAGTCCCGGGAGCAGGGCACAGTCAGCTAGGGGCAGGCAGGCAGGCTGACACTAGGGAGGTGGGTGAGGCGTAGTGGCGGCCCCCCCTGTCCTGCTGCTGCTGCTGCACTGGGCCCTCAGGCAGGCTGGCCCTCTGCACTGAGCTCAGGCAGGCCCTGCCCGCCACCTGCCCCCACCCCTCCCCTGCCCTGACCCCTGAGGCCCTGTGACCCTCCCAGCCTTGCCTTGGCCTCAGTCAGCCCCCTTGGCCCTGTACTGCTCCACCACTGGGGCCTCACCCGGCACCCCTACTGCCCTACCAGCCTCACATACCCCTGCACCTGGCCTGCTACTGCCTCTGCCGCTGGCCTGCCCCCACCACTGGCCTGCTACTGCCCCTGCCCCTGCCCCCACCGCTGGCCTGCCCCTGCCCTTGCTGCTCCAGGGCGTGCGCAGCTGCCCCACTTGCGGCCACGGCAGCACCAGCCACTACTGCTGGTGGAACAGGGTGGTGGCCAACCCCATCAGGGTCCACGGCTAGTGAGTGCGCTGGGCCAGCAGCCCCTGACCCTGCTGCGACTGCCCCTAGGTGGCCAGGGTCATGGACTCCTCCCTGCCTGCCTGCTGCTGCCGCCGCATCTGCTGCTTGCCGCTACCACCGCCGCCACCACTGCTGCTCATGTTGCTGCTGGTGACGGAACGCATGGCTCCTTGCTGAGGCCCTTGCTGGCCTGACTGCTGCGGGCAGTGACTGAGCTGTGCCGGCTGTGATGCTGAGATGCTGTGCTGGGTGGCAAGCCTGCTTACGGCCATGCCCGCCTGCCAGTGAGCCCCCCCTCCCCTCTCCTCGCCTCTCCCCTCTCCCCTTCTCCCCTCGCCCCTCCTCCCCTCGCCCCTCCTCCCCTCGCCCCTCCTCCCCTCGCCCCTCCTCCCCTCGCCCCTCCTCCCCTCGGCCCTTCTCCCCTCGCCCCTCCTCCCCTCGCCCCTCCTCCCCTCGCCCCTCCTCCCCTCCCCCTTCCTCCCCTCCCCCTTCCTCCCCACCGCCCAGACCGCCTGACTTCATTCAGGCTGGGTCAGGCCTGCTGCTGCCTGGCTGCATGGGTGCAGCAGGGGCAAGGGCCGGCGGGGCATGCTGATCCTGAAGAACCAAATCATGCCGCGCATCCTGCTGCGGCGCACCAAGCTGCAGTGTGCAGACGACCTGGCTCTGCCACCCCGGTCAGTGCTGGTCAGGTCCGCTGCTGGTGGGGCCCAGCTGCAGGCAGAGCAGCAGCAGCAGGGCAGCACCAGCAGCGGCAGCACCCAAAGCTGATAACCAGCAGGGCATGCAGCACAGCAGCAGCAGCGGCATCAGCAGCAGCAGCGGCACCAGCGGCACGGCACCAACAGGCCCAGCAGCACAGCAGCACAGCAGGGGCATCAGCAACACCATGTCTAAGCATCAGCAGCAAGACAGCACTGGC
The DNA here is from genome assembly GCA_030144725.1 of Haematococcus lacustris. NCBI lineage: Eukaryota > Viridiplantae > Chlorophyta > Chlorophyceae > Chlamydomonadales > Haematococcaceae > Haematococcus > Haematococcus lacustris. The sequence goes on along the minus strand of JASKMD010000003.1, from coordinate 19,529,808 downwards.
AATAGGGACACCACCAGTGTGAGCTGTACCTTGCTGGGTTGCTGCTGAGGTGCAGGACGGTGATGCTGCGCAAGGATCGCTTTGACGAGCGAGGTGCGGGGTTCAAGTCCTGGCACGGCTCAGGTTTTGGCGTGATTGTCACATGCAGTCTAACCAGGCCTGGCTTGATCTGCCTGTCATTGCAGCCGCCGCCGCTGACCGCCGCTGCTATTGCTCTTACTGTTGCCATTGTGCCTGCTGTCTGGGTCATCATCTCATCCGCTGTCCACCACAACGACCACTGCTAATACTGCAGGGGTCTGTGGTGCTGTAGCCAGGGAATGCTGCAGCTTAGGTAAATTGAGCAGGGCCGAGGCCAAGAGATCAAGGAGCCCACCCAACACACAGTGCAGGCCTGTGCAGAAGCACAAGCTCAGACAGGCCTCACACAATAGATGAATGAGATCCGCAAGCCCGTTTGAGGGAGGGTTAGGCATAGCAAGACATCTATCAGAAAGAGCCCTTGACGCTCTGCGCTCCTGGCTGACGCAGCAAGGCATCACTTGTTCCCAGGATGAGGTGATCAGCATGTCGTGCTCAGCGCTGCGGTGCGGTGTGCTGCTGCCGCAGAGATGGACTTCTACGAGGCGCTGTACACCCAGAGCCAAGCCACCTTCAACACCTACGTCACCTCCGGCGTGCTGCTGCAGAACTACGCGCACGTCTTCGACCTGCTGATCCGGCTGCGCCAGGCTGTGGATCACCCGTACCTGGTGGTGTACTCGCAAACGGCACAGACGAACGCGGCGGTGAGGGAGCGCACTGAACAGCTCGGGGTTGGGAGGATGCCTTGGGGTAGATAAAGAGCGATTGATCCTCTTTTGCGACTGTATATGTAGATTGATCTGCCAGTGGTGTTGGTGCTGATCTGCCGGTGCACAGGGCGCGGCTGCTGTGGCGGCTTCGCGGATCTTTGACGCGGACATGGATGGCGAGCCAGACGCGCTGGCCGCAATTGAAGCACCGCTGCCGGTTCCGCTTCCTGCGCTGGCCAATGATGAGGCGCCTGCAGGAACTCCAACTCGTAAGCGGGCCGCTAGCCGCCAACCAAGCGTAGCGAGTCTAAACGGAGCGGAACGTAATGAAGCCAAAGTTCCAGCGGCAACTGACACCGCCCCGCAGCCGGCGGATCTTCCGCCGGCCAGCTCGCGTTATGGCCGGGCGGCAGCGGCAGCCAGCGCAGCTGCTCGAGCGGGAGGATCCGGTTCGAGCGGAAAGGCCGCCGCCCCCCTGACATCAGCGGCGCCCAAGTCAACTCGCTCTCGAGCCTCCGCTGCCAAGGCGTCAGAGACGGAGACTGGCCTCGCAGCTAGGGCTGACTCAAAGCCTCTCGAGGCAGCCAAGCCTGAGGTGGCGAGCAAGCCATCCCGGGCAAGCAGCGCCAGCAGAGCGGGGTCCGGGCTGCCTGGCCGAGCCGCATCCTCTGTGGTCGTCACAGTGTGTGGCATCTGTCATGATGAGGTGGATGTGGGCGTGTGGGCGGCATGCGGCCATGCCTTTTGCCGGGCCTGTGTGTTGGAGTACGTCAGCAATTGTGAGGATGGCCAGGTGGGTGGGGTGAGGTAGGCATGGGGTCCAGGCAACGGCTGCAGCAGATGCTGGAGCTCTGGCACGCCCTGGCCCCCACAACACACACGATCAGCCCTTAGAAGCCGCAGGTCCCTGGACCTTGACATGGCATGATGTAGGCTTGTACCTTGACCCCTGCCCCTGCCCCTGCCCCTGCCCCTGCCCCTGCCCCTGCCCCTGCCCCTGCCCCTGCCCCTGCCCCTGCCCCTGCCCCTGCCCCTGCCCCTGCCCCTGCCCCTGCCCCTGCCCCTGCCCCTGCCCCTGCCCCTGCCCCTGCCCCTGCCCCTGCCCCTGCCCCTGCCCCTGCCCCTGCCCCTGCCCCTGCCCCTGCCCCTGCCCCTGCCCCTGCCCCTGCCCCTGCCCCTGCCCCTGCCCCTGCCCCTGCCCCTGCCCCTGCCCCTGCCCCTGCCCCTGCCCCTGCCCCTGCCCCTGCCCCTGCCCCTGCCCCTGCCCCTGCCCCTGCCCCTGCCCCTGCCCCTGCCCCTGCCCCTGCCCCTGCCCCTGCCCCTGCCCCTGGCCCTGGCCCTGGCCCTGACCCTGACCCTGACCCTGACCCTGACCCTGACCCTGACCCTGACCCTGACCCTGACCCTGACCCTGACCCTGACCCTGACCCTGACCCTGACCCTGACCCTGACCCCGTGATCAGTCGAGCCACACGCTCCCACACCCGGCCATGGCCACCTCCCCGTGTTTTGCCTTAGTTATTCTCCACTCAGTGTGCTGGCCTTGCTCCGTGCCTCCTCCCCTCCCACCTCGCCTCCCTGCCCCAGCCACCTACCACCTGCCCGGCTGCCCTGCAGACCAAGTGCCCAGCCTGCAGCCAGCCCCTGACAGTGGACCTGAGCGCAGCCTCGCCTCTGGAAGCCAGCCCCGGCTCCCAACCCTCCCCTGGGGGAGCAGCGGGGGGGAAGCAGCGGGCTGCCCCGGGGACGGCCGCAGGGGGGGCCAGCGGGCGAGGGCCCCGCAAGGGCAGCATCCTGTCACGTATCCCACTGGACGCCTTCCAGAGCAGCACCAAGATCGAGGTGGGCACCAGGGGGGGCTTGACTAGGCAGTGTGAAGGTGCCGGGGCTGGGGCTGGGGCTGGGGCTGGGGCTGGGGCTGGGGCTGGGGCTGGGGCTGGGGCTGGGGCTATGAGGGGGAGGGGAGGTGTGTCTCTCTGGGGGCAGCGTTTTTGTTCCCTGCTCTGCTTCTGTCAGGCGAACCCGGCGCTGCCCCTGTCTGGGCATTGCCTCTGTCCCTGGCCTGGTCGCTGCCCCTGTCCCGGCTTGGCTTATGCAGGCTCTGCCCGTGGCCCGGCCACCTGGCCCTGCCACTGGCCTCGCCCCTGCAGGCTCTGCGTGAGGAGCTGTGGCGCATGCAGGAGCGTGACCCTAGCGCCAAGGCCCTGGTGTTCTCCCAGTTCACCAGCATGCTGGACCTGTGCCACCACAGGCTGGAGCAGGTGCGCGGAGCCGGGAGCTGCGCTTGCAGGCTACAGGGGAGGCAGGGGTAGGGGCATCAGGGGTAGGGGCATCAGGGGTAGGGGCATCAGGGGTAGGGGCAGCAGGGGTAGGGGCAGGGCAGGGGCGGAAGCGGAGGCAGGGGCAGGGTCAGGTGTTTCTGAAGGAAAAGGTATCAATGCTGTAGCCAAACCCCTGACCTGCCTGCTGCCTGTGTGGCTGGTGCTGTTGCACTGCTGCAGGTGGGGCTGCGCTGCGTGCGGCTGGAAGGGCACATGAGCCTGGACGTGCGTGAAAAAATGATTGCGGCCTTCACCCACGACCCTGACGCAAGTGACCCCTCCCCCTCTCACTTCACCCCCTCCCCTTTCCCCTCCCCTTCCTCCCCCCTTCCTCGACACCCTTTCCCTTCCTCAATACCCTCCCCTCTCCCTTCATCCCTTGGTCATCTGACCCTGCCTGCTGCGCAGCTCAAGAGCTCGACAGCGTAGTAGTGATGTGATGTACAACATGATGTAATGGGATATGGTGCGATGTGACATGGTGTAATGTCAAGTTGTTCTGTGTGATGTGACACTCTGTGATGCATGGGATAGGGTGGTGTGTGGGGGTGTGTGGGGGTGTGTGTGTGATTGTTTGGGTGTGTGTGTGTGTGTGTGCAGGTGCGTGTGTTCTTGATGAGCCTGAAGGCCGGCGGCGTGGCTCTGAACCTGACAGCCGCCTCCCATGTGATGCTCATGGACCCCTGGTGGAACCCAGCCACTGAGGTGCGCCCTGCCTCACCCCTCTCCCTGGCAGCAGGCAGCAGGGCAGGTGTCAGACTAAATGGCAGTCAGGCTTAGCAAGGGTCAGCACTCCAGCTGTCGAGCTAGGCTGCAGAGTTATAGTGTGACCAGGGCAGCAGGGGGCCACCGTCAGCAGCGGTGGTGATGATGGTGGTGGCCCTGACCCTGACCGTTGCAATACATCTTCGTTGGTCTAGCTGGCGCTCAACTGGCCACCCTGACCCGACCTGACTGGGACTGGGCACACAGGCTCAGGCCATGGACCGCATCCACCGGCTGGGTCAGTACAAGCCCATCACGGTGGTGCGCTTTGTGATCGCTGGCACCATTGAGGAGCGCATCCTAAAGCTGCAAGAGAAGAAGCAGCTGGTGTTTGAGTGAGTGCCGCTGTGGCTGAGCAGGGGCGGCAGGTGCAGCTTGTGGGCGGGTCGGAGCAGGGCAGGTTGGGGGTGAAGTGTGGAGTAGCCATTGGAGAGAGGGGCAAGGGGCGGGTGAGGCTGTCTGCCACCACTTGCCCGCGTGCCACGCCAGCAAGGGCAATGTCGAGAGGCCACGAGTGCTGGTGGTATGCGCCATGGCAGTCACAGTAGAGTGTAATGGGTGATGTGCGACCCCTGTTGCCACTGCATGTGTCGTCTTTGCATCGCAGGGGCACGGTGGGGCGTGACACTGCAGCCTTGGCCCGGCTGACTGAGGACGACCTGCGCTTCTTGTTCTCCTGACCGCAAGGCTTGTAGCATGCTCGTTGGCGCACCGGGGGTTGTGATGGCTCGTGGCGCATGCAGTTAAGGGTCTGCGCAAACCTGACCTCCTGCTTCGCGGGCGTCCCAACCCTGGAACGTTTAGCCCGTGGGCAGACATCCCGTGGAGAACTGAAGGGACCTGGTGACACGACGTTGGTGCTCTTAGTTCAGTTGATGCCAGGATATACAGATCACGGAGCTGTAGTGACTGTGACAGAAATCTGCGTGCGATCAAGTGCGATGCTGCTTGTTGTGTATTGAGTGTGCAATGCAGGATGAAAGCTTGGAACAGGTCGTAGATGCCGCTGCCAGCTGTTACTGCTTGAATCGCTGCGTGGTTGGGAGGGGGGGGCATCATCAGCGGGATAAAACCATTTTTTACGTAATGCGGTTATGGAAAATAAAAGTAAAAACGTGATCATGGTTTCAGCTCAAGGTGCCTGTCACAGACGACCCCACGAACATCGCCCGCATTGTGCGCGATCTCTTGATCCCAAACATGCTTGCAAACACCATGCTTCACATTGGCTTTGGTAGAGCGCATGGGCATGATGGGACAGAGGCTTTACAGTGCGTTTCCAATGCGTGGGAGTTGGGAGCTGGGAGCTGCATGGCGCTTTTTTGCATGGAGGCGTTGGAGCGGGAGCTGGGAGCTGGGAGCTCGAGCCAAACACGGTGCATGCGGCCTCCATGCGCTCCTCCGCGCTCCCGTTTCAATGCTTGGAGATGGGAGCCCCCGGGCGCGGAGGACATGGGGCGCTTGGAGCTGCATTTCACATTTGATTTTTTTGCGAGCTCTGCTCTGCTATGCTGCTCTACTATGCTGCTCTGCGCGCCTGTGCCCCGTATCGATCCCCTGGCAACATCGCTGTGAAGACAACGGCACAAGGCCCTCCTCCGCAGTTCTACCGCAACCTCAACCTCAACCACGGAGCAACCTTCAGCTTCTAAACCGCTGAGCTGACCGCTAGTGTGCAGTCCTGCTTTGCTTTGCTTTGAAAGCTTTGCGGAGAATGTTTAGCTAGTCCCGCTTGCGCGGCTTGTACAGCTGACTTGCTTCGCCCCGCTAACGCGAAGATTAGCTTAGCTTGCCGTGCACATCTACTACTTGCTACTCTGGTTGCTACTTGCTACTCTGCTTGCCACCTTCATCCTCGCCACCACCCCAGCTAACGGGAGAAGAGCCAAACACCACACCTGGAGTCCTGCAAACTGCAGCCACCTGCTCCAAGCAGAGAACCACAACCTGCAATAGGCAGAGATCATAGCTACCAAGAGTCGTGTTGCAAACTTGTAAAAATGCAGCCAAAAGGGTCCATGCAGCTCCAAGCTCCCAGTTTTTGCGCGATGGAAACACCATTTCGGTGCATGGGCCCATGCGGCTCCGCTCCCAGCTCCCACCTCCCATGCAGCCTATTGGAAACGCACCGTTAATTGTGTGTCCACCATGCATGACCCTGACTCATCTTCTGAATTCAAATCAAAATAGGAAACAGCAAGAGCTGTGGAAGAGCTGCTAGCGCATAAGTGTAGAGGCCACTCCAGACACCGAATACTGGCTGCTACCAAGGACACATTGCAATGCTCAATTGTTGATTCTGTCCTGGACAACCCAGCCAACAGACTCCGCCACCTCTTGTCACAAGCAACCAATCACCTTCACTCTATCCTCGACCCTGTTACCTGGCCCAGGCAACTCTTCAGGAAGGGTCTCCCTGGCCCTGGCTGAGCTGAGCCGGCTGGTACGGAATTCATCCACCATCACCACTGCCTCAATGCCTCCTTCAGCATCTGCCTGACTGGGGCACCCCTGCAGCCAACGGTGCCGCAGCCATACAAGCCAGCTGCCTCATAAGCCAGTGCCAGTGCCGTAGCAGCCATCGGCAGTCGCACACACATGCATAAAAAGTCATGACTGGACCGATATTTTTGTATACAATTGCGTGTTGTCCTGCGCGTCTCTTCCAGCGCTTGGCGCCATGGCGCAGCCCGCTTACCTAGAAACGTTCGTGGAGGGCACCTACTTCATCCCTACCGAACTGTCCCGCATCCTAAACAACATCAAGGTGTTGGACGACCGCTGCAACCAGCTGTCTGAGTCCCTGGAGTCGAGCACCGCCCAGCTGCTGAATGTTCCTCCCCAGTATCAGCAGCCCTTGGAGGAGGCGCATGTCGACATCATGCTCAAAGTGGGAACTACATCTGGCCACACAGCGCAACAAAGCCATGCACAAGGGAGGCAACTGCATTGAGCATCATCTTACGTTCACCTGCAAGCAATGTCACGCTCACCACCTCACCCTGCCCTTGCAGCCCTGCGTCACGTCCCCTGCCTTACGTCCCCTGCCTTGTGCCCCAGCCCCAGCCCCTGCCCTTGTCCCTGCCCATGATCCCCCCTACCCCTTGCCTGTCCAGATGCAAACAGAGCAGCAGATGCTGAGCCAGCTAGCTGAGGAGAAGGTGCAGTACGCCCAGCAGGCATACGACATGCTGGAGATGCACGCCATAGAGCTGGAGCGCACCATTGAGAACTTCATCACTGACACCGGCATCCTGGACCATACGGGTGCGGTGCGGGGCAAAGCAGGCCAGCTGCAGGTGCAGTGGGAGCAGCAGGTGCTGCTGGTGCTGCTGGGAGAAGCAGCAGGACCCCGCCCCTCTCCCTCATCATGACTAGCTGCCACCAAGGCAGAATGACAGAGGTAGATGTCTGGGCTGTGAGCTGGCTGACACAAGGATCTAGAGGCGTGTACTGCGTCAAGGCTGGGCACCCAGCAGCCTTGACCTACCCGCTCTGGCCCCAGCCCCAGCCCCAGCCCCAGCCCCAGCCCCAGCCCCAGCCCCAGCCCCAGCCCCAGCCCCAGCCCCAGCCCCAGCCCCAGCCCCAGCCCCAGCCCCAGCCCCAGCCCCAGCCCCAGCCCCAGCCCCAGCCCCAGCCCCAGCCCCAGCCCCAGCCCCAGCCCCAGCCCCAGCCCCAGCCCCAGCCCCAGCCCCAGCCATACACAGTAAGGTTCCTAATCTGGTTAGGCCTATATTGGCCGTTCTCCCATTTCCGACCTTCAACACGCGTGCCTCCTTTCGTTGGAGGTTGTGAGGATGGTGTGAGTCGGTTTGGGGCGGACTATCGCGTTTTGTCGGCTGAGATGTGGCTGTCGCCGGTCACGCCCGTTTGAACCCTACCGGCCGTTAAGGCCCCGCGTGCACTAGCGCGACGAGTTACCCATGCGAGCGCCGCCCTTCTAGACACCTTGGTGGGTACCCAATGTAGCACAGCTAGTGCGCTTCTATCTTCTGCTACCCTTTGGCCGCGGCCTTGCGTCGAAAGTATTCTTTCTAAGCTCGCATGTCAATTTTTAGGCCACATGTGCCCAGGTCCTACCGCACACCACCAGGCCCTATGGCCAAACCGACCACTGGTGCTTCTCGACAGTCCAGCTTGGCTCAAGACAGCGCAAGCGAGAGGCCCAGAAGGCTCTTGGCAGCTGCATGTGCTTACTTGAAGGTTAAGAGGGGCCAGCCACAGCCATCCATGGCAGCTGTGGCCCGGGAACATGGCGTTCCATACACCACCCTCCACAGAGTCATCAAGCGGGGTGGGGTGATTGCAAAATGTGGGCGCCCAACAGCTTTGTCAGCTGTGGAAGAGGAGCAGCTGCGGGACTTGGTAGTGAGGGGCCAGCAGCAGGGTGTGGGGGTCACCAAGACAACATTGCTTGCAGCCGTGAGGGCAACACAGCGGGCCACGGAGCGCAACGGCAAAGTGGACCCCTTCAAGGAGAAGGCCCCTGGCAAGAAATGGCGCCAGGGGTTCATGCGGCATTTCGTTACAATTATTTACTTAAAGTATCTAATGAAATATCGATTACAATACATCTCGGGCGGCATTTGAGAAGAGCGTGCACTTGAGAAGTGCCTTTCACCCCCCAGACAAGGATAACATGCTAGCAGCAGCAGCAGCCAGCATGGAGGGTGGCAAGCAGCAACCAGCCTTTGAACCCTGGAACCCTGGACAATCGACGCTGCAATGTTGCGTGTTGCAGCTCAGCAATCAGCCCCACTGCAGCCCAGCTTACGTTTCCCAGCAGACGATAGGTTCTATATAAAGCATGAGGTGGTTGCTGAGGCAGCCAAGAAAGCTGCAAAGGCCAGCAAGCGATCTTGCAGGTAGCATGCTTGCATGTCCATGTGCACAGTTTTGAGTGCCTCTGGACTGCCACTGGATCATGTTTTTGACGAGCTGCTGGCTTTGATAGGGGCGTTGGGATGGGTAGCTGCTTCTACAAAAGTTGCGGTGCCAATCTATAAGTAGGTGGACAAAAGCAACGACATACCCACATTAGGGGACTTTAAATGTAAAACTGGTTTTTGAGGGGTATGGTACTAAAACATGTCATATCTTTGCTGCTGGTGGGCATATGGAGACCATCAAGGGCACTGTGGAGAGATGTAACGAAGGGTTGCACGGCTATGTGCTTGGCTATCACAATTCTACCAAAATGGAGCAGCTATGGGTCTGAGACGCCAAAAGTTAACCAGATTAGGAACCTTACTGTGTACCTGCTTACCTGCACAGCCCCCCTCCTAGGCCCCCCCTCACCATGCCCCGCAGCTGCTGCCCCTGCTGCCGCCCTGCAGCCACTGCCAACGCGCTGGCCTTGCCACTGATGCTGGACGGCTTGCCCCTAGGCCTGGGCGGCCCCTCAGCAGCAGACCCCTCGCACCCTCCAGGCACCGCAGCCCCCCCCAAGGCCTCAGACGCCCCCGAGTGGGCCTTGCCCAGCGCCGCCAACGAGCCGCCCCTACCACCCTTGCCGCCCCTCCCCCTCCCGCCCGGTGCCCGCCCCGCCCCCTCCTCCACCGCCACGACTCGCAGCTGGGTGGCGCTGCAGCGCCCCGCCCCCTCCTCCTCTGCTCTCACTGCTACCAGTGGCAGGGCCGGGGTGGGCACCTCTTCAGGGGGAACCATGGCGGTGAACAGCAGCAGGACGCCTGGCCCTGGGGGTGGCCCAGCTGCCAAACGTCCCCGGAACGACATGGAGCAGCAGCAGCAGCAGGGGTCACACCCGGCACATGGGGGGGTCAGCCTCCTCACTATGGGGGTCTCCCAGCCAGGCATGGGCATTGCGCCAGTCCCCCCACCCCCCTCCCAGAGCCTGGGGTCAGCCCTGGGGCCTCACCCTCAACCACCCCAACCACCCGGCGGGGCGGCAGGGGGGGCCCCGCAGCCCCCCCCAGCTCACCAGGGCATGCCCGGGGGGCTGGGTGTGGGGGGAGCAGCAGGTGGGGCGGTGGGTCCTGCCATCAACCTTGCGCCTCCCCCGCCCCCAGTGCTCGGCGGCGCCCCCGGCATGGCCAGTGAGTGGGCAGCCAGGCAATGTCAAGGTCAACAGGCAGGTTCAAGTTTGGCATCCAGCATCAATGTCAAGCGGCAGGGGTGATGCAAGCGCAGGGCCAGCCCCTGAGCCCTGACCCCTCCCTGCTGCAGGGTCCTGGTCGCCTGGCCTGGTCCCACAGCCACTGTCCCCCCTGCACCCATGCAGGCCCTAACCACAAGCGGCGGAGCCACACCAGCCAGCTGCTGGCGCCTGGCGGCCCCCCGGGGGGTCCTGGTGCCGGGCTGCCGGGCTCTGGCCTGCACCTGTATGGCGGGCAGCAGCTGGTGGCGGGGCCCACTCAGGATGCGCTGCTGCCAGGCGGGGTGAGGGCTGGCTGTCGCACCTGCACTTCTCGACTGGCTGGCTGGCTGGCTGGCTGGCTGGCTGGTCGGGGCATAGCTCATTGGGGCGTGCCCACTGCTCAGGTTGCCGCATTGGCTGTGGGTCACAGGTCCACCCCTTTAGCGGGAGGCACTGGGGCATACAGGCATGCACCCTGTACAGCAGCAGCAGCAGCTGCTGGCTGTTGTGCTCACCCATGTGTGGTGCCATGAGATCTAGCAAGCCCCCATGTGAGGCACCATGCCCTCCCTCTGGTTCCCACACCAGGTCGTTGCTCCTACTCCCTGCTCCTGCTCCTCCCCTGATGCTGCCTCCACTGCTGCTGCTGCTGCTCCTGCCTGCATTGCTCAGGGCTTCAAGAGACCCCCCCCAGCCGCCATGCCTGCCAGCTCCGTCCAGCCCACTGTGCCTGGCTGTATCCTCACAGCGGCTGACATCAACCTGGCCCTGGTGGGGCGCCACGCTGAGCTGTACTGGCCTGATGACGCGCTGTGGTACCTCATTGAGATCCAGGTAGGTCGGCAGGCGGCCCAGCAGCGTCACGCTGGACTGCTTCAACGGTGTAGACAAGTACATGTACACAAACAAGCTGGACAGCTGGACAGCTTCAGGCACCTGCTTAGTTGGTGTAGCACCAGGTAGACAAGCACCTGCTTAATTCAGCATTCAGCAAAAACAGGTGAAACATATTTCAATCCAAGCACGAGGTGTACCGTGAATCTTATGTGTAGACCAGGCCATGTGCACAGTTAAGAAGCTGTTATGTGGAGGTAATGGGGCATCAGGGTGCCAGGGGAATGTACAACAAGCCTATGATGGCGGGAACCCGCTGCATGAGACTGGTGACAGCCCCCCTCACCCTGCAAACAGCTTGGCCGCTGCCTGTACTTGTGGCGCCCAGGGGGTGGACCTGGTGTCCCGCATGGCCAACATCATGTACCACAGCGGCGAGGTGGAGGATCTGAACCTGGCAGAGATCGTGGCCGACAGGCACATGTCCCTCATCCCCCTGGACTACTATGCGCGCCGCTTTGGCGCTCCCTGAGCTGTGGCCTGCACTGTCTGCGCGGCGCTGCCGCGAGGCGTTGCAGAGGTAGTGCCCAAGTCCTGCCCAAGGCAGGGCCAAGGGTGGGGGTGGGGGTGGGGGAGGAAGGGGGGATGCCTTGGGTATCGGAGGGGAGGGAGGGGAGGGGTGGGCTTGGGCGGCTTACACTGTCCCAGCTGGCTTACGCACTCGTCTGGGGCAAGGCTGGATGTGTGCCGCAGCGCCCGCCTCAGCTGACCAGTGGATGGCCAGCAACGGTGTTGAGGATTAGCTGGACCATGAGCAGCCCACCAGGCCTGCAGGCTGGAGCCCCCAGCAGGACAGCTAGAGCAGGTGGAGCCCCCAGCAGGACAGCTAGACAACCCGGCTGCTCCAGCCCATCACACAGGCCGCCTCAAGTCCCAAGGCTCAACACTCCCCCGACAACCAAGCGCATCAGGGGCAGAGAGGCTGAGCAGGATGCCAAGCCACGCCCCCCCGCCAAAGGCAGGGGCAAGGGCAAGATGTTATAAACCGCTCTGTCTGCACAGCAGAGGCAAGGGCAAGAGGGCACCAAGGCCAAACCCCAGCACAGCTAGGCAGGTGGGTGGGCCGGGACTGCAACACAGCATTGACCATGCGGTGCACTGAGGAAAGCAAGTGGCGCCCGCTGGAGCTGTGCTGGTGGCCAGGGTGGCGGATGTGAACTGTTGACGGCAGGGAGAACCCTGCCCTGAGCTGCGAATGGCAATGAGACCGTGCCCCCAATCGCCAAGCCCAATGGCAACAGCAGTGACAGCAGGTGCATGGGGCACAGTTGTGTGTGCCATGTGTTTGTCGCGTGTCAGCGTACATGGGTGTGTCGTGTCATACTGGCCAGCGTCAGCTTGCATTGAGGGATGTCTGTCATGCCAAACTGGTTAGTAGCCTCTTTGAGGGGGGTCAGGCAACTCACAGGGGGGTATCATGCGCAGTCATTAAGACACTGGTGTTTATGGTGACTCTTTCACTAACATTGTGAGGGAGCGTGGTGGTTGTCTTGACGTGATGCCACTAAGCTTCCCTTGATTGGCGATGAAGGCAGACATCAGTGGCTGTATGAGTACACTCGTGAAAGCTAGTTGGAACAAAGTTGGGGGTGGAAACCTAAAATCAAGGAACATTTGGGCTGAGGATATACAGGAATCCAGTACTGGATGACCCCCATCCAATATTGAATGACATACATCCAAGTACTGGCTTTCCCATTATTGCGCGTTTTTGAGCTTTCTTTTCTTCGTTCAAAACAGTCTTGTGCTATAAGCTTACCGCTTACGGCTTTGCACGGCTGTTAGAAGCTAATTATTTTTGAGAAATTCAGTACTGATGTTACACATTCGAATCTTTGGTATTTCCTCACCCACTTGAAATATATTTGTTTTCTTCATGTGCGATGGATTGCAAATAAGGAGCGCAACTCGACTAGAATAGTCGTATCGTCTTGGCTAGTCAAGTCGACGTCTCGACTCGGTCTAGATGGGCACAAAATGAGCAGTTGAATAGCGCCTGCTTGATGCACCTGTGTGGACGTTGTGGCGCTGCTCAGCGAATGATTTGCTGGCCTGGCTGGGTTGGCGGTTTAAGTTGGTTTGCCTGGACATGCCCGGACATGCCCAGCAGCGTCTGGATCGCAAAATGGAGCCTGACGGCCCTCTCCCGCCTCAGCCTCCAGAGCTCACCGCGCAATGCAACATGAAAGTCCTGACGCTCGAGACGAAATCAGCCAGGCGCACATCGAGGTTGTTGGGGTCAAAATCAAGGCGGTCTGTAATGACTTTTCCAAGCCTTGCACAGGGCAGGAGCTGCAAGCCCTTGCCCTAGCTGAGGAGTGCCGTGCTCAGGCTCAGCAGCAACAGCAACAGCAGACCATGCTGGTGCTGCAGCAGCTAGGCCAGGTGCAGCAGCCGGGCATGGCGCACCCGCCTGGCCAGGTGCAGCAGCTCACAACAACACATAAAGCAGCCATTGCTGAGTGGTGGCTGGGTGGTGGTGGTGGTAAGCACATGGTGCACGGCCACAGGTGTTGTTGGTGCGTTGGTTTCCTTTGCCATGCCATGTTGCAACGGAGTGCCCAGCCCAGCCCAGCCCATCCCATCCCATCCCATCCCATCCCATCCCATCCCAGCCCAGCCCAGCCCAGCCCAGCCCAGCCCAGCCCAGCCCAGCCCAGCCCAGCCCAGCCCAGCCCAGCCCAGCCCAGCCCAGCCCAGCCCAGCCCAGCCCAGCCCAGCCCAGCCCAGCCCAGCCCAGCCCAGCCCAGCCCAGCCCAGCCCAGCCCAGCCCAGCCCAGCCCAGCCCAGCCCAGCCCAGCCCAGCCCAGCCCAGCCCAGCCCAGCCCAGCCCAGCCCAGCCCAGCCCAGCCCAGCCCAGCCCAGCCCAGCCCAGCCCAGCCCAGCCCAGCCCAGCCCAGCCCAGCCCAGCCCAGCCCAGCCCAGCCCAGCCCAGCCCAGCCCAGCCCAGCCCAGCCCAGCCCAGCCCAGCCCAGCCCAGCCCAGCCCAGCCCAGCCCAGCCCAGCCCAGCCCAGCCCAGCCCAGCCCAGCCCAGCCCAGCCCAGCCCAGCCCAGCCCAGCCCAGCCCAGCCCAGCCCAGCCCAGCCCAGCCCAGCCCAGCCCAGCCCAGCCCAGCCCAGCCCAGCCCAGCCCAGCCCAGCCCAGCCCAGCCCAGCCCAGCCCAGCCCAGCCCAGCCCAGCCCAGCCCAGCCCAGCCCAGCCCAGCCCAGCCCAGCCCAGCCCAGCCCAGCCCAGCCCAGCCCAGCCCAGCCCAGCCCAGCCCAGCCCAGCCCAGCCCAGCCCAGCCCAGCCCAGCCCAGCCCAGCCCAGCCCAGCCCAGCCCAGCCCAGCCCAGCCCAGCCCAGCCCAGCCCAGCCCAGCCCAGCCCAGCCCAGCCCAGCCCAGCCCAGCCCAGCCCAGCCCAGCCCAGCCCAGCCCAGCCCAGCCCAGCCCAGCCCAGCCCAGCCCATCCCATCCCATCCCATCCCATCCCATCCCATCCCAGCCCAGCCCAGCCCAGCCCAGCCCAGCCCAGCCCAGCCCAGCCCAGCCCAGCCCAGCCCAGCCCAGCCCAGCCCAGCCCAGCCCAGCCCAGCCCAGCCCAGCCCAGCCCAGCCCAGCCCAGCCCAGCCCAGCCCAGCCCAGCCCAGCCCAGCCCAGCCCAGCCCAGCCCAGCCCAGCCCAGCCCAGCCCAGCCCAGCCCAGCCCAGCCCAGCCCAGCCCAGCCCAGCCCAGCCCAGCCCAGCCC
>JASKMD010000003.1:19379673-19514709 GCA_030144725.1 Haematococcus lacustris | reverse complement strand
CTACCTGGTGCAGCTTCATGGGCACCAGCCAGCACTTGCCGCCCCGCATCAAAGCTTGCAGCCAGCCGTGTCCCTGCAGCAGCCATGCGGGGCACTGACACAGAGGCCAAGGACCGCCAGGTCACCCACCACACCACCTCCTGTGGTGGAGGCCCACCCACCCCCTCCCTCGGCACCACTTCTCCCCACACACGGGCAACCCACTGCAAGCCACGCTCCTCCTTTCTCCCCCTCCCCTCTCCCCTGCTCCCCCTCCCCTCCCTCTCCTCCCCCTCCCCAACCTCCCCCTCCCCTCCTTCCCCAGTGGCTCATCGCGCTGCCAGTCACACTAGGCAGAGTGACGGTGTGACCTCTCACCGCATGACCTGTGTGACCTCATTGTGAGGCCCAGGGAAGGTGAAGCCCAGGTGTGAGGCTGACTCCAGGCTGATGCTGCAGGCCAGAGGGGGGGCAGGGCCTGCCTTGAAGCCGGGGCCTTGCAGCCCCTCGCCCCCTGCAGGCCAAGCCAGGGGCAGGGCCAGTAGGGGGCTGCAAGCCTGCCTGCACAAAGGGCGGGCTGGCGTGTGTCCTGTCTCAGCTGCTGTGTAGCCTCGGCCAGGCCAGGGCACACTGCAGCGCTACATCGCCTAACTGACCTGATGGAGGAGCCAGGTGACTTGCAGTGAGGTGACCAACACATGGGAGCATGGCGCACAATGGCATGCAGGTTGTCAAGGTTCATGATGTAAAACAATATTGTCAATGCTTGCAAGGCTAGGCTGTGGGGTAGCTGTGGGTGTTGGTCTGGGTTGGGGGAGCCGAGAGGGTTGGAGTTAGTAAGTTGCCGAGCAGCAGCCACGCAGGGTCGGCTGGCCCAAGGAGGAGGTGAGGCGGCAAGACCAGATGAGCATAGGAGGTGGGTAGGCAGACAGTGAGTCTCACACGTGTGACCAGGTGATGCAAGGGTGATGTGAGGTGTGACGATGTGAGGCAGAGCATGGAGGTACGGTGGGGGCCGAGGGTGGAGGGTGGAGGGGTTAGATGACTGTGAAAAGGTTAGCAGACCGGCTGTGAGGGTTGGGTGAGAGCAGCAGGGGCAGCCAGCCTTGCCTTGAGGACACCCAGCTCCCCGACCTCGGCCAGCCCCTCCCTCCATGCCCTGCTGCTGCTGCTGCCCCTGCCCAACCTGCTGCTGCCTTCCTGTCCCTGCCCCTGCCCAAACTGCTGCTGCCTCCTGCTGCCGCTGCCCCTGCCCCTGCTGCTGCTGCTGCTGCTGCTTCCGAGCTGAGCCAGCTGGGGAGCCCAGCAGCTTGGCATTGGGGCCCGACCTTGGCTGGCGCTGGCCAGGGGACCGACCCTGACCCTGACCCTGACCCTGACCCTGACCCTGACCTGACCTGACCCTGACCCTGACCTTGCCGCGCCTGCTGCTGTCCCCCCTCCCGGGGCCTGATCCAGAGGGCCACTGGAGTCTGGCCCTGGGCGGTCCCGTGCCCCTCCTGACGGCGCTGCGGGCTGGCCGGCTGCAGGGCCGTAGAAGGTGGAGCTGGTCAAGGCAGCAGTGCTGGTTGCAGCAGCGGTGCTGGAGGGGCGGGGGCCAGACAGCGGCTGCCCGGGCGCAGCGGTGCTGGGTGCCACAGCATCTGGGGGGCAGGCCCTGCTGGCAGCGACTGCAGAGGTGATGACTGCCGCAGGGGGGGGTGGCGCCAACGCTGGGGCACATGCCTGGCCATGGCTGCTGCTGCTGCTATTGCTGCTTGCTGCTGCTGCTCCTGTTGCAACGATGTTGGTGGCGGTGGGCGGGGGCTGGTGGGGGGCAGCTGGTCACACTCTTCACCCCATCTGATGTGCTGCCGGCCCCACCACTACTTGCATGACCCTGTGTGCTTGCATGGTTCATGGCCCATGGCAGCCGGCCTGGGACCTGGGGCTCCCCGCCGCTGCTTGCATGAGGCTGCACACCACTGCCTGCCTGCTGGTGTGCCGGAGGGGGGGGGCCCAGGGCCAGGGCCAGCGCCCATGACCCCCTGAGGGGCTACGTGGTCCCTGCCTTTATGGCCCACTCCCCCTGCTGCCGCCGCTGCTGCTGGTGCGTGTGTGTCCACTGCGCCTGACTCTGTTGCCAGGGCCGGGGCCGGTAGGGGCCTGGAGGCAGCTGCAGCCGGGGCCCCCCCCTGAGCGCGGTCCAGCAGGTAAGGGCAGCCATGCAGGCCTGGCTGAGGCCCCCCCGGGCCCCCCTCCCCCACTAGGATGGCCCGGACCCATGGCTGCCTGCACCCAGGCCTGGCGTGGGGGGCGGCCTGCGGGGGGGCCAGGATGGCGTGACCCACGCATGCCCAGCCAGCCCGGGGGTTTGTGGCGGGCAGCTGGCCCTCGGCTGGAACCCTAGGACGGCTGCTGCTGTGAGGCTGGCTGTCTCAGCCTGGGTGGGGAGGCTGCGCTGGCAGGCCGTGCCGGAGTGGTGTTGCGGGACTGGTGCCTGCTGCTGCTGCTGCTGCTGCTGCTGCTGCTGCTGCTGCTGTTGCTGCTGCTGCTGGTGCCAGGCAGGGGCTGGGAGGGCGTGTCTACACTTGAAGTGTTCAAAGCTGTTGCCTGGTCCAGGCCCTGCACCCAGCAAAGGTTGGCCCGGCACTGCGTGGCCCAGGGCCTGAGGCTGGGGCTGGTGGTGCAGCACTGCGTTGGGCAGCTGGTGTGCCGTTCTGTCTGGTGCCCGTGGCTCAGCGCCAAGCAGCACTGGGGCTGCAGTGGGCTCTTGGGCAGGCTGCGGGAGCTGGCGGGCGCCTGGGACCACGAAAGCAGGTGGGTGGGCTGCAGGCATGCTGCTCCCACTGCCACGCTCTGGAGCAGCTGATGATGTTGGCGGAATGGGCTGGGCTGCATGGGCTGCATGCTTCCTAGCAGGCAGGCAAACTGCACTGGTGGAATGGCTGGGTTGCCACACTGGCAGTGTGGAGCTGCCAATGCTAGCGCTGCCATGCTGTGCTTGGGCACCTGCACAGCAGCCTGCGGCCCTGGTGAGTGTTCAAGCCACCAGGTGAGGACGGCATTTGCAATAGCGCGCTCGCCGTCACTCGCTCCACTGCTTCGCGCTTGTTTGTGCTTGCTGACCAGGTTGTCGATCGCGGCAAAAGCCTCGTCGTCCCAATCCTCGTCGTCGTAGCCCATTTCATCCGAAGCTGGTGGGACAGTGCATGACCTAGTAGCGGTAAACCTGTATCCTAGTAGCTGCCAGGCTTCATTTTGAAAAGTGAACTCTGCGTGTGCATTCAAACGCTCGCACTGGGGTACAGCAGCCGGCCAGCAGGCACATCAGGCTCCAAAGAGGCGCCTAGGCCTTGCCGCCTGCCCCCTGGTCCCACTGCTCCTGATGCTGCTGGTTCAGCTCCTGCTGCTCCTCCCACATCCTCTGCAACACCTGATAATGCAGCTCCTGCTCTTGATAGTTGAAAGCCTCAGGAGTGCTTGACATCACCAGGTCGACGTCATGGGCTAAGCATTTGTCATGTGCATATATCGACATGTCAGGCATATGGACGAACCAGCATCCTCACACACTCATATGATATAACGTGACATAAGAATGCACTGAACCCATGTATACCAGTCTCGCCTCGTCCTGTAGCGCAGTTACTCTCCCTCTTCTTTCACCATGTTTACTGGACCCCCTCTTCCAGCATTTCCTCCGAGCCAGCCACCTCCAAACCACTGTTGCATGGACAAACGCGATACCCAGGATGTGCCTAAGGTGCAGTAGCTTCTACAGGACAAACTCTGACAAAGCCTGGTTTTGAGGTTGATAGCATTTGAGGTTTGTATCAGTTGTAAGGCTTAACGCTATAAATATAAAGGTAGATGTAAAGGTAACGAACAAACCTGACAAATTTCATATAACGACATGTCACGCATATGGATGAACCAGCATCCTCACACACTCATATGTAACACTCCTCAGACCATTGGGCTCATCACAAGAATGCACTGAGCCCATGTATACCATCTCGCCTCGTCCTGTAGTGCAGTTACTCTCCCTCTTCTTTTACCATGTTTACTAGTGTAACAGTCCAGACACACAGCTAGGATGAATGGTAGGTTTGTGTTTCTTTTCTCCATGCAAGATTTTGTGAGATTTGATTTGCCTCTTACTTATGACGAGATCTTGCGTTGCTTAGGACTTTTTAGGGACTGCTCGAGTGCTACATGCTGGAGGGGCTTGGTTGAGACTTATTGCAGCCTTCTAATGGACTTGCTTTGGTTCTGCTTAAGATGACTACTCGTCTCTTGATGAATTAGTTCTTTACGACGTCTTCACGATGTAAGTACACTGCACTACCCACTGCGCGATTCGGAGGCTGTCGATGAGTATGTAGACAGCCGCAGCGGCAGCAATAGCCGCACAAGTCAGCATGCTCGACGGCTGCAGGCCGGCACTTATGCCTCAGCCGACCATGCATCCTGACCGCACAAACGCTACTGTTACAACTAGGCCCCCTCTTCCAGCATTTCCTCCGGGCCAGCCACCTCCAAACCACTGTCATTGCATGGACGCTATAAATATAGGTGCAGGCTTGTGAATCTTCAGATTTTCAGATTTTCAAATTTTCAATTTTCAATGAAATGAAATGAAATTCATTGAAAAACTGAAAGAGTTTCATCGTCAGTGAAATTGAGCGGTTGCCGCTGGTTTTCCAGCCTCCCCTTTTGCACGCGGCTTGTGTGAAGGCCTACACACCCCCTGTAACAAGCAGATGTCAGTTTAGAGGCTCACAGCTGCGCCTAGACCCTACTATACCAACTTAGCATAAAACCCCGTACTCATCCACTGTCATGTGCAATCATGCCAGCACCCAAGCCTCAAGCACGTGTCTGCCATGCCATACAAAGCCTTATCCTCCACTATCACATCCCCACTCCCACTCCACCCACTCCCACCCCCACTACCACCTTGTCAAGTGCAATCATTCCAGCACCCTGTAGCAGCAAATGTCATGCAATTTCTGCGCCCGACACTAGGCCACTGGAGCCCTCAAGGGCTGGCTAGCCATCCACTCCTCCCACTGCTCCTCCTCTGCAGCTGTGGGAGCAAAGGGCTGCTCATCACGCTTCAGCGCCCGCGTGTTGAAGTACACATAGGCCATGGCCCACATGCGCCCCATGAGCAGGCAACATGTCATACAGGCTGGCAAAGCGTGTCTGGGACATCTGTTGCAGATCCACCTTGGGGGCTGGCACAGCTCCCACAACTGTAGCACTCCCAACTGCTGATCTTGTTGCCCCGGCCACCGGTGCGGTTCCTGCTCCAGCCCCCGCTGTTGCAGCCGCCAAGTGGTATGATGTAGCGAGGGCAGCCCGCTGCTGCCGCAGCAGTTCATGCGGCAGTGACATGTGTGTGAAGTACTGCACAACCTCCTTGGCCTGGTTGATGTGCTGCTTGAAGGCATGCAGTTGCATGATCTCTGCAATACGGCAAGCCAGCAACTCATGGACAGGGGCTGGAAGGGGGAAGGTGGAAGGTGGAAGGGCAGCCAGGACTGGAAGGTGGTGGAGTGCTGGAAGGTGGTGAGCTGATGGCATTGTCATAACTCACTGGTGAAGTACAGGTTGATAATGTGGGCATGGCAGCCCATGCACAACACGCGAGGTAGCCTCTCCTCCAGCAACCTCCACAGCTTACGCATGGGCGTTGGAGTGTCAGTCACCACTGCGCACACCTTGCCCGCCTGCAAAGCATAACCATGAGATGAGAGGAGGCTTGCAAAGCATGCATACACAAGATCACACGTGATTGCATGTGTGTGTGTTGCATGATGCATGTGTGCGCACCAGGTCATGCTTCTCAATGACGCCCAACATCTCTGCAAGCATGAGCTCTGATGTGGCACTGTGGCCAGCTGTGTTGATCACATTCAAGAAGACGGACACCCGACCAGCTAGCACACCACAGACACCCAACAGGTGCGCAGCCCCCAATGACTTGGCCCAACCGTCCATGGTGAGGCTGCTGCTGCTGCTGAAGACGGGCCATAGCTGTGCTAACATCAGTGTCCTGCTTGACGGCATCTGCAGCTGCTGAGCTGCTGAGAAACCCTGGGCACTGAAGCAAGTGTTGCTTCAGCCTTGAGACATTCTTGCCGGACCTCACGTAACCCGGGCAGTGCTTGCATGCCACTTGGGCACCGACCCTTTGCTCCCATTGTGCCTCCACCCACTGGCTGACAGGCCGTCCGCGCGGGCTGTCCGTGGAACCGCCATCTGTGGCTCCTGTAGTGGCATTTTCAGCCTTTCGCTTTTTCCGCTGTGGCTGCAGCGATCACTGGGCTCTGCAACACCCGTGGGAGAGGCAGCGCAGGGCTCTTTCTCATAGCAGCGACTAGAGCTCGGGCTGTCTGCACTGGGGCGAGTCGCTGGTTGCCTGGTGGCTGTTGTTCGCCTGTTGCTGCCATCGCGTTGCGATCTGACCGGGGGCAGCACCCGGCACTTTCAGATGTGCAGTGAATACGTTCAGATTTTCAGATGAAAATTTTCATTGAAAATCTGAATGAAAATCTGAAATTTTCACAAGCCTGTATAGGTGGATATGAAGGTAACGAACAAACCTGACAATTTTTCTAGTATTTCTGATGGCTTCACGCTCTTGATTTCTATGGCTAAAAAAAAAGACAGACCGTGCCTAGGCCAGTGCCGGAGGACCTAGGCAGTGACATTGAGGACCGCGACGAGGCACTACAGCCAGACCTCACCGAAGCGGAGCGCAATAGAAAGACCTCCGGAGAGGCCCGCGCTGCCCGCGATAGGGACGGCAGGAAGTGTAAGCTAGCCCACCTCACCGACCACTTGACGCAAGAGCTGTGGGATGCCTTCCAGGACGAAGCTGTGCAGCCACGCGTGGAGGCCTGCAGCGAGCGGGCACTGCTCGCCAGCCTTGGGCTGGGCTTACTCGTGCGCGGCTTGTTTACCATTCGCGTAGCCGACCCGCTGGGCCTGCACGACCAGCCCGTGTACACAGACATCCCTGTCTCCCAGGCAGCCATCCCGGACCTGAGCTGCCGGAACCTGTACCTGCAGCTGTGCCGCGGCCCGCCCGGAAACGGCGCGAACACTCAGCCAAACGCGGCAGTGGCTGCCGTGCTGGCAGCGCACCCTGACCGTCGCGCCCGCCTCGCAGCAATCCCTCGCCACCCCTCAGACACCAACATGGTGGACCACGTCGCAAGTGGCGGCAATAGCCAGCTACAGCAATACATCCCAAGAAACCAAGATACTGAACCCCTCATAAAGGGGATGTGTGTGAGTAAGAGCTATAGAGTAGGGTAGGGCTCTTGCTAGTAGTAGACCTGGAGGCACACACACCAGAAGGCTGAGCTGAAGTGGGCAGTAGGCACACTATCAGTAGCCTTTACAACAGCGATCTCGCAGCCTGTGTTTGATTACAACTCATGAGTTGCATGAGGGCTGTAGGGACTAAAACTTGCATGGACGAACGCCGCTATATAAGAGTTCAAAACTCGCGCTTTTAGTACAGCTTCGTTCTGACCGCCATCTAGGTGTCATTGCTAAACAATAATCCCACAGCTTGCTTGGTAAGGAGGCGAGTGTCCGGCATACGAATAAGTGCGGCCCGGCAAATAAGAGATGGCAAAGTTCGGCGAGGGCGATCCGCGGTGGCTTGTAGAGGAGCGCGTGGATGGGACGAATGTGGGTCCACCAGATGCCAGAAGCTTCGTGAACAGGGTGGAAGCAATGGAGTCATTCACGTAGTTCACGCAACCCCTTATCCTGCTTGCAGGTCAATGGCTGGCACTGGTGGGTCTCAATCCTCCCAGCTGCATATCACTCGGCCTGCAAGTGCACACATGCAGTGTTCAGTGGGTGCAGTGTGCATAGGGTGGGGTGGGTGCAGTTTGCAGCTTCAGGGCAGTGCAACTCACAGCCCTGCAATAGGAATCCACGGTACTATTAGAGCTGTGCTTGCCAGGCATCCCTGGCGTGCATGCTGGGCTGCACTTCCCAGCCCCCTCAGAAGGCACACCTTGACAAGCTAGCAGGTGTCCTAGGCAGCAGGCAGCAGTGACAACAGCATCAGCAACACATCACTAGCACCACCCGTATCAGCCCAGCGGGCAACAAGTACCAAAGCAAAGGCAGAACCAGGTCCCCTTGCTAGGGGTAGTGTTCTGTGTGTATGGAGTTATGGCACATGGCATGTGCGCCTTCCACCCACCCTATTGCCTGACCCCTGTTACAGGGCTACAGCCTAGAGTTGGCATGACACACATCGTGTGGCACTAGAGTGGGTTCACCAGCACCAGCAGCTGTGCAGGGAACAGCATGCTGTACAGCCCGGATACAACGCTGATGTAAGCCGAGTACAGCATGCTTAGGGGCACACTACTGTGCCACAGGTGGCTGCCGCTAGGCTTTGGGTGGGTGGTCTCTCAGCTGCTTTATAACCCAGGTCAGGGTCCTCCTTGCTCTTGGCGAGCTGCTCAGGCAGGTCAGTCCATGAGCACGTCCCTCAGTGCACAGCAGCAGCCTGACCCAGCTTGCCCTTCACCCAACAATGACCCTGCTCTGCCCCACCTGCTGCCGTGTACTGCCAGGGTTGAGAAGGACGCCATCGAGTGGTGCCGGATGCGGCTTCCGGAGCTGCTGGTGGGCCCCTCCCTTGTGGAGGCTGGCCAGGACATGGAGCTGGCCATCACTGGCCTAGACACCCTGACAGGCGAGGTGAGGGCAGGCGGGGCGGGGCGGGGCGGGGCGGGGCGGGGCGGGGCGGGGCGGGGCGGGGCGGGGCGGGGCGGGGCGGGGCGGGGCGGGGCGGGGCGGGGCGGGGCGGGGCAGGGCGGGGCGGGGCGGGGCGGGGCGGGGCGGGGCGGGGCGGGGCGGGGCGGGGCGGGGCGGGGCGGGGCGGGGCGGGGCGGGGCGGGGCGGGCCGGGCCGGGCCGGGCCGGGCCGGGCCGGGCCGGGCCGGGCCGGGGCGGGCCGGGGCGGGGCGGAGTGGGAGGGGCACTTTCTGGCCTGCTGGCTGCGTGCTGCAGGCGGTGGCTATGAACCAGCTGTGTGCTGCAGGCCACGATCAACAACCGCAAGAACAAGATCATCCCAGCATATGAGCTGGAGATCAAGCTGGCATGGCAGGGCAGTGCTCTGGGCAAGACCTGCCAGGGCAAGGTGAGGCCAGCAAGGGACGTCAGCTGCAACCCTGACCCCCCCTCCCTGCCCCTCCTCTCATAGCTGCCCATGGCCCTGGCCTCTCGGCTGCCTCCCCTCACATCACTGTGTCACCAGGACCAGGCCCCTCCCCCCTGCCTACCTGCTTACCCGAACCCTGACCCTGACCCTGACCGTGACCCTGACCCTGACCCTGACCGTGACCCTGACCCTGACCCTGACCCTGACCCTGACCCTGACCCTGACCCTGACCCTGACCCTGACCCTGACCCTGACCCTGACCCTGACCCTGACCCTGACCCTGACCCTGACCCTGACCCTGACCCTGACCCTGACCCTGACCCTGACCCTGACCCTGACCCTGACCCTGCTCTTCCGAGCCCGCCTGCCTGCAGATCCACCTGCCTTACCTGGCTGATGAAAACCACGATGAGGAGCCAGACCTGCGGTTCAGCAGCGCAGAGGAGGATGCGGCGTCCCAGGCCCTGAAGACAGCCTTCCTCACTGGGCAGGGCAAGAAGGTGGGCCAGGCCAGGCCAGGCTGGGCAGTACAGCCAGGAGGAGGTCAGCCAGGCTGGGTCAGGCCAAACCAGGGCGCAGAGGGAGGCTGGAGCTGGGGGGGATGGTGGGTTGGTCAAGGCCAGAGGCTTAGGCAGTGCAGGGCTGGGCAGTGCAGTGCAGGGCAGTGCAGTGGGGGCATCAGGCTGGGCGCCAGGGTGGCAGGTGGGACGTTGGCCCTGCTGCTGCACTGCTGATAATGTTGCTGCTGCTGCTGCTGCCATGCAGACGCTGGTCAGCCTGATCAAGCAGTTTGTGGCGGAGCTGCGAGCAGGTGGCCCCGCCGCCCCCTCGTCCTCTGCCTCACCCGCTGCCCCTGGTGCTGCCGCCAAGCCTAAACTCAGCTCAGCTGACCCAGAGGCCGTGCGGGGCGCCAGCGGCGGCAGTGGGGCGCGGGCGACCTCAGAAGCGGTGGCATCAGCAGAGGGCAAGGGCAAGGGCAAGGCGGGCAAGGGCGGGCTGAGGCGGCTGGACCTCACGGAGCAGTTCTACTGCAGGGCAGGTGCGGCAGCAGGGGAGGGGAGGTGTGGGGCAAGGTGGGCATGGACAAGGGGGTGGAGGGTGGCTGAGCTGCCACCAGGCCAGGCCTAGCGCCCTGCGCCCTGCTTATCTAGACGGCCCCAGAATGGCGACCAACAGCCCAATGCTGCTGCTGACACTGATGTTGACACTGCCGCGCCGCTTGCTGCTGCTGCTGCTGCCGCTGTTCTTTACGCCTGCCGTTGCTGCCGTTGCTGCTGCTGCTGACAGGCGATGTGTACGACTGCCTGACTGTGGAGGGTCGTTTCAAGGCGTTCACACAGGTGGGGTGCAGGTCCGGGTGGCCAGGGCCGTCGCCCCTCACGCCTGTTGGTCAGCAGGGGTGGGCCGAGCAGGCAGCCCAGCAGAGCCCAGCATGAGGCTTGAGGGGCACGCTGAGCAAGGCAGGGTGGGCCGCAGGGTTGGCCGGGGGCGGTTGAGTTCCTTAGGTGTTATCAGGAGCACAGTGGGAGGGAGTAGGCAGGGCTGGCCTGGACTGTGTCCTGGTGCAGGGTGGGGAGGGAGGGGCTGGCAGGGAGGGCGGGGAGGGAGGGCTGGGAAAGCTGAGAGACAGGGAGGGGTGGAGGGGGGAGAAGAGGGTGGGGGACGTGGGAGGGCAGGACCACCAGAGGACACCACACCTCGCCGCAGCCCCTGGTGCTCTGCGCTGCTGCAGAGCGCTGCCTCCATAGACCCACGGCCTGGAGGCAAGCTGACCTGGTTTGGCGGCGCTGTCCAGGTAGGAGGGTCAGGGGCAGGGCGCAGGGGTTGCTTGGTCAGCACAGGATGTGGTGTGCGTATGGCCTGGTGTGTCAGCTGTGTGACTATTTGTGCACTAGGGCATGACCTGCCCCTGCCCCCGCCCCTGACCCTGACCCTGACCCTGACCCTGACCTTCACACTGACCTCGACCTTGACACTGACCCTGATGTGAGTCAGTCCCAAGCCAGTCTAGCCAGCCAGTTGGCTCTGGGCGTGCAGGGGGAGTTCAGTGAGGTGCAGCCCGGCAAACGCCTGGCCATGAGCTGGCGCTTCAACAACTGGGCGGAGGGAGTGACCAGCCAGGTGGGTGGGCCCTGCCCCCTCCCCCTCCCCTCCCCCTCCCCCTCCCCCTCCCCCTCCCCCTCCCCCCTCCCCCTCCCCCTCCCCCTCCCCCCTCCCCCTCCCCCTCCCCCTCCCCCCTCCCCCTCCCCCCTCCCCCTCCCCCTCCCCCTCCCCCTCCCCCTCCCCCTCCCCCCTCCCCCTCCCCCTCCCCCTCCCCCTCCTCCCCCAGGTGGGCGGCCCCCTCCCCCTCCCCTTCCCCCTCCCCCTCCTCCCCCAGGTGGGCGGCCCCCTCCCCCTCCTCCTGGGCTCTGCAGGCAATGGTGAAGCGATGGCTGAACACTGCTCACACCGTCAGTCTGGTATGATCGCTTGGCCTAGCCGGCTAGCAACACTGTCACGAAAACAGTGACACACTCCCTTGCATGATGCACATGACTGGCTGCACTGACAAAGAGGCGGAGGGGGTGCGTCCCGGCTGCCCTGCAGGTGATCATAGACCTGGCGGAGCCGGAGCCCGGTCACACCGTGCTCACTCTGCAGCAGACAGGCATCCCCGAGGCTGACCAGTTTGGCAGTGAGGACGTGTTGCAGCTCACTGAGAGGGGCTGGCGCCTGCAGGTGTTCCAGCGCATCCGCCAAGTGTTCGGTTATGGTCTGGGGTTGTAAGGAAGAGGGGTCCCTTGCGCTTTATACAGTATGTCGGCCATGGCCATGGCGTCTGGGGTATGTCAGCGAGGCCATGCAGGCCATGCCGGCCGGATCGGTGAGGTAGGCCCAGCCCGGCCCGGCTGCTGGTGGCTCAAAGCAGTCAGCCGGGCCCAGGCAGGAGCAGTGCAGCCTCTGCCTGGTCTGGGGTTGTGAGGCTAACCTCAATGAGCTTAGCAGCCTGCTTAGCCTTTGTGTGTCTGGAGTGGCCTCTACACTTACGAGCCGGCAGCTCTCCCACACTTCCCTTGCGCTTCATGCAGTAGCTGGCTGGAGTGTGTCGGCCATGGCCTTGGCGTCTGGGGTATGTCAGTGGTGATGCAGGCGATGCAGGCCATGCCGGCTGCATCGGTGATGGAGGCCCGTGGGCAGCTCAGAGCAGTCAGCAGGGGTACAGGCCCAGGCAGGAACAGTGCAGCTCTCACGAGAAGGAGCTGCTGCTAGCAACAATGATGGAGCACGTCAGCAATACCCTGTTAGCCCATGGTCCAGCAAGAGCTGCAAGGCACCAGGGAGGCCAATTGTGCAGCGCAGCAGGGGGTGCAGCAGCAACAACAGCAGGGGCGTATGCTGTAGGTGCAGCGACAGTTTAAGCAGGCCAAGGTCTAGTGGGAGTAGGCACGCTGGCAGCACCCGCACCTGGTAAACCCTAGCGGTGGCTTGGCGAGCATGCGTGAGGCTGAGCCTTGCTCCCCACTGCTGCTGGTCACCCCCGCCATTGGCCCCGCAAATGTGAGACGGTCTGGGGCGCGAATCTCCGTGTAGCTCGTGACAAAGTTTTGACGCAGCCGGGTGTAACAGGCGTATGCGACACCCACCAGCCGCAAAACACTAGCTCAGATCGGCGCCCGCCCAAACCTGACCTGTGCCTTCCGCTCTTAAAAGACTCACGCACATCATAAGGCGAGGCTGGTAATCCTTCTGCGCACGCCGTAAGCCAACGGCACAAGTGCAGTACGGTTGCTTGCATGTCAGTGCATGGAGCATATAATTTGTGACTATGCGCACAAGTCAGCCAGCTGGCACCCCTTACCTTATTTACGTCGCGGCATGACTCTATGCAAATACAAGCTGCATCATGACAGCACTACATCATCTCTTGGCACTTTGTTCTCGGGATGACTCGGGATGGCTCTGGCTTTCAGTGTTACATGTGCCGTGTTGCCTCAACCTTCTCCCTCAACTTCAGCAGGCACATGTCTCGCAACTCATTCTTTGATTTACTTGAAACCCCTCTGATGTTATTGTGCTTGCACCACGCTTTCAGCAAGTCCTTGTTTAGTGTATCAAATGGAGGCATGCCAGGGGTGTCCAAGAGCATGAGCCTAATACACTCTGCGTTCAAAGCAGCTTGCCTAGCAGCTTCCTTGTCTAGCAGCATGGGCATTGGCTCAAGAGGCATCGAACCACGGCATTGTGCACCACACGGCTGCGGGGGGTTGCTCATGCGTGCACCACAAGCACATGCCGTCATTGACCACATGAGCTCACCCTCTGTATTAGCAGGAAAATACATGCTGTGTTGTGCACGAGACCCTTGTACTGTACTCTTGAACGTTGTATGCCATTTCATTGGCACCTGACACACAGCTTCAACCACAGCCCTTACTACTTACTTGTGGGCAGTGAAGGTGGGAGGGGGCTGCTGTGGCTGCTGGGGAGGGGTTGGAGGAGAGGGCCGGGGAGGGGAGGGGGGCAAGGGTGGCTGCAGCGGGGGGCAGGGCGGGGGGGAGGGGCAAGGAGAAACCTGATCCTGGTGCTTGTCATCCAGCATTGGGGGCAGGGAGGGGAGAGGGGGCTGCTGCTCCTGGGTCTGGCCATGTAGTGAGTGTGGCAGGGAGGGGGGAGGAGGTGTGGCTGCCGGGGTGGGGAGGGAGGAGGAGGATGTGGAGGGAGGCAGGAGGGGGGGAGGGAGGAGGTGGGGTGAGGGGGGGTGGGGAGGGAGGGAGGAGGGGGGGAGGGAGAAGGGGGGAGGAGGAGGTGGCTGCCGGGGTGGGGAGGGAGGAGGGGGGTGTTGCTTCTGGTGCATCCTGACGCAATCTCTATGCGCCAGGGGGGCAAGCCCTGCACGTTGGCATGCATCTACCACGCAGCCCATCAGCACGCTAGCGCGGCCAAAGACAACCTGGTAGCGGCCGTGGCACGCATCCTCCCCCACTCTCTCAACCGTCACAAACCCATTCCTACTCTTGGCTGCACTTGTGAGTCCACAAACAGCACACATTCTAGCATCGGGCTCATCCCTTGCTGTTGGACTGTTGAGATAAGGGTGGTAGTATGTCGACGGCATCCTGCGCAAAGAAACACATAAACATGTTTGCTCAACATATTGAGGCATAGCGTCGTTCATAAGAAATAATAAGAGATGAAAGTCGGGCAGGTGACTGTTGTGTGCTACCCTCACCAGTTCATGCCTGTCATGCATTGCGCAAGTGTGCGCGTGAACATCAAACTGACCCGGACTGAGTGAGGTAAATTACCACCTTACTCACCTCTTGCTCACTGTTTTCAAGAGCTGATTCCCTTGCTGCACTCCTACTTGGAAGAGCCTTGGGCTGCTGTGGGTTTGATGCTGATCCTCACAACAGCCAAGCACCTGTGGAGGTCAGCAGGTTTGGTTGCATGTGTTGTACATTGTATGCAAAACGCACTAAGAAACAGCACCCCGTGCTTACTTGGGAAGTATACGCGAGTTGCCCAGTCCAACGGCAGCAAAGGCTGCTCGGCACGGAAATGCCTCCGGCCACCAATCCACCTCTCCTGTTGCGACACGCATATAAACAGATGGAGAATGACATTGCGAAGCTAATCACGTCGTCGAGACAATGCAGTACAATCGACAAAAGAGGGCCTAACCTGCTAGCGGCACCGTTGTGAGATGTAGAGCCCAATGGTGAAAGAATTACATGCAGCGGATCAAAGACGGTGCCAAAAAGTGAATTGCGGGGCCAATGGCGGGGGTGACCTGCTGCTCTGGCTCCTGTGGCTCACAGCCTAGGCACAGTTTATGTCACACCACATGGTTTGTTCAGTTTGCGGCTCAAACATGCAGCCCGTTCGTCTGTACAGGCTGGTAAGAATGGCTAGAAAAATGTGATCCAGGGACTTGTAATAGGGTCGTGCTAGTATGCACTGTGGCGAGCAAGAGGCAGCGAATCAGTGGAAGGCCGCACAGCTACATAGCGGGGTGACATATGCCAAAGTCGGGCAGATCAGGCCAGGAGTGGGTGCATGTGCCTCACAAGGCCCTGTCGCGCAAATAGCGGCGCAAGTGGCTGCAATGGCCAGCTACAGCTAGTTTTAGCTGCCACAGTAATGGACCCGTGTCAAGACATCCATGCAAGACATGCCGAGGTGTTGACCTATGGCCTTAGGTGAGCAGGCGTACTATCCACTACCCCAAACACCGGAGACCTTTGGCCCAAAGTTTGGGCTTTCCATTTCAAAACAGTTCAATGGATTAAATGTTTGTTTAGCCTGATTAGGGTGCCCTCGGTTTCATCCGCTCTAGACCAAGCCTCAATGCCCCGCCCCGGTATGGCAAGACAGTAAGGGGTCTGATGTAGTTCCCTTCAACACAGCCGGACCCCAGCACGCTAGTACCTGCCCTAGCCTTCAGTATTGGACGGTGGTGGCTAGTTGCCGTGCAGATTTACATTTGATCCTGTTGAGTTTCGAACGCAAGGGAGAATGAGTGAAGCATGAAAGCCGGGGGTTTCGCACGATCTGATGCTGGGCGCTTTGGAGTGTGTCCAACCAGTCATGTCTGCCTCTCTGCTACCTGGTCCCAGCTCTAGGGTTTTGGGCCCACGCACCCAGCGGAGGACCTCCCATACCTCAGTACAGCCCCTGCGAAACCCGGGTTCCGGCCAACGTGCCATTGTTTGCCCACATCACTTCGCTAGGCTGAACCAGAGCCCGTCCCGTGTGCATGCCAGCTCCGGAAGTGAGAGCAGCTCAGGCAGCAGCGATCACAAGCACGATCAGGGCCTCGAGGACTACGTGGAGTGCAAGGTCGACAACGTGACCGTGTCAAGCAACCCCGGAGGCACCAGCATAGTGTACCTTCGTCTGCTTGGGCAGGGTGACAGTCACAATATGGTGCTGCCAGTGCATATTGGTGCGTCGCTAGGTTTTTGCCGCTGTGCACGACATACGTCGATTTGAGCGCTTGCTTACGACCCTCGTCTCCCTGCACGCCTGATTGATACAGGCGAGAACGAAAGCTCAGCGCTGTTGAAGGAAATCAACAAAAACCGCCAACTGCGACGTAGGTGGCTGCTCAGGCTCAGGCTCAGGTGGCTGCTCAACCGCAGCGGGCAGTGCGCAGGGGTCCGCTTGTAATGGGGCTCACGGGGCGGTGTTTCCCATTGCTTGCCACCTTGTATCCAGGTCTGTGTGTTGTTCACCACCTGCAGACCTGTGCTGTTTGCATCCAGACCACTATGTTCCATCTGTGGCTCCCTGTGCTGGGCCTGAGGTCTGCCTGATGCACACGTGTCTCGAGCCTGAGCCCTACCATCTTATCCCTGCCCCTGTCTTTCCTAATGCACCCTACCCCATTGCCCACCTCCCTGCGTTGCCGCGCAGCGCTGACCCATGACGTGGCCAAGAACATGTTGAGCACAATAGGGTTCCGTGTGACAAAGATCCGCATCACCGACATTGTTTCCAACACCTACTATGCGCGCATCCACCTAGCACCCATGTCCAAGCAGGGCGGGGGGCCAGTGGAGGAGGTGGATGTGGATGCACGACCCTCCGACGCGATCAACTTGGCGGTCAGGTTTGGGGTGAGTGTGGGAAGACCCACACTGCCTCGGTCACCTGGGGGCATCAGCCGCCTGCAGGAAACACAAGGCTTAGACACCAGCACATGGCACCACACCGGTTTGACAGATAGCTTCTCCAGAGGTGCTCAGGAGTTTGACCAGGTACAAATTAGGCAACAGTGCATGCCTTAAGGAGGATTTTGGCCACGCAGCTTGACGGTCGACGACTTCAACGATGGAAACATTCATCATCAGGGTATGGCCATCACTGTTATGGGGCATAGGCACCAGCAGCCACCTGCCTCCTGGCCGCTCCACAAGTGCTGGGCATGGATCGCTGGCGTGTGATTGACGCTTGCTCCATGTTGTCTGTCCTGCTGCACCTTCAGGCAGGGAGGTGAGGTGCTGTGATTGACGCTTGCTCCATGTTGTCTGTCCTGCCATCGGGTGCACCTGCAGGCAGGGAGGTGAGGTGCTGTGAGCCCAGGCCTGGCGGTGATGCCAGGGCGCAGACTGACACAGCCTGGTGGGCCGGGGCGCTCAGTGTGCTGCAGCCCACTGCTGACGTGCTGCTGGGCTGTGCTGCCCAGGCACCCATGTACGTGCGCAAGACCATCGCAGAGATGGCCGCTATCCAGGGCCAGGAGATGCAGAGCGCCCCCCGCAGCACTGAGACGCACAACGACATTGCGCGCAGCGTCAAGGCAACCCTGTCCAGCTTTGAGGTGCGGGACCCGCAGCAACCAGCAGGGATGCAACCAAGCCATTGCCAGGCAGCTAGACACCACTTAAGGCAGTCAGACACCACGCAGCACCGACTGTGGCAGTGGCTGAGCCATGCCTACTGAGTGAGTGGTGTGGTGCAGGCTGTGCGGCCCCCTCCCTCTTCCCCTACCCTCCCTGGGTCCCTCAAGCCCTCAGGCAGTGTGTGTTGCCCTGTACCGCGCAGGACCCCTGCATCATGCTGCAGCTGCAAAAGGACCTGGCAGTGCAGGAGCAGCGGTACGAGGACGCACACAAGCTGCAGCAGAGCATCTACCATGAGATGACGCACAGCACCTTGCTGAGGCTGGTGGTCGCCATGGAGGCCGCGCTGCAGGACGGCCGGTACGCACCTGCTCACCAGCTCCCCAGAGCACGCCTGGCTCAACTGCCTGCTTGCCTGCCTGCCCGCATGTAGCCTAACTGGGCCTGACAGCTGCCACTGGCACCCCTGCCCAGGCCCCGCAGCTCCCCTGGCGCTCCCTCACCCTCACCCCTGCCCAGCTCCCTCACCCTCACCCTCAGACCTTGACCATGGAGGGTGCTAGTGGCCGGCTGAGTGGGAGGTGATGGCATGGCAGTGGTGCAGCCTGGGCCTGCCTGGCTGTGGCTGCAGGTTTGAAGAGGCGGCCCGGCTGCGCGATGAATTCCGCCGCATCGCTCACGTGTCCATGCCTAGCGAGAGGCAGGCAAGATGAGGCGCACCGCACGGCCTGCACCAAGTCAGCTGATCAGCGTGTCAGGGGGCCCAGGCGCCCCTGTGGCCGCATAGAGCTGCCCTCGCCTGTCCGGCCATGCCACCAGCACCACGGCGTCAGCACAACCTACACAGCTAGCTGCCTGGTGCGGGGCAAGCTGGGCTTGCTGCCCAGAGCTTGGGGCAGCGTGGCCTCGCCAGGGGCTGCTGCCATGACCACCCAGTGCCTTCCAGAGCCCGGGCAGGAGGCAGCCAGCAGTGTCCTGAACAGGCAGTGGGTGTGTGTGCAAACCTGTCAGCCGACAGCAGCCGCAGCTGTGTGGGGTGTGCTTGTCTATGCCTGACGTACTGGGTACTGCCACTGCTGGCTGAGCCTCCCTGGCCTTGAGCAGCAGCAGCAGAAGCTTCGACACCAGTTACCTGATCAGGCTCAGCTGCTGGTGCAGCACAGTGTGATTGATGGCCTCAGTAGGCGCCACATGCTGCTCAGCGTGCCACACATGGCACAGGTCACAGACAAGACAACCCAAGCTCATGCTTGATGCAGGCCACGCGCATCCTGGCTGCTGGCAGCTTACAGCAGGCAGCAGGTGTGCAGGCCCAGGCAAGAACAGTGCAGCTCTCACAAGAAGGAGCTGCTGCTAGCGTTGTTGATGGAGCGCATCAGCATAACCCCGTCAGTACATGGCCCAGCAGGGGCCGCAAGCCACCAGCGAAACTGGGCATCCGCTGAGGCTGACTGTGCAGCAATAGCAGCAATAGCAGCAGCAGCAGCAGCAGCAGGGGCTTGAGTTATAGGTGCAGCGACAGTTTGTGCAGATCAAGGGTCAGTGGGAGCAGATGTGGTGGCAGAACCTGCTCCTGCTAAACTCCTGCAGTGGCTTGGTCAGCATGCGTAAGGCTGGACCTGCTGTCACAAGGCGTGGTCAAGTAGCTGGCCTTGCCCCCTTCTGCTGCCCTGGCTGCTGCTGCTCGCTCCACATCTTGTGGACCTCAGCCTGAGCTCAGTTCATGGCACAGCTCATTGTGCGGTGCATACATGCATCTGCATGCGCTGGCTTTGAAGGGTCGGCAGGGTAGTCTGCCCATTCATGATGGCCGCCACAGGGTCTACAGCCTGGATTGCAATGCAGGGCTGCCAGGTAATCTAGAGAGCGCTTTGAGCATTGGGCAGTGTAGCTCAAGCAGTGTAGTGTGTGGGGTGCGGGTCGGGGACCAAGAGATTGTACAAGGCGCTGCTGCTGCAATGCCAGCTGCTCTTCTCGTTGTGTGGGGGGTACACAAGTGGTGGGAGTATTGCTGTGATGACTAGATGTACATTTTTGCATGCGAGGATGTACATTGCCATTCTAAAAGATGTGTCGAGACCATGACGGTGCTGGTGTGTTATGCCCTGTAGCGCGTTTCAACGCAGCCCGGCATGCCCCTGCTGTACTCAGATTTTTGTAACAACGTTGCCCAGATGGATTGTTAGTTGGAGCCTGAGCTGCTTAAAAAAGCAACGCTCGACTTCAACCAGTGCAGATCCTCCTTTCAGGGGCTAGTCAGCAGAGTGAGAATACCCACATTCAACAAGTTGTTCCATGTTGAATGTTTGTTTGGCTGCTCAACAAGCAACACACGGGTGGACTGTGACCGCAAAGCTACACCTCATTTGCACATTCAGAATGCAGGTGCTTCTCCACACCACTGACCTTGGCCTGAGGGCGTGGCCAAGCACGTAAAGCAGAGCATGGCTAGCACATGAAAAGTGTTAGCACGAGGTAACAAGATCAGCCCCCTTGTCCCTCACTAGGGCCTCCATTTGAGCCGGATCAGAAGTACCTACTAGGTGCCACTAGCAGCCACTAGCAGCCACTAACTAGATCCGACTCAAACAGTGTTATTGGGCTGTGTGGAGTAAACCCAGTGCACATGGCACATGAGCCTCCACACTATCGCCTTCCATTCGTTGCGGTGGCGAACCATGGCAGCAACAACAAACTACGCAGTTACCAACAAAGGAAGATGTCACAGCAAGCGCACAGCTAGACTACTTTGGTGCCAGGTAGGCCAGCTGAGCTCCTGGAAAGCCAGCAAGTCAAGCCTGTGACTTGCACTTGAAAATGGCAGAGGGCAGCATCTTGGCCTGGGCAGGCGTGTAGCAACCACCTCCTACGGCTGCACTGGTGCACCACACGCAGTCAGGGGCGGCGCAGCTCCCTTCTGGCTTCTTGTCGCACAGATCTGCCCCAGGGAACAGCCTTGGGGACCCCAAGACGGTCAGAACAGAGTTAAACGCCTTGTGCAACAGGCCAGGGTCCTGCTCCTCTGCTGGGTGCTCAGGAAGCTTGTCACAGGTGAAGTAGGTACGGGGCAGGATCTTGGCAGCGCCCAGGGGGTAGCACCCTGTCCCGATGCCGCTACTGGCACACCTGCGAGGGTGAAGAGGAGCGATGTCACGGACGATCAGCGTCCTACATGCTCAATATGTTTACAAGAAAGCTTGTACACAAGAAGAGAGAAGCTGGGGTTGATAGAAACTGCATCGGCCACTTACCACGCGCAATTCTCCAGGATGTCACAGGACGTTGCATTTGCAGTTTTGACGCATTCAAGCGGGCCTTTAATGTAAAGGTCCCAGGGCCCTGGCGCAATTAAAGCTGCAGACGCAGACGCGATGGTGCACAGCGCGCTACACAGGAATAAGATGCGCTGCATTGCGACACGGCCTTTTTTGCTTAGCGTAGCCTAGCGGGCCACCCAAGTGTATACTCTGACTTGTAAGCCCATGTCGAGCATGTGCAAGATGTCTCGAGCATCTAGTTTACAAGGAGAAAGCTTGTACACGAGAAGGCAGAAGTTGGAGTAAATAGAGAACTGCATCGGGGACTTACCACGCGCAATTCACCAGGTTGTCACAAGCCGGGAACCACTTAATGCTCATGGTGTGAATACTTAGCGATTACACGAGCATAAGTACAGCTTGGCTAAACGTGGCTCTATGCAGAGCGTCAGGCCCACATACAAGCTTAGCAGGCCGACCTTGCCGGTCCGACCGAGGGTAAGCCTGCGACCGCGGGGGCGCAGCTGCCGCGCGGGGAGACACGACATAGATGCGCTTCCTTCTGGGACGAAAGCAGTTGGGGGCGAGGCCGGGAATGGCGTGTTTGCGCTCATGTGGGTCTTGCACGGAAGCAGATATGTGCAGAAAGCCAAAGACAGCTACAGCCACAGACAGCCAGGCACACTGCCTTCATACAGGCACGATGCCCAGCAGCCATACCAGGCTGGCGGGCTTGACATGTAGACAAACGACAACAAGACAAAGCTGAGGTGCCTGAGCCACGTGCATGCTTGCAGGACCTTAAATGTTCTCGTGTTCCTAGCAGACAAAGTCTTACATGTTCCGCACATGACCGCCCTATACCTGCACCACTCCCACCCTGTGTGGTGGCAGTGGGTCACCCATCTCTTTGCGCATGCCAACCTCCAGCACCTGTCAAACAACCTCTTCTTCCTGCTGGTGTTTGGCCGATTTGTGGAGGACACGGAGGGGGCTGGGGGTGTGGTGGCCGTCTACCTCCTGTGCGGGTTGGGTGAGTAAGCTATGTTGCAGCTACTTGTTGAGCAAGCCGCCAGCCAGATATAGCTCTTAGCTACTAGATGAAACCTGCAATTGCATTGTCTCAGCCTTGCATCATCAGCCTCATCTTTGCCCCACGTCAGCCTACGTGACATCTCATACCTGCAGCTACATCAGCCTGCAGCTACCTACCAGACTCGACGATGCACTGTGGCCAGGCTGCATCAGCCGCCTAGCATGCCCCTCTGTGGGCCACCTAATGTCCTGCTCCAAACACCACAGGCTCCAGGCAGCAGGCCTGCGCTTGCTGTGGTCCAGCCACACAAGGCCGTGATGTGCGTACAGCTAGGCAAGGCCCAGAGATGCCCAGCTTGTCAACCAGCACCAGCACTTCTGTGGCCCGTCAGCCCCCTTGTCCCTCACTAGGGCCTCCATTTGAGCCGGATCAAAAGTACCTACTAGGTGCCACTAGCAGCCACTAGCAGCCACTAACTAGATCCGACTCAAACAGTGTTATTGGGCGGTGTGGAGTAAACCCAGTGCACATGGCACATGAGCCGCCTACCACCTACACTATTGCCTGACCCGAGGGCTATGATGTAGAGTTGGCATGACAAAACATGCACTAATTGCAAGCTGATGACAGCTCAACATAGGGGGGCACACTACTGTCCCACAGCGGGCTGCTCCTGCTGCTCTTGGGCCTTGGGTGGCTTGTCTCGCAGCCGCTTGTACCCCAGGCCAGGGTACTCCTTGCCCTTGGCTGGCAGAGCTCCCTGGTCTGGCCAGTAGCACAGCTCTAGTGGCCGCCACTTGCACTCCCCAATGCCCGTCAGCCACTGCTATGGTGCAGCTGGCAGGATGTCTGGTATGAGGGGAAGGGTGGGAAGCTGCACATTGCTAGTGAGTAGGTCATGGGAGGGGAGGGAGAGTGGACGGGGAAGGGGGAAGTCTAATGCACAGAGAATGGGAGAGGGCGACTGGCAGAGCTAACAGGACTTGAGCACTGACCCCCCAGCGGAGATCACATCTCTTCATGCGGAAACACCTCTAGCAGCGGTGCCAGTGTCAACACTGTGTGCACAGGAGTGACTATGGTACCCACGCAGGTGCTGGTGCTCTCTTGCATGCATGATTACACCATAGCACAATCAAATCTTCGTGCCCACTCGCGCTCTTGGCCTGGGCTCGGCACGCATGTCATGGCCATGCTGCGCATGCGCTCTGCTTACCAGGTGCTGGGCTGGCTAGCTTCCTCCTGAGCTCACGCGCAACAGTGTCAGTGGGGGCCAGCGGGGCAATCTTCGGCTTGTTTGCCACCA
Organism: Haematococcus lacustris; assembly: GCA_030144725.1. NCBI lineage: Eukaryota > Viridiplantae > Chlorophyta > Chlorophyceae > Chlamydomonadales > Haematococcaceae > Haematococcus > Haematococcus lacustris. The sequence continues at coordinate 19,491,618 of JASKMD010000003.1, read as the reverse complement.
GTGTGCTGCTGCGCCTCACAAGCTTCAACTGGCGTCGCCTGCTGGTAAGGGCCACAGCTCCCTGCCCTGCTGCTGTTGCAGTGTGTGAAAGCTTAGGGGCATGGCTGGCAAGGACAGCTCAGTGCAGCCCACCCGGGTGGCCCTGACACTGATGCCCACCTTACCCCCCTCACACATTGTCCAACATGGGCCTGGCCACACCCTCTAACCTGCCTACACCCTGTGCAGGAGTCCCTGGTGCTGGGCCAGTTCGTGGTGCAGCAGGTGCTGGGAGAGGTGAAGGCGCAGCTGGGTGGGGGCAGCCTTATGGCGGGCGGGCTGAAGGTATCCCACTTGGCCCATCTGGGTGGTGCCCTTGCGGGAGTGCTGCTGGTGGCGCTGTTGACAAGGGTCCCAGCACCACCCAACAGCGCCCAGTTACCACCATAGGTTAGAGTATGGCGCAGGCAGTTGCAGCAAATGGAACTACATGTGAAGCAAGGAGAGTGCGGGGAAGGGCTGAAACCAGCAGCTGTTTGACGACTTTGTACAGTGGGGTGGTGTATTCAAGGTTGAAGCAGGAAATGTTGGCGTGAAACACATGCTCTCTTACAAGCAACAGCTTCGACAGTGTCTAGTGCGAACATCACTATGCCACATGCTGCTGCTCCTTTGGTCTTGCAGCCGCTTGCAGCCCACTGCTGGGTACTATTCAGCCATTTTACAGCCAAACATTTGACATGAGATGGGAGATGAGTTTACATGTTTTCATCCCTAAAGCCCTCATGCACCTCATGAGTTGTAATCAAACACAGGCTGCGAGATCAAACACAGGCTACGAGATCAAACACAGGCTGCGAGATGATGAGTTTACAGTGGGGAGCCAGCTTGACTATTTGCTTTAACCTGGGCATGAGCACGTGTTGGTGTGCACTTCCTGCACCTCCTCGATTCGTATCCATCACCATCAGGTTAAACATAGAGTGAGGAGAAGAGCAAACCTGCCAAATGTCAAGCTGTTGGTGTATGTCAGGGTTTGTCCTGTAGAAGCTACTCCACCTTATGCACATCCTGGGTATCGCACCCAAGCTGCATAGGGATGTCGTGGCCCTGTGGCCTCATGTCAGTGAAGAGCTCCTACTGCTGCTGTGATGACTAAAAGTTGGAAGGTTGATATTTTGCCTCCGGACTTGACAGGTTCAAACCTCCCATTTGAGCTGCCGCAGCTCCAAGCTGCAGAGGAAAGGACGGACACATGTTAAGTATGCATCCACACCCACCGGAGCACTCAGCTGGGGGTCAAAGAACATTGCTAGCTGTTGATTGGTGACAGCCGGGGAAGACCTGCTGACATATCAGCTCACTTACTTACCCCAACAAAGATGATGAGCTGCACAAAAGCAGGAGGGAAAGGTTACATCATTGGTCAAAGAAATGCCTTGGCTGAATTGAACAGTGCCAGGTGTTGAGCTACTCACCGCATAGTTGCAGATGCAAAGCAGCACCGTCCCAGCTGCAGCTGCATTCAGTGCACTTTGCTTCTCATCCTTGATCACAATGGCGCCATTGTGGGCTTTGAAGCTGTTAGTGCAGAAGTTGGTAGCAGTCTGCAAGCAGTGGCAATCACAACAGGATGCCGAGCCACTCCTACTGGCCCTGCATGCAGGGGTGCAAGCCATGCTTGCAGCGAGCAAGGTTGCGGCACCTGTGTCAAGAGGATGGTCACGAGGGCCAGGTAGCTCAAGTAGATCAAGCGCGCCCGGTCAAAGGCATTGACAAAGCAAGTGCCTGCACCCAACACGAGATAACCGCGTTAGTACATGCAAGCGCCAGTCTAGAAGGAGCAGTCATGTTGCGACAAATCGCTGCGCTTTGTGTCTGTGTGAAGGCTCTCACCTAGCATAATCACGAGCAGGAAAAACTCGAACCAAATGCTCCACCACTCCATCTGATATTGCTGAGCGCAGGAGATAGACTTGCTGAATGCGATTGTTGTGTTGGATACCAACACTGCGGTCCCGCTTTCGTCGTCCTGGGTGCGACAGAACTGTGTTGATGCCGCAAGACCTCCCAGCGCCACCACCCTGCAGAAAGAGGACCGCTGCACAACTTGAGCTTAGCAAACAGACACGTTCCAGCAGGTGCCTGACCCGAAACCATCACCAGCTCAGCAGTCCAAAGACCAACAGCCCCAGGCCGATTGGGTGTAGATGCAGATTCTTCACCGCCATGTTCTTCAACAGAAGAGCCGCAGCTTCGCAGGGTAGTTTAAGTGTGTGCTGACGATCCTACAGCTGTATTGTTGAATGTGCCGAGGCTATGCACGTTTGTAATTCACTTTCGCGGGGCCGTGTTTAACGTGCTGTGTAGCTTTCCAAGGATACTACAGCTTGCACGGTGTTGTTGCCTTCAGTGCGCTTACTGTCATCGCAACACATGGCTAAGTTGCACATCCACCCCGTAGGGCTCATCCTTCTCTTGCTGGGCTTGGCGTCATGGTGCGAAGTCTCTCTAGCAGTCAATGTGCCCTTTGCTCGTGCGTGCCTTGCACCTGTTTTCGCCAAAACGAATGTCTCCGTGATCGCTGAATCATGTCGGATGTGCCGTCCGAGGCGTATTAGCTGCGAAAGCACTGTCTGTGCCTGTGCCTTGCATGATTTTTCCCCTGGCTTGCAGGGTCGTCGCCCTGGCAGGATTGGCGGCGAGCACAAAGTTCTGCAATGATAACAGCTCAGATACTGACTTGATGTCCTGCACACAAACCTATCAGCAAGACTGGTGGGCTGTTTTCTTTGAGCTCATACTCATCCTTGGTAAGTCATCCATGGTACACGTACGCACGTACGGTTGCAGCAAGGTACTAGACATGCCACGCAACACATGGGAGTCATTCATCACTGGACTCAGTTCTAAATCAGACCTTGTGGTGCCTGTTGCCCTGCCTGGTTGGTCGTTTGTGCAGTCATGCTTTTCACTTGCTTCTTGAACATCTTCCCCAAGGCACAATTCATCTACATGGCGTACTTGGTCATGGTCACCGGCCTGCTTACCTTCACTACAAGGAAGATGTTCACCAACTCCTTCAACAGAGGCTGGCTGGCTGAGTGAGTCTAAACAAGAACCTACTGCCATTGGGCGTAGAGCCTGCCCCAGGGTCCACTAAACGTCCCTGAGCCAGCACCTTGACCCTCACTAGGGACTACAGACGGTGTTTTGTCTGTGTGAAGTTATGTTCCCATGCACATGGCATGTGCGCCTTCCACCTACACTATTGCCTGCCCCCTGTGACAGGGCTATAGCTCAGAGTTGGCATGACATGCATGCTCTAATAGCAAGCTGATAACAGCTGAAATGTGGGGCACACACTGCTGTGCCCCAGCAGCCTGCTGCTGCTGGGCTTTGGGTGGCCGGCCTTGCAGCCGCTTGTAGCCCCAACTCCAGGTACTCCTTGCCCTTGTATGACCCTTGCCCTTGCCACCGGCAGGCCACCAGCACAGCTCCAGTGGGTGCCACCTGTGCCCATGGTGGGCTGGCTGGGTTAAGCTGCCAGCACATCTTTGGTGCGCTTGGCCGGCGGTAAAGCACTGGGCTCAGGCTGTCAAGTTACAAGCTGTGTAGTCTGCGTGGGGGCACCTGGGGGCACCACATCAGGCAATGCTTAGCCAGGTCATGCCGCTCGGGCTGGGCGCACCAGGTGGAGGTTCACCTGCCCTGCTGGGGGCTTCCAGCCCTCAGGCCTGGTGGGCTGCTCATGGTGCAGCTGCATCTCACAAGGCTGGCGTCTGTCCACAGATGTGCCAACCTGGCTGGTGAGGTGCGCATCCACCAGCACCACACTACCGGGCAACCTGTCTGGCTCTTCCTTGCCCCTGCTGAGTCTCTCAAACCCTGCGGCATGCCAGGAGCCTTGATGGTTAATGTGCATGCATTCTTAGCTAGTGCCTGCCCCTTGGGGGTGCCAGTAGCTAGAGCTGGATTGGTTGCAGCATGGATTGAGCTGCCACACGTTACACAACAGGCACTTTTCTGGCATGCACTATAATCAACCACCCAATCCCCATGGCTCCTCCTCTTGCATGCTGCCAGGCAGCTTTGGTAACCTTGCATGTTTTGGCATGACTACTTTGTACACTTGCCAGCCTTTGTCACAGTGACTTTACAAGCATTGACTCTGCCAGGTGTCATTGCAACCACATCTCCCCTGTTGCTGGTTCCCTGCAGGGACCTGGATTCCAAAGCATATGACGCTGCTGCTGTTGGGTGCATGTTCTGCTGCATAGTCAACTACGGCCTCATCATCTTCATCGGGGTGAGTATTGCAGTGTGGAGGATATGACAGCCGTCGAGGGTCGAAGCACCCCATGTTGACCATTCCAAAATGCATGATGCTTCATGCTCTGTCAACACTGCCGGGTGGCTGGGTTGAGCTGAAGGGATGCCTTAATCAGCTACAACTAGCCACCCAACGCCTACACGCATGTGTAAATGCCTACTGCTTCACTCTTGATAGTGTGAGCTGTGCGGTGTTGCTGTGCAGCATGGTGCAACTAAGGCTACCAGTCCAGCAGCAGGAGGCTTCACAAACGTCAGTACCACTGCGCCTGCAACAGGCATGGGTCCAACAGCTATTGGCTCCAATGGCCTGAGTCAGGAGAAGCCACCCCTTCCACCTCAGAACTATTGACCTTGAGATGTATACTGCTGACATGTGCACAATATGCTGAGCTGCAGACAAGACACAATGTGCTGTGCTGGGATGGCTACCGGCCAGGGCAGGAGACTATGGGCTCAGGCTTCCTGCGACCTGGGTGGTTGCCAACCAAGCAGTCGCAAAGCAATAGTTGCAGGGCTGTATGGGCTCCTCCCACTGTATCAGGCGCTTTTCATCTGAACTATTCCCTGCTTTTTGGGGGATCTGTTAGCAAGAGCCGGCATGAAGTACCCCTACAGTGCTCTACCCACCCATCACAGGCCACCCATCGCAACGCTATGTGCCTTACGGCTGGCACACTCCACTATGCTTTCTGGACTGCATTGCATCGCGTGTGCTCTGCTCAAGGGATCAAAATCGACTGAAATCACGTGACTGAGCTGCGGCTACGCTTTGATAACAGGGGTAGACTCCCTTCAAGGTGGGGCAGTTTGAGCTTGGCTTTATGCACCGCCTTGATATCATAACAGCTATGAACAGCTATGCAACAGCTATGTAACAGCTATTAAAGACATGAAAGACGCATCAAGGAGGGATACGGCTATTGTATAGGAGCTGATGGTGAGCAACTGACGGCTGAGGCTTAGCTTAAGCAGGCCGAGGAGGTGCTGTCGGTAACTTCCCGCCGGTGTGGGATATGTGACCACAAGCGGAACGTGAAGTTTCGGCCTGACGAGTGGGACGCAAAACGCTGTTCATGGACATCCCACCTACAGCCGCGCAGGCCACTCCCGTTGGCAGCGCGAAAGTGTTGGACATGACGAATGTCAGCACTAACGGGTCTGGTCGCGACGGGCAGGACGCCCTGCAAAAGGAAATGCTGGCCATTGCCCAGGAGAGGCGGGAGCTAATTAAGAGTGGTGCAGTGAAAGGCTACACCTATGTCGACCAGCTGGAGGCGCAGCTCAACACTGGGCATCGCATTCCCGTTGTGGGCTTAGGCACCTGGTCAGTGCGCTGCCCTGAGCGACGGGGCCGACCTTGGACGCTGAGCCGAGCTTGATCTGATCTGCTGGCCCTCAGGAAGGCGGCCAAAGGCGAAGTCCATGCAGCTGTTGTCACAGCTTTGAAAGCCGGGTACCGCCACATCGACTGTGCAGCTGTGTACGGCAATGAGCATGAGGTTGGAGTGGCGGGGTCATGACCTGCATGACAATGCGATCAGTGGCAAAGCACGCAGCCAGAGCACGTGGCATGGCGTGCCTGCTTTCTGTCAGCCTGACCGTGAGGCTTGAAACTTAGTCATTTGTGACAGGGAGGGCGCAGGCCCTGTGTCACGTGCCAGCCCCTCCACGGCCTAGGTTTCCAGCTTATGGTTCAGCACCTGAAGGCAGTGGTGCTGGGCGCCATGCAACCGCTCAGTGGGCAGCAGCAGCACACTATCCAAGACGCTGCTACAGCACTCCAGCCGTGCCGTGCGTGCCTGGCAGGTTGGGGCGGCTTTCCATGAAGTGTTCCAGGAGGGGCACCTGGGCCGGGAAGAGGTGTTCGTCACATCCAAGCTGTGGTAAGTGCTAAGACGCTGGCATCTTGCCATGGAATGCATTGCATGGTGTCTTCAGTCCTCAGGGACAGGGACTGAACCAACTGTTTGATGCCTGCCCACCCGCCTGCCCACCCGCCTGCCCACCCGCCTACCCACCCGCCTACCCACCGCCTGGTGATGGCATGCTCCAGGAACACAGAGCACGCTCCCTCACGCGTTGAGGCAGCCTGCCGCAAGACCCTTAGCGACCTGCAGCTGTCGCAGCTCGACCTATACCTCATACACTGGCCCTCCAGCCTGGTCCCTGGGCCAGATGTGTCACCCCCTCTGATTGACACGTGGCGCGCCATGGAGCAGTTGGTGGACAAGGTGGGAACAGGGCCAGCAAGAGCAACAGGCCTGTGGTAGCAGACGCGTCGCCTGTGGGGCAAAGCAGAAGAGGGCAGCAGGGAGGGATGTGGAGAGGAGTGTGGGCAGGAATGTCTAGGCAAGGGCCAGCTTTAGGAGCAAGGTCAGGGGCAGGAGGGCGGCCAGGGGCAGGGGTAGCGTCAGGGTCAGGAATAGGGTCAGGGTCATGTGGGGGGCCACCTGGTCAGGGCACCTGTACAGGTCTCTCTGTTTCTTCCCTTCCATGCGCCTACTACCCAGCAGCCACACCAGGCTGGTGGCTTCGCGGTGAAACCCAACAACAAACATTGCTGTATGCATCCCACACCATCTTGTGATGCTGGTGCTGGGTGCTTTGTACAGTTGTGTAGTCTGGGGGTGCTGGTGGGGGTTGGGTCAGGTGCTGGGTGTAGTCTGGGGGTGCACTGCAGACTTCCAGTGTACGTTCGTCCGCTAGCTGGGCAAGGCTGTTTTGCCTCCGGTCAAGGGTGTGCCAAGCTGCTGCTCCCGAACTGCAGGGCTTGGTGCGCAGCATTGGGGTCAGCAACTTCAGCAGCAAGAAGATGGAGGCACTGATGGCTGAGGCCCGCATCAAGCCAGCAGTGCTGCAAGTAGAGGCTCACACATACTTCAGGTGAAGGGCAGGGGCAGGGGCAGGGGCAGGGGCAGGGGCAGGGGCAGGGACAACCCAGCCTGCCCTCCATTTTTCCCTCACCCTCACCTCCACCCTCACCACCACTCTTATAGCCCTGCACTTGTTAAGTTACCAGAGAAGAGGGAGGGAAGCTGGCGCTCAACTGGGCTGTGTGCTGTGTGCCGCACAGGAACACAGCACTGCTGCAGTGGTGCCAGGCCCATGGCATCCACTTCACAGCCTACTCCCCTCTGGGGTCACCTGACAGCGCCAGTGAGTCATGGGGGGGCGGGGCGGGGGGCGGGGAGGTGAAGGGTGGCGGTAGAGCCGGCGATGGCGCTGTGTGTGGTATCTGGGAGCGGAGTAAGCCAGTGTGTGAGGGGCTCCAGCCAGGTATCTTCTCCCTGCTGCTGCCTGCCGATTCAACAAAGCCCATGTCTGACATGTCCATGCACATGCTAACGGTAGGCTGTGGTGGCTTGACTGGGCCTGAGCTGCTGTGCTTGCTGCGGGGCACTGCATAGGCTTTTTTATGATGCCCAAATAGCCCATTGGCATTTGGGCGGCAAAAGCAGGGTCAGACCGCCAGGCGGTCCCTGGTCAGCTGATCGCCTCCCCCAGCCTTGGTCATCTTGGCGATGAGGGCAGCCGTAGCCACTATGGCTGCCTAGGCTGTCAAGGGGGACCAGAGGGTCATGTGGGTGGGCGGACGGCTGGAGGGCATTGCTTCAGGAGATGCAAGGCCACCTTTGCCATCTTACCACGCCGTTTGTTGTAGAGCAGGCGCAGCAGCATTTGTCCCACACTCCTTTGCTTCAACTGCCTGGTTGTCAGCTTCCTGCTTGCTATTGAACAGTGTGCCCAGTTGCATGCCCTTCATCGCTGAGCTTATGCTGCTGGCAGTCAACTCATGCGGTGCCACCACCGCCTAGGGGCTACTGCCTAGGTGCTGGCCAGGCTGCCCCCTGAGCCGCTGGCAACAGCCCGGGACTCCCTGACCTGGTGGATGCCATTGCGAGCGCCGGGCCGTAGACAGTAGCGACCCTGGCGGCCTGGCTGCTGTGCTGCAATGTCTGCTGCAATGTCTGCTGCCAGCCCTTGTGCCAGCCCACAGGTTGCAGCCACCATCCCAACTAGGGTCAGGTCAGCCCCTGGGTGGTGGTGGAGGACAGTCACTGCTGCTCTGGCTGGGCATGCCATGGTGAGGCCCACGGGCGCCATGGCCTCCAGGACTGCCACTGCCTCTGTCTGCCCCGCAGGCATCATGGGCCGTGGAGCCGACACGCCCTCCCCCATGAAGGACCCAGTTGTAGTGCAGGTGGCGGAGCGTCTGGGCCGCAGCCCCGCTCAGGTCAGCGCACCCCTCTCCTCCTCGCTGGCGCTGCGCCTCCCCACCCCTACAGCAGTTCACAGTTTCCATGCACTCCATGCAGTCCAGGCATCCCTCAACCCCCTAGGGTCCCCTGGGCCCTGCAGCAGTGCCTGACGGCTGTGCAGCGGCTACTTGCCCTGCTGCTGCTACTGCTGCTGCTGCTTACGGCGCCTTGGGCCTTTCTCTGACCTCAAGACAGAGCTCCGCCCAGCTGGTCACCCGCATCAGCATCAGCAGCATGAGAGGGCATTTGCTTGGTGTGGCAGTGAGGCACACACCCTGCTACGAAGATACTGTTACACACGCTCATGCTCAGCTGCTGAGCAGCTGCTTCTGCCACTGCTGTGGAGAGTGAGAACTAACTCGCATCACAACGCCTCAGTGGTGGGAATAGGGGGAGGTGGATGGGCCAGCAATCCAGTGGTCTTTATGCGGGGGCAGGGAGCAGGGGGATGGAATCACACCACCCACAGCTGCACCTCCCCCTCCCTGCCTGCTGGTGCAGGTGATGCTGCGGTGGGGGGTGCAGCGCGGCACCTCTGTGCTGCCCAAGAGCGTGAACCCTGGCCGCATTGCCGCCAACCTGGACCTGTTCAGCTGGAGCCTGAGCGAGGCCGACATGCAGGCGTTGGAGGCCATACCCACCCAGGTGCGCTGGCCTTGCTAGGGTATCCGCCTCTGCTCAGGGCGGCACCAAGCTTGCGCTCAGGCTGATGGCGCTGAGTCTGTATGGCAATGATGAGGGTGATGCAAATGGTGCTGGGCCTACAGTCAGGGCAATGATGAGGGTGAGGGGCGCTGGCGTTCAGAGGGCTGCAGGGCTGCAGGGCACCAGTGTGCTGAATGATGGGTGGGGGTGCAGGGCTGTGTCATCATCATCATCATCATCATCATCATCATCATCATCATCATCATCATCATCATCATCATCATCATCATCATCATCATCATCATCATCATCATCATCATCATCATCATCATCATCATCATCATCATCATCATCATCATCATTACATGGCATTTGCTGATGGGCAGCATGCAACACTTGAACCTCCACCAATGTCAACAAACCCTAGTACCTCTTGCAGCTGTGTTTGCAACCTGTCCTGGATGTGCTGGCGAACGTGGTTGGCTCCCATGTAGCTTTGCGGCGATGAAGTTGTCATGGTAGAGGCATGCCCTGATGCCCGCATGCAGATACGCATGGTGGCGGGTACCTTTTTGACGCATGCCTCTGGGCCATACAAGACGCTGCAAGACCTTTGGGACGAGTAACGTTACCCAGGATCTGTCCACGCTCTGTGACAGGGTGGGTCTGTCCTTGCTGATCAAGTTTGGCTGCATTGGCTGCATTGATGATGCAATTTGTTTGGAGTAGCGGAGTGAGATTACCCACAGTGAAACAGGCTGTTCCATGTTGAATGTTTGTTTGATGGTGATCAAAACAAGCAAGATTTCATGTAGTGGACGTAGTTCTTAGGCCATCTTCTTCCGTTGCTCCGCCATCATTCCGCTCGTACAATACTGATGATGTTGTTGTGTTGTGTCAGGAAGCCAAAGATGGCTTACACCGCTTAGGCCGTCAGCCATTGTTTGGCCTCCTTCACCCTCTAGGAGGGTCGGGGTTCACTGTAATGCACATCAGAGTTAAGTGTACACCTAAGGTTGCAACATGACTCAGCGCAAAGTACCGATATCTTGCGACAGGACGATGGTGTTCATGACATATGAGAGCAGATGTCGGTATTAGTGCCTCATCGAGGCCCAGGTAAGGGATTTGTAAATGCACGCGGAAGAGTTAGCGGCTTGCTGGTTCTTCCCCGGCAAATGGAGGCATCGTGAATTGAACATGCAGTGACATGCATACATGACGAGCTGCTCCTCAACACCGCTCGAATTGCGGCCTAGGAGCCTCCTTTGACTCAATGCGACAGAAGTCAGGGAAGCCACACCCGAAAGGCAAGCCGGCAGCCAAGGGCAAGAGTAAATCGCTAAAGAAGGTGAGCTAGGCAGGTTCCCACGCAGGCATAATGACAGGTTCAGCATACACAAGAGTGCGCCCGCCGCCCGCAGGCCGCACCGCAGCTCCGGGACATCGCTCTACCCGATGTTGAAGGCAGTGACGACGGGTCACTCAGCGACGACGACATCGCGTTCGTGCAGCAACACAGCCGACAGCTGGGCTTCTTGGCCAACTTGGACAAATCAGCCCTTGACAGGTAGCCTGCTGCGTACCTCTGGAGCATCTGCCAGCCAGCAACCCTGGCATCTGTCACAGTCACCTCTTCTGCATGCCCGACCTGTAGGTCTGTGAAGGATGCACAGCGGAAGCAGGCAGCCGCAGCCTCAGCCTCAGCCTCAGATGGTCAGCAGGCGGAGCCGGCTAGCCTAGGTGAAGCAGACAACGATGATGACATGGAGGGGCTGGAGGCGTATGAGCGGGTTCGTCGCCAGACTGCCAAGGCAAGTCGCCAGGGCTGCAGCGTTTGCTCTCCCCCTGCACCTGAGCGCATGGGATCAGGCTCAAGCAGCTCCAGGGCTGACTCAGCCTGTCTGCATCTCCCCAGCCTTGCAGCCCCTGGCAGTGTGTCAGTCTGCACGCTTCAAGCCCGCCAGCTGTTTGCAACCTTGCCCCTGACTTGGGAGCCCATGAGCTGGGAGTTGGGAGCTCTGAGCATGGTACACCCCACTAGCCTGTGCGCAGGCAAGGACGCCATCAGGCTGCTGCCAACACAGCTGCAGGGTGCCCGTGGCTTGCCAGCTGCCCCCTGCGGCATGCAAGGCTGTGTGCCACAGGCCCAGGTCCTTGCTGGTCAGCCCATGTGCAGGCTGGGCAAGGGCTGATGGCGTAGGTAGCACATGGAGCAGTGGGGCAGGCACCAGGTAGTGAGGAAGTGCCCTGTGTAGGTCCTGATGGTAGCCAGGCAGCCAGGACAGGTCGGGGGCTTGAGGAGGGGGGCGCACCTCCTTATCAGGCATCTGCCAGCGCTGCTTGCACCCTGGTGTGCCTGTCCCTGTCTCACCATGTCGTCGTGATGACAGAACTAGCCACAGCTTGCCCTAGCTGCCAGGATGCTGGGTGGGCCACCCTACCAGGTGCAAGATGGCAGAGGAGCATGGTGTGAGGGGCCTGGGTGCAGGTAGGTCCAGCAGGGCATGGGGCATGTGGTGGCCGATGCAAAGTGAGCAATACAGGGTGCCGCCTGCTGCTGCTGGTCGTGGGCTGTATGCTTGGCGCAGGCTGAGGAGCGCAAAGGGCGTGGGCTGCCCATTAAGACCCCAGATGGCCTGCTGGTGTATCAGCACGACCCAGAAGCGGAGGGGGCAGGGCCTCGGGGCGCCAAGCGGGGCGTTGCAGCGGCAGAGGCCGCGGCATCACTGGCACGTGCTTCACAGATGGTGGTGCAGGTGGGCCGCGGGCAGGGCAATGCAGGCTGACAAGCAAGTCAGGACTTGCAGTGCTTGGGACTGGGGAAGACTAGGCTCACGGCTGGATGGACACGGCTGGACGGCAGGGGCACGGCTGGACGGCACGGCTGGGGCACGGCTGGATGGGCACGGCTGGACGGCAGGAAGGGCAGGCTAGGCAGAGGCGTTGCAGCCTAGAACGTGGTTCAGTCAAGGGCAGGCTAACAGGCTGGCCAGGCTGTTTGGAGCCACAGCAGGTACCATCGCTAGCCACAGGCACCAGGCAGCGCGTGGTTCAGCACACAGTATTGGCACCATGACAGGTGTTGGGCTCTAGGCTTGCTGCTGCTGTCCGGACTGCATGCAGGTGCCGGGCATCAGCGTCCAGGATGACCTGGAGATTGCACTGCGGCAGCGGCAGGAACGGGTCGAGGCGGACGCAGCTGCGGCAGCGGCAGCCCACCAGGCGGCCCAGGCCCGGGCCCAGGCCAAGGCGGAGGCGCGTGCCAGGGAGGCCCAGGTGCCGGCCGCCCTGCTGCACCTCCAGGTCAGGCTGGGGAGGGGCTGGGGGAGGCAGCACACCTTGCAGACGCACATGTGGCAAGGTGTGGGAGGGGCAACCGCTTGCATGGGCGAGCCTGACCTGCAGACGCCCCTAACCAGGCACCCATGCTGCCTGCGTGCCCAGGCCTCGTGGCCAGGTTATTCCTCGACTACCAGTCCCTGTTGGTCAGTTGCCAGATCCCTTCAGATCACTCCACGTCACTCAGATCATTATTAGGTCCCAGGCAACAACATGTGTAGGCCGGTCACAGTTGTATAGTAGTGTGCTGCCCAGTAGCGAATGCTGGGGCTGCCATGCACTAAGAACATCGAGTCTATGAGTTTGTGTGTGGCAGCAACACTAACAGGCAAATGCCAAGAAATGATAATGATGAACATGATGATGGTGATGGCGGTGATGGTGAGGACTCCCTGTAGTCTTCACTTGGAGCCCTCCTTGGCCATCACGCGTGGTCCCTCCTCCCCTGCCTTCTTACGCCCAGGACATGCACAACCGGGAGCAGCGTGTGGTGAAGGCGCGCGAGGCTATGGCTACTGCCGCCAGTGTGCTGCTGGCAGGGCCCGAGGAGGCAGCAGCGGAGTTCAAGGTGCTGCTGGCGCTGCTGCGCGACAAGGAAGCCCAGGTGGGCAGGGGCAGGTGGGAAGGGGCCCCACAGGAGGCTGGGAGCAGGCTGCAGCGGGGCAGTGCAGGTCGGGGCGACCGCGATGGGCCTGCTAGGACAGTGCGCGTGTGCAGGCAGGCCGCATCAGGTGTGTGCGTGTGCTTGGGTCGCACCTCTGGTCAACAGGTTCAGCGCCTGGCCATGGTGACCCTGCTGGCTGTCTTCAAGGACGTGCTGCCTGGCTACCGCATCCGCCCGCCATCAGAGCGAGAACTGGAGGTCAAGGTGAGTACCTGCCAACCCACGCACAGCCTGCTGGTCGGCACAACAGAGTAGCTGTCGCCTGACCCAGTAGCTGTCCAGCAAGGCTCACTCTGTAGCAGGACACACGACATGGCCCACCCGTGCACAGTCCCTTCCCTCTCATCCAGCATCCCCTTCACCCAGCTGCCAGGCTTCGTCTGTAGGCAGCTGCACAGCATTGCTGCCCTGATCACTGTAGGCCGTTGGTTGCCTCACTCACTGCAAGCAGCTGTAACGGGTGATAGCTTGAGCGGCGTGAACCAACCTCACCCCATGGCCTGCAGGTCAGCAAGGAGGTCCAGAAGCTGCGGGACTACGAAACTCGTTTGCTAGCGCACTACCAGGCATACCTGAAGGTGCTGCTGGCCGCCGCCGCCCCTGCTCGCAGCAAAGCTATTGGGGCTGGGGCACGGGGCGGCCAGACGCAGGAGGCTGCTGGGGGTGGCAGGACAGCGTTGGTCACGGCCCGAGTGGCAGTGAAGTGCATGTGCCAGCTGCTCAGCTGCTTGGCGCACTTCAATTACACGTGAGGAGACGCAGGGAGGGGGGTGCTGGGGCACACAGGCATGGGCTAGTCAGGGCTGGCAGGGGGTGCAGCAGGGGCTGTGTGGAGCCGTGGATGAGCTTTGGTGGAAGAGGCAAAGTGGCGTAGGGGTGTAACCCATTCTCATCTAGGTGTGACCCAGGTGTGACCCAGATGTGACGCATGTGCAAAAATATGCATCAACGGGTGCACACATTCCACAGCTGCAGCACAGAGACAGGTTCTCCCTTCTCTTCTGGCCACATCCCTCACATCTTGCTGTACCTCGTTACATGTCCACAAGCGCTGACCCCAGGTTGTTGATGCAACACCCTCCTTCCTGCAGGCCGGACCTCCTGCAGGCCGTGGTGCCTTGCATGGCTGCCTCAGACCCTGAAGTGCGCTCGCAGGCATGCTCTGCCATCCGCAGCCTCCTAGCGCAGCCCGAGACTTCGGGTAAAGTGGCGCTCGAGGCAGTGCAGCTCGTCGCAGACTTGGTGCGGACACGCAGGTTAGTGCGCCGCGATGTCATGTCACTACAATTCTTCAGGCCCACTCTAGTCAGGCAGCGCGTGGAGAGTGCACACGAACCCTGCGTCCGCCGGCTGTGGTCTGTTAGCAGAGGAACATAGTGCGTTACTGCTTCCCTGCATGGCGAATGGGTACACTATGTGTGCCTGCAGGTGCGTGTGCCCGCCTCAGGTAGTGCAAGCGCTCTCAGTGCTTCGCTTCACCGAAGTGACCCGGCGGGACCCGGCTGAGGATGGCAAGCGAGGTAAGCTTACACACAGCCATCCTGACATGCGCGCTGCGCGGTCGTCATACTGCCGCAACCACGCGTGCGCGCAGCCAAACCCACACCCAAGAAGGGCGCCAAAGCACCGGTTAAGCGGCCGCGCAGCGCCATCGACGAGGAGGTGGATCGCGACTTCAAGGAGTCAGAAGCAGCGACTGACAGGCGCACGGTGGCCGCGCTGCAGAGTCGAATGCTGGAAGCGTTGTTCGAGGTCTATTTCCGAGTCTTGAAAAACTGTACCTCGGCGCCCGAACTGCTAAAACCTGACGTCCTGGACAGCAATGCATCCCGGCAAGCCAGCGGCAATGCCACGGCGACAGCGCTTGTGCCGGCACTGTCTTCACAGCAAGGCCTTGGCGACATTGTCGGGGCGGTCGCGCCAGGCTCAGGAGTGCCGCGCGACCGGCTGTTGAAGCGGCACCCCTTGCTTTACCCGACCTTGGAGGGTCTGGCGCGCTATGCGCACCTCATCAGCATAGACTACTTCAACGACCTCATGGCCGTCTTCCACCAGGTGTGCTTCTCAGGCCCAAAAGGGCAAGCTGCGTGTAGGTCTGTTGGCTGGCCCTGCACACGTAGATGAGCTTCGAATATGGCCTGCATGGCTTGCATATGGAAGCTGGTTCAAGCTCATGCAAGCCAGGCAGGTATTCAACAGCCGACAGGAGGTTCTCGCACCCCCTCAGAGTAAACCTGAGATGTGCACTGTGCTGGCCCGCTGAAGCAGCTTCTCACATCTTGACACCACACCTTCAGCACACCCTGCCCAACCAATAGTGGTTACACCCCGTCTTGACCCTCAGCCTGGTCTTGCTTCCTCGCCTCCACTGCACCCCCCTGGTTGCAGTTGCTGCGCGACTGCCACTTGCCCCTAGTGGAGCAGCTGCGGGTGCTGCTGACAGTGAGCGACATCCTGCGCGGCCAGGGTGAGGCATTGACTGTGGACCGCAAGGATTTCCACGTGCGCCTGTATCTGGCATTGCTGAACATCCCCCTGCGAGGCATTGCTGAGGGCGGCCCTGACGGCCCCCTTGCAACCCAGAGCGGGGGGCAGCAGGGGCAGGGGCAGGGGCAGGGGCAGGTGGTACCTGACCATGGTGGCCCTGGGGCGGGGGTGAAGGGGGAGGGGGCAGGGCCAAGGAGAGGGGAAGAGCAGGAGGAGGAAGACCCCCCGGGCACTGCAGAGCTTGCTGCTGCTGCAGTGCTGGGGCTGCTGGGGGGAGGGGTGCAGTCTGAGCGCGGGGTGCCTCTGGACTCCCTCACACCTGGAGCACCTGGAGCCACCCAGGAAAGGCGCCAGCAGCAGCAGCAGCAGCAGCAGCAGGGGGGGGTCCACCCTGCGGCATGTGAAGAGCCACTGGCAACGCTCCTGGCTGCAGTGCTGAGCCAGGTGTGAGCCAGGTGTGAATTGGGCTCGCCTGGGGTGTGACGTGACAGGTTCAGTGTGACCAGGCTGTGTGGGGGGGTCGGAAGTGTGGTGTGAGAACTGGCATGCCTGTCTGGAGCGTCCTGATGACTTGACTGGTCATTGACATGCAGCCATGGCTGCAGACGACCCATATGGCAACAGCACAAGCACGTGGGCCCATGCTGTCCCTGTGCATGCCTGCGGATGTCAACCCTGGCGAGGGTGCTGTGTGGCGTGTTGGGCTGCGCTGCCTCCCAACCACTGTCTGTGTGCCTCAGGCCGTGCTGTCTGCGGCTGCAGATGATGTGCGAGCCAAAGATCATTGACATGGCACGGATGGCAGCCTTTGTCAAGCGCTGTGCCTGCGTGGCCCTGAGCAGCCCTACCCCTGAGTCCATGGCGCTGCTGGGCTGCATCCTGCGGTGAGCCTGGCTGGGGGAAGGCACTGACAGCACCTGGGCAGGCAGGTAGGGACAGGCCAGGGGCAGGGGCAGGGGCAGGGGCAGGGGCAGGGGCAGGGGCAGGGGCAGGGGCAGGGGCAGGGGCAGGGGCAGGGGCAGGGGCAGGGGCAGGGGCAGGGGCAGGGGCAGGGGCAGGGGCAGGGGCAGGGGCAGGGGCAGGGGCAGGGGCAGGGGCAGGGGCAGGGGCAGGGGCAGGGGCAGGGGCAGGGGCAGGGGCAGGGGCAGGGGCAGGGGCAGGGGCAGGGGCAGGGGCAGGGGCAGGGGCAGGGGCAGGGGCAGGGGCAGGGGCAAGGGCAGGGGCAGGGGCAGGGACGGGGCAGGGGCAGGGGCAGGGGCAGGGGCAGGGGCAGGGGCAGGGGCAGGGGCGGGCCAGGGGCAGGGGCAGGGGCAGGGGCAGGGGCAGGGGCAGGGGCAGGGGCAGGGGCAGGGGCAGGGGCAGGGGCAGGGGCAGGGGCAGGGGCAGGGGCAGGGGCAGGGGCAGGGGCAGGGGCAGGGGCAGGGGCAGGGGCAGGGGCAGGGGCAGGGGCAGGGGCAGGGGCAGGGGCAGGGGCAGGGGCAGGGGCAGGGGCAGGGGCAGGGGCAGGGGCAGGGGCAGGGCAGGGGCAGGGGCAGGGGCAGGGGCAGGGGCAGGGGCAGGGGCAGGGGCAGGGGCAGGGGCAGGGGCAGGGGCAGGGGCAGGGGCAGGGGCAGGGGCAGGGGCAGGGGCAGGGGCAGGGGCAGGGGCAGGGGCAGGGGCAGGGGCAGGGGCAGGGGCAGGGGCAGGGGCAGGGGCAGGGGCAGGGGCAGGGGCAGGGGCAGGGCAGGGGCAGGGGCAGGGGCAGGGGCAGGGGCAGGGGCAGGGGCAGGGGCAGGGGCAGGGGCAGGGGCAGGGGCAGGGGCAGGGGCAGGGGCAGGGCAGGGGCAGGGGCAGGGGCAGGGGCAGGGGCAGGGCCAGACTGTCTGTACGCCGGGCTTACAACAGTCCAGTAAGGATGGGTTGGTATTAGAGTGGACACACAGGCTGCAGTCCAACCCTTACAAGCCAGCTGCAGCAGCCGTTACTGCCGTTACTACAACCTGCCACCTGCAACACCCCTGGCCTACCTGCCAGCCAGCCAGCCAGCCAGCCAGCCAGCCAGCCAGCCAGCCTGCCTGCCTGCCTGCCTGCCTGCCTGCCTGCCTGCCTGCCTGCCTGCCTGCCTGCCTGCCTGCCTGCCTGCCTGCCTGCCTGCCTGCCTGCCTGCCTGCCTGCCTGCCTGCCTGCCTGCCTGCCTGCCTGCCTGCCTGCCTGCCTGCCTGCCTGCCTGCCTGCCTGCCTGCCTGCCTGCCTGCCTGCCTGCCTGCCTGCCTGCCTGCCTGCCTGCCTGCCTGCCTGCCTGCCTGCTTACAGCCTGCTGCGCCGCTACCCCCGCCTGCTGTCAATGCTTGACTGGGAGGGTGAAGCACCAGTCGGCGGGCGCAGCTTCCTGCCTGACTGCCCCGACCCCAGTGAGGCAGGGGCTCTGGCCGCCACCCTGTGGGAGCTGCCGCTGCTGGCGCAGCACTACCACCCCCACGTGGCCGCAGCTGCCAAGAGCCTGCTGGCCATGCTGCCTGGGCCCAGGGGCCGCCAAGAGCCTGGGGGAGCAGCAGGGGGTGGGGAGGGGGGTCTGGGGGGCGAAGCTAAGCAGCTGTCAGGGCCCCTGGCCAGACCTGGCACCCTCAGAGACCTGGCGGTGGCTTACGAGCCGCTGGGCAGAGGCGGCTTCCTCCCTCCTCCTCCATTGCCTAGGCCGGAGGGTCGGGCCAGTCAGGGCATGGCAGGGGCGCAGGGTGGCAAGGCGCGGGCGGCATTGAAGCGCGCGCTAGCAGGGCCGGTGACGGATGAGGGCAAGCAGCTGCTGGCAGCACACGGGGTGGCACTGGCAGCAGAAGCTGGACCCAGCTCAATCACTGGCAAGCTTGAGAATGGCACATACCTGCAGCAGCAGCAGCAGAAGCAAGCAGAGGAGGAACATGTCCTTGCAGAGGATGGGTTCAGCGAGTTGCAGGCAGCCTTACATCAGCAGTACAGGTGCGCTGAGTCAGGGTGTCGTGGCACATGATGGCACACTTGCTACTAGCAGCACATAGTGTTGCCAGACCATGTTTTAGGCTCCATGGGCATGTGGGCCAGATTTTATAATACACATATGCCCAGCCATTCAAGGGTAGCGATGCACACGGCATGCTGCTCTGCTTGCAGCTGCACCTTGCCTCATGCCTCGCTGAGGCCACTGCCTTAGCCCATCCACAGCCTGCCATCGCCTGCTTGTCGTGCTGCCTGCTGGCCTTCCTGGTTGCTGACTGACTGACTACAAACCTGCTTGCACGACTGCCTGCCCACTGACCTGGCTGCCCACTCGAACTGAGCTTGCATCAACCTGGGCTGCCTGCTGACGTTTTGCTACGTCAGAGTGGCTCGGCGGTTCGAGGTGAACCAGGCGCTGCGGCGGCAGCAGACCAAGCTGGTTGAACAGATCAAGCGCTTCAAGGTGCATTTACATCAGAAGGCGCAAGAAGCCCAATTACAAGCGCAGCGGGCAAGAGCACCCCATCAGCCGGCACACAGCAAGGCGAAGCACCGGCACAAAGCATGAGATGACTCAGGTGTAGCGAACGGCTCTTTGAGCGTTGCGCGGTCCTCGTGTACTTTTGTACTGCAGTGTGACATGGTGGGCGAAAGGGGCAGGTGGTGCCTTCGTGCCTGCCTGCTTCAGAGGTTCGACTCCTCGGGGGAATGTCCTAAACCCTGGCCGTGTCAGTCTGCTGTTACAAGGTAGTTTAACGGTCATCGGCGGTGCTATTAGCACGCTACATCAGACAGCACGAACTTGAGCCATGTGTCGGTGCTGACCAAGTCAGCATGGCATGGTTGCCTGCATGGGGCTTTGCGCTCTTCAATTGGCGACTCAAGGTTCATGAAACAATCTGAAACACAGATTGCTTGCTGTAAAAGATGCGTTGTTTCCTGCGCACCGAATACCATGTGAGTGGTATCAAACATCATTTGAACTCGGAGCTGATGGCAGCTACGGCGAGGTTTAATAGCAAGAGGGACTATGCCCTGCTGGCTGAAGCCAGAGTGCAGGCGTGGACAAGTTGGAGAGTGCATCTAGCCGGGTGTGACGCACCCTGCCGGTGAAATTTATGTACCTTCGTCCCTGACTACCGCCCCGGTTGCTGCGAACTGCGATGCAGCCAGCCTTGGCGATGCCACATATCTAACCCACAATGCC
Source organism: Haematococcus lacustris (assembly GCA_030144725.1). Classification (NCBI taxonomy): domain Eukaryota; kingdom Viridiplantae; phylum Chlorophyta; class Chlorophyceae; order Chlamydomonadales; family Haematococcaceae; genus Haematococcus; species Haematococcus lacustris. The sequence continues at coordinate 19,471,748 of JASKMD010000003.1, read as the reverse complement.
CAGCAGCAATGCGGCAGATTTCACATCGGCAGCACCTCATCCAAATACTCGCCCGCAGCGATACTATAGAGAGCCGTTGAATGAAGTTTTGCTGGACCAGGCGCGCCTGTTTGGAGTGCAGCTTCTCTGTGTAGGGGGTAGTGGCGCGTTGGCAAAAACTCTGGTCGCGCCTTTGGAACGTGTCAAGGCCAGTGCGGGCCTCGAGCAGTGGCATCCCTGCAGCATGCACATGGCAGAGGCAGCAATGGAGCCTCTCAGCCGCAGAACTTGTTAACCGCGTGCAGATCATCCTCCAGGTCCAGGGGCAGAGCAGCCTAGCGCCTGGTGATAGGTACACGGGATGGCTAGATGCTCTGCGCCGCATCCCACAACGGGAAGGCGGCTGGAAGGTAATGCTGGCAATGCCAGGCCGCATGCGCTTGCCAAGTACTCATTGTGCCATGCATACACTAACGCAGCTCTGTCTTGCTAGGGAGAGCTGCACATGTTCAAAGTGAATGTGCAAGCGCACTTGCAAGTTTTGACATGTTGAGGGTGGGCCATGCCAAGGGTAGGTCATGCTGTGTCCCTGTAGGCTCTGTATCGAGGCAACGGTGCCAACATCGTGCGCCTGGTGCCTGAGGTGGCCTTCAAGTTTGTAGTGCATGACCAGCTGAAAATCATCCTGGGGTCAACTGACAGCAACCCCTCTGGCATGGTAGATCGCATGGCCGCAGGCGCAGCCACAGGTGTGTGGCACATGCAAAGGGAAGGGCGGTTGGGAATGGGCTGTTGGGCAGGCGAAGAGAGGCTGACAGGCACTGCGCTCAGCTGTGTAGTTGCGCTGAGCAGTCCCAGCTGCTGTCTCACACTGGCTGAGTGATGCCAGTGATGCGGCAGAGCAGGAGGCTGCCGTGCTGGTGGGTCTGCCAAATGGCGCATAGCCAAGTCATCAGCCTGGCAGCAAGCAGGTGGCCAGGCAAGACACTTGCTGGCCAGGGCAGCCAGACACATGCCCCTGACGATGTCCCTGGTGGCGTGGGTTGTGCAGGCGTGCTCAAGTCCCTGCTCTTCTACCCGCTGGACCTGGCCCGCACTCGCATCACAGCCGACCTGGCGGCAGCCGGCCAGGCGCGCAACTATGCCAACATCCGGCACTGCCTGTCCCGCACCTTTGCTCAGGTCAGGACCACACCCACACTCCTCCTCCTCCTCCTTCTCCTCCTCCTCCTCCCCCTCCTCCTCCTTCTCCTCCTCTTCCTGTGAGGCTCCTCCTGCAGGCTGGTCACTGTCAGTGGTGCTCTCTGCGCCGTAGACATGCACTGGGCTGTGCACGCAGCACCATGCACTGTTGGCAGCATGTAACATGCTTAGGGTGAAGGTAGCACACATTTCCTCCAAACTCCCCTTTCAGTGCCAGCTGCAGCATGGTGTGGGAGTGGGCAAGGCAGGGTCAACACTGCTGCCAGCTGTTATCTTTCACATTGATTGCAGCAAAGGGTGTGTTGGCTGTCGGGCCACTCCCAGATCCGCCAGCATGCCCCAACCCGCCCAGGCTCCTTTAAGTAGGAGCCAGTAGGGAGCAGTGTTTGTTTTTGCGCTATATATAGCGTTCGCTATAAAATGCCATGTTCCAGGGGTCCTTTTGCGCTATGAAATGGTCGCTCTGCGAGCTGCACTACCTAGCTCACCACTAGCTATGAAATCAAGGATATGAACCTATGCCATGCCACATTGAGCTATAGATCATGCGTGAGGCGAAACGAAAAGAATCACTGGTAGGGAGCCCACTGCCATACTTACCTGTGCTGTCTAGCAAGCATCCGGTTGCAGTGGACGCTGGCAAGCAGCCCAGCAGTTATGCCTAGCTCAAGCTGTGCTTGCTGTCCCCTTTGTGGCGCCCTGAGAGAAACCCAGGGCACCGACACCAGCAAGGGTCAGCAGCGCTTAGCTGTGTGTGCAGGAAGGTGTGCTGGGCCTGTACAAGGGCCTGGGCCTGTCCATGCTGGGCGTGGTGCCCTACATGTCAGTGTCCCTGGCCACCTATGACAGCCTCAAGGTGGGTAGGGCGCACTGCATGGCACGGCTCTGCATGGCCTGACTCTGCATGGGCATCAGCACCATGCAGCGTGCAAAACCTGTGGGCAACACAGCTGGCCTGGCCTGGCTTACAGCTATGCCTTGCTGGGTACACTGATCACCGCTGCCAACCGCATGTGGGGGGAGGTGGATTCAGGAGTTTGGGAGGGAGGCGAGCCACTCTTTCTTGCCAGTGGCATGCCTGTATCACCCTGGCTGGCTTCCCTGCACATGGGCCAGACCCAGTGCACCAGCTTCCCAACCAGTATTGCCAGTCCGCTGCACTCACCCATGCTGAGCACCCCAACCCTCCCTGTCCTCTGCCAGCCCTGCTGCCTCCCTCCTGCCTCTTCAGCCCCCTCGCTGCTCCTGGTGCCCTGGCTGTTGTGCCTATAGGAGCAGCTTCCACTGGACAAGTTCAGCAGGGCACAGTGGTGGTACCCATTGGCCAAAATGGGGTGCGGGTGTGCAGCGGCGGCAGCGGCGCAGGTAGTGACGTACCCACTGGACACGGTGCGGCGGCGCATGCAGATGAACGGGGCACAGGTGTGTGCTGGCGAGTGCTGAGGTGCTGTGGCAGGTGCAGGCTGAAGGACCCACAGGGCATGCATCAAGGGAGAGGGTGATCAAGCACAAGCTCTTACATTTCTCCAGGCTGCTAAGAGATGGACAGTAACTGCAGTTGTGGTGCTTGGGTGGTCGTCCTCCCGTCAGCACTCCACCCCACCCTGCTACTCTGTGATGATGTTGCTGCTATGACTGACTGCTCCCACTCGCTCTGCTGCGACCGCTGGTGCGCCTTCTGCTGGTGCGCCTTCTGCTGTGTAGGGCACCTCGGTGCGCTATCGGAGCGCCCTGGACTGTGTCCGCACCATCATCCGAACCGAGGGCGGCGTGACGGCATTGTATCGTGGTGTAGGCGTCGGTTGCTTGAAAACCTTCCCGGGCGCAGCCATGCAGTTCGTTGCTTATGACCTGATCAAGACTGGCATCATGTTCTTGGACCCCACCACAGGTGTCTCGTCACCGTTGTGATAACTGTTCTTGCAAGAGAGTTAGTATTGGCTGAAGTGCATGGTTATTAAAAGATCTTATCCAGGCAAGCCGAGCTGAAGGGGCTGAGACTCCAGGTCAGCAAAGGTCACTGTCAGCGCACCTATGTGCACAATGCGTCGTCAGCCGCGGAGAGGCTGGCAGTGGCATTAGGCCGCCAATTCCTTATTCCCGTGAGTATTATGAGCTGATGCAGTGTAGTATAGCTGTAGTAATCATTACGGGGAAACCCAAGTTGCTTGAAAAAAGCAAGCACGGAAAGCCTGAGAGGTTACCACTGCCCCCTTGGATGGGTGCAGTTGACATTGCACACGGTTGGGCACAGCGGTGAATGTGTTTACGGAGGCTTTGTTTCATCAGGACTCTTGTTTGCGGGAACCACTACAGACCGTGGTGTCTCAATCCAGGCTGTGGGTCAAGGTTAGAAAGCGTCCCATCTACGTAGATCTAGGTATATCCAACTGGTTGATGATTCTACCATTATCTAGGCGATCCAAGCTACCACCTATAATCTCATCTATCGCCTAACAGTAGATTTCCCTGGACGCTCCCTACTCATGGGGCAGGCACCCGCAGCCCCAGGGGCATCACCATGTGGCCTGACGATTGATATTGTACATATGAGGCCCTGCCGGGATTAAAAGTAATAGAACACACACCTTTGTCTCATAGCTGCCTACATCACACCTTGTCACATTCACACCACCATGACGTGTTTGCTACACTAGCTGCCAGGTTGAACCTCTCATGAGCTTTTCCCTCGGTTGCGGTGTCATGCGCAGATGGCACTGTTTGGACTGTGTGCAAGCACAAGGGGCCAAGCAGCCCCCTTGTCCCTCACTAGGGCCTCCATTTGAGCCGGATCAGAAGTACCTACTAGGTGCCACTAGCAGCCACTAACTAGATCCGGCTCAAACAGTGTTAATGGGCTGTGTGGAGTCATTGGGTCAGCCTGTGTGCCTAGCAGCAGAGCAGTCCAGGAAGATGGTCAGGGAGCAAGTGGGTGTGCGGGGCCTGACTGCATATGCCTCAACCCCACCCCGCTCCAGGTCAAAGAGCTGCGCTTGCTGTGAGCGATGCATTCACCTCACCAGCATCAGCTACATGTATTTCAGGCATCGGCATCCTGGCACAGACTTGCATGCATTGCTGTGCACCCTTCCGCTGCTTGCTGGAACCGCATGTCTGGTGGCCATGATTCACTACCGCGCACCCTGACCACGTTGTCAACCACTCACAACAAGGAGCAGGCGGTGAACTTGTCCTTGAAGCTTTTCTTGCCCTTTGTGCGCACTTTACTTGGCCCAATGTCCACAGTGCGTGCTTTGGGCTGGCTGGCTGCCTCACTGGGCTCCGCAAAGCTGTTGGTTGCCTGTGCTGGTGGAGAGCCCTTGGACCCCAACACAGTGGTGGCAGCCGAGACGGCAGCGGCAGCTTGCTGAGCTACAAGCTGCCCAGCTGCCTGTTTGCGTTCGTGCAAGTCAGCCAAATAGACAAAGACCTCGGTCACATTGATGTTTTCCTTCACACAGGTCCGGTACAAACGCAGACCCAGCTTGCGAGCCAGGCCTTCCACCTCATCAGCTGCCATCACTGCTTGGTCAACCAGGTCAACCTGCGTGCCAAGGCACCAGAGCACTTATAGTGCATGGCGCTGGCAGTGGCACTGCATGATCAAGGACATGGGCTGTTTTTTCTCAACTTGAGGTCAGAGCTCAGGGACTGTGCCTGTGAGCAGAACTGGCGGCTACAGGCCACAGCTCTCACCTTGTTTTGCACGATGGCCATGGCAATGTCCCCACACTCTGCTTCAATCTTCGCCTTCCAACCCGCCACAGCATCAAAGGAGGCTCTGTCTGTTGTTGAGAAGGCAATCACTGCGGCACCTGCCCCCCGATAGTAGGTGCGCGTGATGGAGTCAAACTCCTCCTGACCAGCTGCAGGGCGTGACAGCACACATGCCACAATGGTATGTCTGGCCCCCACTCCACACAGGACACACTGAAGCATCTTGGTCCGACGTTTGGGATGCACTTGTTAGTTCCAAGGTGACAGGCTGAGAAAGCACACCCCTGCAGCCCATCCAGGTCTGAGTGCCAGGTTGCATTTTGGTGATGACTGTGACCCTGGATGTTTGACAATGACGTTGCAGTCACGGTGATGGTGGATGCACCGCTATGTCCCTGTTTGGCTAATCCAAACAGGCAGGCAAGTGGCTTGAAACACCGTTGAAACACCTGGTAGCCAGCGCAAGAAGCAGAGCATGCAGCAGTTGCTGAAGCTGTGCTGACCGCCTGCCCTCAACGTTCTGCTGCATCCAGGCACTAGGTCAGCAAGCTGGTGTGTGACTGGCTGTCCGTAAGCCAAGAAGGAGACATAGCTATGCCAGCTACTGCACTCTCTGCTCAATCACAGCGGTGGAGCAGCAAGCTGCTGCATGACAGGCCACCCAAAGAGCACAAACCAAGGTAGGTGCAGTACTGTTCCGTCATAGTACAAATGGTGCTTTGTTCACTGCAAGAATAGTCGGCTGCCACCTGGCTGATCATCATGTGTCATTCCAGTGCATCTGATTAGAAAAATTGGCAGGGAGGCCTGAGACACTGGTAGAGGCACACAGTCATTGTGGAAGTCACCTGCGTATGTTATGTCCAAGTGCAATGCAATACCATAGGTGGATGTTGACTACTAAATGAGCAGAGGGTGGCCGAGCATGTATGCAGTATGCAAGTTGGTCGCACATGGGCCCACCTTGAGCCAATCACGAACCGCAGCGCACCTGTGTCCCACAACATAAAGCGCACTTCCTCCCCTAGTGCATCCACAAACAAGGCCTTCTCCAGGAAGTCGACTCCAATTGTCTTCTTATATGCATCCGTAAAGATTCCTTTGCAGAACCGTCTAATCATGGATGTCTTCCCCACCCCGCCATTTCCAACGACCAGCACCTTCAACTCTCTATCAAAGCTTGTGACATCCATCTCCGTCGTGAGTCGTTTGAGCGGAGGCTCCGCCGATGATCAGTTTTGATTTCCCATGCTGATGGTTTTGCAAGTCCAGAGCTCTAACCCGTCTGAACAATCCAGGCGTTCAAAATCCGGACCCTACAGCCCCCATGCTGCTCCAAAACAAAGCAAGAGCTACAATTGAACACAGGCCGCGAGCACATTTTTGTAACTTTTGCACTTCAATTGCGCGCGGCTTGGTGTGTGCCCGGTGTACACCCACGTTCAGCCGAGGTGGATTTCACACTATATGATTAGAGAAATGGAGAAATATAAGCAATATCATATAGGGAGCGTCTCATGTACGGTAATGTAGCCTTGCAAGTTTTGATTCTAGTGGTTCTAGTGGTATGTAGCGGCATCAGTGATGGAGCTGCGCCTGCTATCGAGCCAGAAGTGGTAGCCTTGCAGTGGTAACAAAGCCCCATGGCTGAGATACAGCCAATCTCACCACGCTGTACACTGGAAAGCTTTACCTAGTTGCTACACAGGTTAGCTTCACATCCAGCTCTGGCTTAACAGTTGGCTTCATAGTCAGTTCTGGCACTGCTCCACTCTACATAAAGATGATGAGTGTGTCGGTGAATCCCATGGCCCTGTACCTGACCATTGTCTAACACATTGCGAGGGAACGCTACTAGAACCCTTTACCGGCATCCATTCATATTCTGAAAGTAAAGTATGACACTTCGATGACCCCACATCAAAAGGCATTGGCACCAAGAACGTGCTGCCGCGCCGTAGAAGCCTCAGTAGCGCGGTGTACCCTGCACACCCTAGGTCCGTGCTCCTCGGACTGGCGATGATGCGTCGCGCTCTGTTGCTCCCTCCGTTTCTATTGTTGGCGCTCAGCCTCTCTGGCGCCTTGGCGAGAGAGGTCTGTGGAGGTCTGTGATAGCAGGCCTCACTCTAGTGCGAACGCCCGTAGCTCCCCAGCAGATGAAGAGCGTTACAGCCTAGAGCCCCCAGCCGTACAGAGTGACTAGACGACTGCAACCGCACCATCGCAGGCCCCTGGTGCTAGCACAGCCGAAGTGGTGTAAACCATCTTCTCCCCTGGTTCAAGCACAGCTGCAATTCATTAGCCAAGCAGCCTCACAGCTGACAGCCTCGTGTGAATGTTCAGTGCCACCTGTCACACCAAGCCGCTGTGTTAGAAGCGCAGTGGCTAGCTGCTTTAGCCACCCATGCCCCACGTGCTTGCTCCCCTCATACAGGTGCCTGCGTCAGAAGTAATTACAAGCCCCATCCCACCCACCGGTGCCTTGAACGCGACAGGGGAGGACGCTTCTACAGCAGCAGCAGTCGCAAACCACACATGGCCATCCCTGGAGCAGCTTCAGTTGTGTGGCTATGCACCCCTGCCAGGCGTGGGGGCGGAGGCCTCAGGGGTGGCCTACATGCCCCCCACCGACACCTGGTGGGTGGTGAGCCCTGTGCCCCGCCCCGCCCTGCACGAACTGTCAGGCTGGCCGGCCCTGCGCCCCCTCCGCGTGCTACCCCTGGGGCCTCAGGTCAACGACCCGGAAGGTGGGTGGCAGCTGCAGCCAGAGGGCAGAGGGCTGGGGGTGTGGCTGAGGACCAGGGCTGCATGGCCACACTGCCTAGTTGCGGCCTTTGCATCACATCAGGAGCAGCGCAGTAGCAAAGGGGCGGAACTGGGCCTTACATCACACAGTGAGGCTGGGAAGCAGCACCCTGGTCACACCAAGGCGACTGCACCTCTTGAGGTGCGCCACACTGCCTTCAGTGACACTGACAGGCAGCTTGCCCAAGCAGACTGACAGCTGTCGGTTGAACTATGTTAGCCATCATCACCACAAAGCATTTAGTGCAGCAGCACTACACACACCTGGCACTAGCTGGCCTGCATCAGCCTGCTGCTGCCCTTTCCTGCTGCCAGGGGTGACGTGGCTTGGTGGCTCGCTGCTGGCGGTGGTGAACGAGGATGGCGGCCAAGTAGTTGAGGTTGACACCGCCAAGGCTGATGGACTCTACATGGTGGGTGTGCTAGACCGCTGGCACAGATGCTCATGACAGGTGCCAGGCGCTGCCTGCTACTGCCTGCTTATCCATAGCGGCTTGGGCATAGGTGAAGACCTGGCTGCTCGTGGTGCGTACAGACAATATGCTCAGCAACCCACTTGCTGGTGAAAGCTGTGCGTGGCTGAGGCACTTGCACGAAGCCAGCCACTTGTGCGCTGACAGCCACAGGGTGCCATCACAGCAAGGCTGCTGAATAAAATAACTACACGGCGGCCACCTGCAAAGCCTCAGCAACCCACAGCTGTTTTGCCACCGCACCAAGGCACAGACTGCACACCCCTGCATTGCTGTACTTTGCATGCCTCCACTATTGTGTACACCTCTTCATGTGCATGTTTCCATGGAGCCAATTGCTAGTATAGACACTGAAGTTACTGTACGGCAAGGCCAAGCAACCACATTAACCTGACGCTTACCACACCTGGCAGCCTCTGTTGCCGTAAGACCCCTGGTGTGCTGCGCCTGCTGCGGGGTTGCTACAAAACATGCAAAACCCGTACCAGCGGTATCCGTCACTGCATGCCACCATCTCAACACGTTGCCTGAGATCACTGTCGACCCCAGGCTCACCTACTGGGTTTGACCTGCAGCATGGCCTGCTGCAAGACTGCTGCCCATTGGCAAGCCTCGCGTGTCTTCACAGCCAGTTTGGAACCCTTGAGTGCAGCAGCCCTGTTGCCCAGCACACTGTGCCGAGCGCAATAAGCTTTTGGGCAGCTCGCATGCGGCAGCTCACAACGCCTGAGTATGCTGCCCTAGCTATCTTCTGGAATTCCACGAGTGCATGATTAGGCAGGCGTGGCTTCACCTGCACCCCTGCATGCAGCGCGTGCTGGCGGCCCCTATGGATGTGGCACAGGCGGACAACAAGGGTTTTGAGGGCATTGCCGCAGGCTTGCAGTAAGTGAGGTACTAAGCATGAGCGAGCAGCTGTGGCAGCAGCGACCACAGAGGTGCCTATCAAAGCGGTAGCAGCAGCTGCAATGGCAGCAAGTGAAGTGCCAGCAGCAGCAATCATGATAGCAGCAGGCATGTCGCCAGGCATGGGGCAGGCAATGCAGTCACTTAAGCAGTTGTGTGGTGTGGGTCCTGGCACCGGCACAGGCCAAACGAGATATACCTGGCCCAACAGGACATGCCCCGTCGTGTCATCAAGCTGGACCTAGCCACCGGCACTGGCGAGGTGAGTAGGCTGCCCGCCACCACCTGCCTGCCAGGCTGAGCAGGCTAGACAGTGTTGCACTGAGGACTGACCTCAAGGGTCAGGCAGCACAGCGAAACAGGCCAGCAGGGGCGCGTTCAGCCCCTTGACCAGTGGGCCCTGCCTGCACTGGACCCAGCTCTGTGAGGTGGAAGGCACACAAGCTGCCACCCACAGCCGTGGCAGCTACCAGTACAGGCACTTCTGGGTGTGCTACCCATGTCATGCACATGAAGCATGACCATGGCTACCGCGCGTGCAGGAGCTGTTTGACCTGGATGCGGACCTACCTAGCAAGCAAGGGAAGGGCATCAAGAAAGGAAAGAAAAGGGAGAGGACTCCATTGCAGGAGACAGCCTCCAAGCTCAAGGAGCTGTCAGATCTGGTGGTTGCCCCCTCTGGCCTGCTCTACATCCTGTCGCAGGTGAGAGGACAGCACAGTGAGAAGAAAACCCTGCCGACCTTCCCACAATGAAGGATATGGGGAGGAATCAGGGTCAGGGTGTGGCGTTAGGTCCATTCCTATGTCACATCCACCAGATGGCATCCCGTCTGGGACCCTTGGTAGGGAAGAGGGTGCAGCAGCATGACCATGCAGTGGCCACCACACCCTCAGTTAGCGCTGTCTGCATCACTGCACCAAGCAGCCCGGCCCAGCAGCAGATGTGGAGTAGCTTGGTTCAGTGCCAGCGGCTGGTTAATGGGCTACCCCTAATCTAGAGCAGTGCAGCAGCAGAGCAGCTGTGAGGGGTGGCCAGTGCAGCAGTTGAGGAGGTGTGGGTGGTCATGCCCATTTTGTGCTCATGTTCATGTACCCAGGCCAGCAAAACCATTGCCCTGGTCACGCCTGAGGGCCGACTGCTGCAGCACAAAGAGGTGGACCTGCCCCGGCCTGAGGTGGGAAGGCCTGCTGGCCCGGCACCACGTGCGAGTGCACACCATGCACTGCAAACCAGCCGGCCAGCACACATCCTGACCTCATGCCAGGCTGTTGCAAGGCTGCTATTGCTTGAAAGAACATCATAAGCAGGAGATGCAGCACATGCTCCAAGTTGCTCCAGGTAGCGGTGCAGCACATGCAGCCAGGCAGCCAAGCAAGTGGAGAATGTGGTGTAACTGCCAGTGTACCAACAATAGCACCACTTGCAGCTGCCTGCGCATGCTGCTTAGTGGCAGGGTGGGTAGGGGTGATGTGTGTCTGCGTGTGTCTGTGTGTGATGTGCTGCAGGGGCTAGCCTTCAAAGCAGATGGCTCAGCCATGATGGTGGTGTCAGAGGGCCAGGTACCTACCGCCCCCTCCACCATGGCCTACTTTGCAGTCAACTGCTCAGCTGTTTGAGGGGTGCCCCAGCACACCACTGACAGTGCCCCAGGAGCTGTCACTGTGGCTACAGCAGGCGGCCTTCAATGAGGGCGCATGGGCAAGCCTGCCAAGCTATTGAGCGGATTTACACCATTGCTCCAGTTGAGCAGTGGAGGGAGCATCAGCAAACAACAAGCCGCTGCATCATTGTGTTCGCTCAAGCATGAGTCTCTCAAGGAGTGATGATGTTTTACAGTCAACAGTTGCATCATCGGTCGCAGAGAACCTCTTGGGCATAGGTGAAGACCTGGCTGCTCATGGTGCGTACAGACAGTGTGCTCAGCAACCCAGCGCTTGAGGTGTGATAATGTGAATTTCTATGACTACAACCAGCTCGGACCCAACAAATGGTAGGATGTGTGCTCGGTGCAGCATTGCACAACACACCCAGTTGTGTTGCCAGAATAGAGTACAATTGTGAACGAATGCCATGTGTGTTTTTGTGCGCATGGATGTTATATTTCGACTCATTGAGGAACAGTGAATGATTGTATATTGAAGATCAGGCCTTGCAAACCATATAGGAAGGGTAGTCACCACAGGCAGCTACTTGTGATGATGTCAGACCCTACGCCATGCTCCCCACACGCAAGAAATATCCTGGGAGGTTTTGGGTGTCATAACTCCCCCTACAACCCTCATCTCCCCAAGTAAAACCTTGCTCAATGTCACAAACCTCCTAAACCACATTCCGCCTTATGCTTGCACGGTGAGAGAACACACTCTGTTCCCTTCGGCAGCCTACATTCCTAGCGGAGAATGGCTTGACATACACACCCGTACAGGGCAGGGCTAGGCAGGGCTGCAGTGACAAGGTAACAGTCCCAGCATGATTGGGAAGGGTGGGGAGTAGCTAGAACAGCACCTGGATCAGGTTTCAGCTCAGCTCATCCGCATCAAATACGTCCTGCCGAGCGGAAGCTCCGCGTGACGGCCCCGGCTGGGTCCCTCCTCGTGCCGCAATGAGCGTGGCTTTCCGGCGTTCTCGAGCGATGCGCCGCGATGGCTTTAGCCCAGCGGCACTAATGGTGTGGCTGGTGCCTGCACGAGGGCCATACCCCATGGTGCACACCTTCAAGCCTGCACTGCAGGCCCGATGCTCTCCGCCCCTGCCTGGCTTTCTCGAGCTACCTCTACCTACCCATCTTGCATTTGTACTGCCTGCCCTCATGCACTGCCTCCATGACACCTCATGCCCTGCCTGGAGTTGAGCACCAGGCCGCACCTGCTACAGGACATGGCAGGTTGGGTAGCCGAGATTTCCTGATCATGGCCATGACGGCCTCCTTCTCATACACATAGCCTGCAGGGTCCTCTACCGGCTCCTTCAGCTCCAACACCTGCAGAAGCCAACAGGCAGGGCCAGCCAGCAGCTGCAGCATAGCCAAGCAGTCTAAGTGATCAACATGACATGAGTGGGGCTCCCAACACAGCTTGCTGGCCACCTGCAGGCCTGCTATGTTCCCTTGCAAGTCAACAGCAGCAGCCTGCAACAAAGACATGCCAAGCAGCAGGGCTCCTTGTCTGCTTATCACCTCCAGCACATTCGCCCTCTTCAGGCAATAGCCTGCCTGCAGCTGCCATCACCACTACTCACAGCCAGGCGCATGGGAGGCCAAGGCCCACAGGTCTTCATGGTGCAGAACTCACCGGCTTCATGGTGATGGGGCACACAACGTTGAGGAGGCCAGAGGCGTCCATCACGCAGTCGTCGTCCTCCAGGCCCTCCCCTGCGGAGCCTGGTGGCGGCTGGGCACCCGTTTCCTGGTCAAAGTGGGCCAGGGCGGCGGCTGACTGGTTGTCAAACCTGGTGCAAGGGGCAGTTGCAATTGTTCTCATCATTGCGTTTACACTGCTAAGCTGGGCAATGACATCTCTGACAGTAGCGGTTGCACAAGGCCAGCTACGTGTACTGTGTTACTTGGGCCGTGACTAGGCAGATCATGGCAGCTGACAGTTGCCTACCTAGCCTGCTGAGCATCTGTTGATGGCGGCCACAAAGGCTAGACTGGTGGAGGCAGAGGGCCCAGGACGATTCCTAGACTGTACTGGTGGGAGGTGTGGTTCCTGCAGAGCCTGATGTCAACCATGCAACTGTCAGCTGAAGGCCACCCAGACCAGTCAGATAGCTCATCAACTTAGTGAGCATGACTTGCTGCCGTTTTGCATTAAGACGATGACTCTGTGGGCAGTCAGGCACAGTCCAGTATCGAATAAGGCCCCTGGCTCCCGGCCCTGGACGCACACCCCATGACCCAGAAGTAAGCTGGACCCACACCCAGCCCACCCGCTATCACCTTTGCCTGCCAGCATCCCAGCCAGCCCCAGCCCACACCACATTGGCGCTACATGTAATAACATATGTAACTGGACATCTTGACACCAAGCTCTCTGGGGGAGGGGTGCTGACCCATGAGGTGACAGACCCGCGGTGACCGCTGCCCGCAGCCCTCCTCCTTGCAAGCTCAGGCTCACCCCAGCGCCTGCCTCTCCTGCTGAGCCTGTCCAGGTCTGCAACAAGGGCTGGGGTGAGGCCAGCCTCACACAATCAGGTGGCTGAATCGGGACACCCACCCAGGGCTGGACCAGCAGCTGCTGGGGCTGTTTCAGTGACCTAGCCTAAAGCCCAAACCTAAAAAGGATTAGAACAGCTGCTCCTTAGCCCAGCCTAGCCGCTGCATTCTATGATGCATGACATCCAATCACCTGGTGACACCTGGCTGCTCGTTATGTGCAACCCATACACCATGCCCTTGCTGGTGTGGCAATGCCTTTCGTCCTGAAAGCAAGGCCCCTGCTTTCAGGCACCTCAAGCCCTTCATAAGCTGAGCGGCCTTATGAACAAAATGGGACCTTCCAGCCCAGGCATCCCTCGCCTTGTATCTCCCGTGCTGCTTTGCAGGGCGAGGCGTACCGCCCACAACTACAGTAGTGCACAAGATGCAAGCCGGTGCATGGGGAAGGTTCCTCTTTGTGTCCCTTGCAGGACTCTACCAATGTAGAAAAGGCTTACCTGCTGCACCTTTTGATCACTGCAACCTTGTGACACCACGCCTCCCTGTAACAACCCAATAACCGCTGCCCCCTCCCCAACCCACCCTGGCTCAGCTGAGATCTCCGCGGCCATCTGCTGCAGCACCTCATGGAAGGACGTGGGAGCTATGCCGTTGGCTGCGTAGGATTCTTGCAGTTCGGTCATCGCTGCCTGGTGTGCCCTCACCTCCAGCTCCAGCTCCAGCACCTTTCGATACTCCGCCCGCATGGCTGCCAGCTGTGGGTGAGCATACAGTCAAGAGCAGGAGGGGACACCAAGCCAGTCAGCGCAGCCTATGCTTGGGCCAGCAGGGCAGACGGACAGATGGACAGCAGGCATGTATCCTAACAAGCTGCAGTTGGCAGCAGCCAGCCTAGCTAGCACTGCTTGGTGGCCTGCCTGCGATACGCAGCACCTGCCACAAGGCGGCATCTAGCCTAGCAACCAGGAATAAGGTGAGGGAGGTCAAGCTACACACTGAGTAGCCATGGCATCAGGTCAGCATCAAGTGCCTCAAGCAGCGCTTGATGTGACCACCCCAGGTGCGTGTGTGCAAGACCACAAAGGCCACACATCTAGGCAGCCGAGCCAGCCGCTGCCTCCCAGCCGCAAAAGAACACTCCCTGCCAGCCAAGTCCACCAAAGGCTGCCCACTTCAGGATGTGTACAACAATAGGGTGATAGTACTCTAGGGGAGGCTGCGTGCTTTAACAACATGAACTGGAGGGCGATGCTCTTTGGCGGCTTCCGGCATGTGACCACAGCGACAGCATCAGGCTGTGGACTGGCATTACAGCCTACTGGGCACACCTTCCCAGTCTCGTCCATCATTTCAAGGTCTTGACTGAGAGTTAGGAATTGCTTGCGGATGTGCTCCATGGACTGCAACAGCACTGGGCACCGTGAGCTCATGAACGCTGATGGAGGCTGCAGGTCGCTCAACAAGCTACCTTTAGCATCTCCGTGTCTTTCTTTTGGAGCACGGTGTGCACCAATCTCTTTACGGGTTCTGCTTGCACGTTGACCACGGCCTGTGACATTTTTTGTGCTTCGGCAGCCTGCCGCTTTTGCTGTTGCTAGTACTAGTATGCTAATATGCTAGTACTAGCATTGAATTCCTCTGATGTCGGTTAGGGCGAACGGTTAGGGCGAACTGTTCCTGCGGCCCAAGCCTGCAGCGCCACCCGCAGAGCTGCCGCGGATGAACAAGGGCATGGGCGCAGTCAAGCCGCTGGCCCACCTCCACGCGGAGTGGCTGGGCGTGGACCCGGGCAAGACGAGTATGGCCACGGTGGCGCACAAGGAGCACAGCGCTGACGGCTTAATGGTCTCAGTGTGGCAGCGGACGCTTACAGCCGGTCAGTACTACCGGGACAGCGGCATTACGCGGCAGGCCCAGGCGACAAAGATATGGCTGGCCAAGGTGAAGACGCAGCTCACAGCCCTGTCACAGGTCAGCAGCAAGCCCAGCTCGCTGGCCTCGTACCGACAGTTCGCCGACACCGTCCTGGCGACGTACGACGCCATGTGGGCCGAGCTCTCGAACTTCGAGTCGAAGCCTCGCTGGGCCAACGCCAAGTTCAGGCTGTACTGTGGCAAGAAGCGCGTGGTGGCAGGCTTCTGGTCCAAGGTAAGGCATTTTAGCAGTAGGCCTAGAAGCTAGGCAGTAGCCAACCAAAGTCAGCTCATGCTCTTACACCTGGCTTGCTGCAGCTGCTAAACCTGACCTTACACATGTGTGCCTTGTGTGTTTTACCATGCAGCTCATCAAGCAGGCCAAGCAGCGGTGGCCGGACCGTGCCCTGGCCCTGGCCTATGGGGCAGCTGGCTTTAGCGGGAGCGGCAGCGTTGGCTGCAGGGGTGTCCCAGTCAGCCAGATAGTGAAGGAGGCGCTGAGGCAGTTCCCAGCAGGGCGAGTGTTCATGGTGGATGAGTTCCGCACAAGCCGGGTCAGCTCAGCCTACAGCAACCCCAGTGAGGCCCTTCCTGGGCAGCCGCCAGAGTCCTTCAGGTGAGAGGGTCAGTGGGTGATGGTCAGTGGGGAAGGGTCAGGGTAGTGCTGGGAGGTGGTGGAGTCAAGGCGGCTGGGTAGGGTCAAGATTGGGAGGGTAAGGAATGAATCTTACAAATGTGCATTGCCCCATGTGTCCATGCAGTTGGCTGCGGCCAGTGTACAGCTCGGCGAAGCGCTCCCAAGTCAGGGGCTTGATGTGCTCAACAAGCAACAACATCAGGTAAGCACTGGCCTGGCACTGCACATGTGCATGGCTGCAACATATCCCACATGAAATGAGTCATGACATGGCACATGACTTGACTTCATGCAACTCCCACACCATGTGCAGGTTCTATGACCGGGACGTGTCAGCCGCGCTAAACATCCGCCGCTGTGCAGTCAGCCCAGGCCCACGCCCCACTGAGCTGTGCTACTGGGATGGCCGCCCAGCCATGCCAAAGCGAGGCAGGCCAGGCCAGGAGTGGGTGTACTTGCGTGACAAGGCCCTGCTGCGTAAGTGGCGGCGCAAGTGGCGGCAATAGCCAGCTACAGCAATACAATCCAAGAAACCAAGATACCAGACCCCTCACAGAGAGGATGTGTGTGAGTAAGAGCGATAGAGTAGGGTAGAGCTCTTGCTAGTAGTAGACATGGAGGCACACACACCAGAATGGCTGGGCTGAAGTGGGCAGTAGCCACACTAGCAGTAGCCTATACAACAGCGATCTCGCGGCCTGTCTTTGATTACAACTCATGCTTTATTTTTGTGTTGCATGAGGGCTGTAGGGATTTAAACTAATTACATGAGCTCCTTTGGCATAAACAACGTCTGCAACGTCCTGTGCCACAAGCACAACACGAAGTACGGCGCTACCGATCCTAGGTTCCCTAGCACCGTAAGCCAGCAGTGGCAGAAGTCTGTGGCTGCCTGGATGCGCCGACCTGATGTGCAGCACGCGGTGGCTGCCTGGAAGCGCAGCCTTGATGACAGCAGCAGTGAGGACAGTGAATGAGCAGCCCAGTGAGGACAGTGAATGAGCAGCCTGTTGAGCTGTGAATGAGCAGCCCAGTGAGGATAGTGAATGAGCAGCCTGTTGAGCTGTGAATGAGCAGCCTGTTTAGCAGTGAATGAGCAGCCTGTTTGCCTGTTGAGTTATGAACTGAGTTAGCTTGTTTGCCTGTTGAGTTATGAACTGAGTTAGCCTGTTTGCCTGTTGAGTTATGAACTGAGCTTAGATGAGCCGTGTTGAGAGTTATGAGTTTCAGTTATGAACTGAGCTGAGATGAGCACAGCTGATGACGCTCAGGGTAACGATGGTAATGATGTTGATGGCCTGATGTGTGTAAGTTAAAATCAAAACTGAACGTACGCCGGAGCCTCCGCTCAGGAGATGGATGACTTTGATAGAGAGTTGAAGGTGCTGGTCGTTGGAAATGGCGGGGTTGGCAAGACATCCATGATTAGACGGTTCTGCAAGGGATCCTTCATCACTAAAACATCAATAAGTAAAGAGAAGATCACATGCTCTAAAGCATACACATATCACACGCATATCACATATCAAGTCACCTGACCATTGCAGCAGACATTAAGAAGCGCACGCAGCAGTGCATCATCAAGCCAAGCACGGCACTGAGCTCCGAATCCAGCCCTCAGCAGGGCCCTTGACTCCTTGACCAAGCCATGGACCAAGCCCATTCCCAACCCATGCTTCACACATAACCACACATGCTGGCCTGTCAGCGCACCCACCATTCCAATCTGAAGCTGCTGCGCTGGACACGGCAGCCCGGATAATATGTGACTGATAATGCCCAGGTGTCAGTTCAGTAGCTGGGCGCTTGCCCCTGTTCTGAACCATGATGCACTGCCTGGCTGGCCTTGGCTGCCTTGCTGTACTGCCTGCATCCCCCTCTCTTCAAGAGATGAAATTGGTTGGGGAGGGGAGGGGAGCCAGCTCCCAGGCAGGCTGCAACGTGGGAGGGATGCATGGGGCGCTACTGTGAATCACAATCAGGACCATGCATGCTGGCTGAGACAGGCTGCACAGGAGCCAGCTGGAAGCGCCAGCCCTCCAAAGGCTCCTACAGGCACACAGGGCACACAGGAAGGCCAATGATATCATCCAGTCCACACTGCAAAAGCCGATCAACCACACCAGGCTGAGCCTTGTCACAGGTCGCAGCCAGCCTGGCATATGGACAGCACAGCAGCTGCCCTGGCGCTCCCTGGCTCGCATGCTGGGCTGCACCTGCATCAGGCAGTGGCGGCTGTATCTGCTGCTGCTGAGCGGCTGTGCCCTTGGAAGGTGCCCCTTGGAAGTGCCCATTGGAAGTGCGAGAGTGAGTGACATCGCCTCCTGGGTATTAGTAGGTATCAGCAGGTGTGAGCAGATATGAGCCGTGACCATGTGTATGCCATGTGTAGGCCATGTGCATGCCATGCGATGGGAACTCCACACAGACAAAACACCGTTTTGTAGTGGTTCACAATTAGTGTGTTCGAATGCAATGAAGGCTCAAGGTTGAGGGCCAAGGTGCTGGGCTGCACCTCCCAACCACAGCGTCAGGCACACCTTGACTGGCGTACCAGCCCAACAGGCAACAAGTACCAACGCAAAGGCATAATGGGCTCCCCTTCCCTAGTGTTTTGTGTGTATGGAGCTATACTCCCATGCACATGGCATGGGTGCCTCCCACCTAAACCATTGCCAGGGCTACAGCCTAGAGTTGGCATGACAAATATCGTGTGGCACAAGAGTAGGATCAAAATGGTTCCTGCTGCTGGACTGGTAGCCTGGTTGCGCCATGCTACGCGGCAACACCGCACAGCTCACACTGGACTATCAGTAGACATTTACACAGCATGCTTTGCAGCCCTTGCCCACCATCATGAGCTTCCCAGCAACTTACCTGCACAGCAAAGGTGGGGTGTGACCGGGTGTTGGGAAGCCAGCAGATGCCCTCACGGCAGCAGTAGTGCGCCAGCAGGCCTTCCGGGGCTCGCTGCAGGTCACGCCGGACGTACACATGCGCCGTGCCTGCTGCATTCCAGCTCATCTCACACCCGAACTCGCCAAGTCGCAGCAGGTGGTGTTGGAGCGGGAGTTCCCGGGATGTCACCAACACCTGTGCAAGGTTGTAGTGCAAGACATTCCCAACACTGGACATACCAGGGACCCTACACCCACCCCGACTTCCCCACCCCGACTTCCCCACACATGAAGTTACAGCAGGGCAGTGCGAAGACGGCTCGGCAGTGTGTAAGGAGGCACTTGCAAAGGACAGCTATGGCCCTGCTGCAGCTGAGGCCACCCTGCCACCAGCATGGCCTGCATGGACAGCTGATTGGTGCGGGGTACAGGTAGGTCGTTGCTATGTCCTGAGGGAGATGTGGTGTGTCACAGCTGTGTAGGTTCATACGGAGGCAGCAGAATGTGGCATGCAGGTTAATCATGCCAAGGCCAAGGTGGTGGCATACGACGCACTGACTGCTCCAACATCAGCGGCCACATGGCCCAACACTTCCGCAGGCTCATCAAGGCCCTCATCACCACCCATAGCAAGGTAGCGGTCCTCCAAGCCCTGGTGGTCCCCACCCTACTGTATGCAGCTGCTATGTGGCTCTGTCCTAGTAGCAGTGGCAGCAGCTGGACGTGATCAACACCATACGACTGCACCTAGCATGTGCGTCCACCATGGCCACCATGTGCTCAGCCATGTGGCTCAGGCAGCAGGGCATGCTATGGGCTTTGCTGGGCAGGTCCAGCAGCTGCGTGACAGGGGCCAGGCTGCTAGTGGCCTCAGCGGGTCACATGCATCAGGCAGTAGCGGCTGTATCTGCTGCTGCTGAGCGGCTGTGCCCTTTGGTGGTGCCCTTAGGAGGTGCCGCTTGGCTGCAGCTGGAGGAGGACATGGCGGAGGTGTCCATACAGCGCCATGGGCGTGCTAAGCAGCTGGTGGTGTTCTTTGCAGCAGCTAGCATTGGCACAAGGGGGGGCTGGGGTGCTGATGCAGTGCTGCGGGCCTGCTGCAAGGTGGTGTGCAGGCCCAGGGGGACAGACCAGCGGCGGGGTAGGGTGGTGCTTGTGGATGAGCACCACACCAGCCGGGTCAGCTCAGCAGTGAATGGCCAGCAGCCCTGTGAGAGCCGGCTGAGCAAGCGCAGGGCCACCAGGCCTGCAGACTGGAAGCCCCCAGCAGGGCAGGTGGCACACCGCCTAGTGCGCCCAGCCTGGAGCCAGCAGCGTGACCAGCCAGTGCGGGGCATGATGTGGTGCCCGGTATTGGCCCCCCGAAAGCCCCCCCAGGCCCCACGCAGCAGCCAGGTAGCCTCACAGCCAGCAGCCTCAGAGCCTGGGCCCAGCACTCCCCTGCCAGCCAAGCGCTGCAAGCGCACCAAGGCTGAGCCGGCAGCTGAGCCCAACAAGGGCAAGGCTGCCAAAACCAAGCCAGCACCGCAGCCAGGCAGGTGGCTGGACAGGGACTGCAACGCAGCATTGAACATGCAGCGCATTGGGGAGAGCAAGTGGCGGCCACTGGAGCTGTGCTTCTGGCCAGACCAGGGAGCGCTGCCAGCCAAGGGCAAGGAGTACCCTGGCTTGGGGTACAAGCGGCTGCGAGACAAGCCACCCAAGGCCCAGCAGCAGCCCGCTGTGGCACAGTAGTGTGTTACCCCCCCCTACCTGAAGCTGTCATCAGCTTACATTAGTGCATGTTTTGTCATGCCAACTCTACGTCAAAGCCCTAACGGGTCAGGCAATGCTGTACGTGGTAGGCGACCGTGACCATGTGTATGCCATGTATAGGCCATGTGCATGCCATGCGATGGGAACTCCACACAGACAAAAACAATATTTTGTAGTGATCCACAATTAGTGTATTCGACTGCAATGAAGGCTCAAGGTTGAGGGCCAAGGTGCTGTGGGCTTCACTGACAGTACATGGTAAGGAGTACATTGAGAGTACAAGGCCCTGAAACCATGACCAAACCTGCTGCAGTGATGCTGGCACCACTGTGCCATGCCATGCATTGCTGGATACAGAAGAGCTGGTTATGGGCACCAGCCAATTGACAGCCAACCATCAAGCCAATGTTGGCCACCAGGCTGTTGGCTGAGCGGTGTAAACAGTTTAAAACATTGTGGAAGCACACATTAGACAAGCTGGCATGAAGTACCAAAGCAAAGGCAGAATCAGCTGTCATGTATGCTGCCCTGCCCCGCACCTCAGCACATCCCAACCACCATCACCACATCATGCACACATTATGCACACTTTGCATTGCTCGGCTAAGAGACCATGTCGCGAAGTGCCGTCTACCACCCCATGTCGCGAAGTGCAGATTCAGGGCCAGTCTAGCACGGGCTCAGAGGCCCCCACCTGGAAGTTGGGACTAGCAGCCAGCTGCTCCACCACCTGCCGGCAGGCGCCTGCCCCAAAGGCCGTAGAGCACATGAAGACGTGGGTGGCTTCAGCAAGTACAGCACTGCTGGTGACATCTGCAGCAGCACATCATGTGATACAAGGCCAACCAAATGCTCGCCCACATGAATGAGCTTATGTGGCTAGCCCTGGTCAAATGCAGGGCACTCAGTCACGCCAAGCAGGTGTGGAATAGCCAGGAGGTGGAGAAACTGTGCTATGCCAGGAGCCTGCCAAGCTGACCCATTCATCAACGTCCATGCAAGATCACCCCTAGCTGCAATTTACAGCTTGTGCAGCTTTTACAGCTGTGCTTGCAAAACCCCCCTAATCAGCCCAGGGGCAACAAGTACAAATGCAAAGGTAGATTTAGTAACCCTAGCTACAGGTGGTGCTTTGTCTGTGTGAAGTTATGTTCCATGTATATGGCATTCCACCTAAACATTGCCCGACACCTATGACAGGGCTATAGCCTAGAGTTGGTACAACATGCATGCACTGATGTAAGCTGTTGACAGCTCCAATGGGGCATGCACTACTTTGCCGCAGGCTGCTGTTGCTGGGCCTTGGGTGGGCGGTCCCTCAACTACTTGCAACCCAGGTCTAAGTATTTTGTGCCCCTAGCCGGCAGCTCAGGGAGATCACCATCACAGCTCCATTGAGTGCCACTAATTCTCCCTGATGCACTGCATGTTCAATGCTGCATTGCAGTCCCTGTCTACCCACCCGCTGGTGGGCCTGGCCTGGCCTGCTGGTGCTGGACAGCCTGACCTTCTTGGTAGAAATCCACGCACGCCAAAGCATCCGCGGCAGCAGGGTCTCGCCCTAGCTCCTCCCGTAGCCAGCTGAGCACCTGACATCACAATAGGCCAAGACTTAGCTGCAGTGTACATGCACTTTGCGCACAACACCTGGCTACAATGATGCCAAATGACCTAGCCCACCCTATGCAATACCGGAAAGAAGGACAGGAGCACCATGTTTGATGTTATGGTTCCACACCAGTGTCAAGCTATGGTTCGCAAAGCAGCAGCAGGGCATCATTTCATAGGCTGGGAGGCAGCTGACCTGTTCAGATTGGTCAAGCCGGGTGCTGCTGAGCTCCAGGCCAATGTAGCGCTGGAATGCATGGCCGCAGGCTAGTGCCATTTGCAGCACTACGCGACCTAGACCAGACCCAAGGTCCATGAACACTGCGCACACAAGTGTGTGGCGCCCACAATGACATAAAGGCAACACAAGCAAGCGACAGGCGATGGTCAGCGAGTCACGAACCTGGACCTTGCTTGGACAATGGGTTGTCTGCATGACGATGCCACATCTGAGTTATCAAACTGTCAATGCCACAGGTTGTGACTTCGCCGTACGTAGCAGAACCACCGCTTGCCTCGATGCGCCGCTGCTCCTTGCTTGGTATTAGGTAACCCCCTTTAGAAAGGTACATCTGCGACATGACCACGGCATGGTCCTGGGATGGAACGTTGGTGAAGACGAGATGGGTAGTACAGGACGCCTTCCATGACGCATACCTGCTCCAGCCGTGCGTACGCTTGCTCCACAGAGGCTTCCTGGCGCCGGTCCAAGGCTCGTTTGTTTCTTGGTGGCACGCCACGCATCGCGGCGGATGAGAGTTGCTGTAGTCGCAGGAGAGATGTGCAGCTAATGGCTTGCACGTCGGCGGTCAAGACGGCGCAAGCGGGGGCCAAACATCGCCTGGCTACGGGGTTAGGGGTTCCACGCAGCATAGCTGCGCAGGAGCATACGCTTCACCACAGCTATCCCTGTGCTTGGCCCTTGTTTAAGCAGAGCTCCGAGTGTACATACAGCTTTGGCATTGTGGAGACATCAAAACCAAGGGGGAATGTAAGCGGCAAAGTCTATTTAGTTGTGCAGTTTAGCTTTTGTGGTCGTGTGTGGATATTAAAATACATATACATTATATAAAAACACGAAAATTCTTAATACATGTAGCTGCCTCGCATTGCTATTGTTTATGGCGAGGAAGAAGAGACGAACCGGTTTGGGTGGGCCTAGAGCAGTGCTTGATTGGATCATATTATAAGGACCAGGGGGGGCCCTGTTGAGGGGGGGCCCTGTTGAGCAAGTGGCGGCGCAAGTTGCAACGGTAGCCAGCTACAGCAAGGCAATCTCAACACATGTATCCCCTCACAAAGGGGTTGTATGTGGGTTGGAGCTACTAGGGAGCTTTAGCTATAAGCGCACACACCTGAATGGCTGAGCTGAAGTGGGCATGAGGCACACTAGCTTTAGCCTTTATAACAGAGATCTCGCAGCCTGTGTTTGATTACACCTCATGCTTTATTTTTGTGTAGCATGAGGGCAGTAGGGATTAACAGCGCGTTTCCAATGGACGGGGAAAAGAGAAATCAGAAAAGAGATTTACCGTACTGTCAATTTCGATTCGCGAGGCCCCGAAAACTAAAACTAAATACTCTTTCCCGACCCCAAAAAACATTGTTTACTTTTTCCCGATGCAAAGTTAGCAGCTAAACACAGTTTTGAGGATGTGGATGTGCTTATAAATATCTATAGACAGCCATTCCTTGCATAACATGTCAATCCGCCGTGGTTTAAACACTTCTTGCACAGGTCACCATGTCAAGCTTCCCGGTCACCAAGTCAAACTATGCAAGGGTAGTGTCACCGTGCACCAAGTCACCAAGTCTTGACTTTGCACTAGATAGGGCACTGAACCTCCCCCATGAAGTCATGGTGATCCTGTGGCTGCTTGCAGTGCCGGCGTATCTCTGCATCTTCCTCTGAACCAGGCTTGTGAATCTTCAGATTTTCAGATTTTCAATTTTCAGATTTTCAATGAAATGAAATGAAATTCATTGAAAAACTGAAAGAGTTTCATCGTCAGTGAAATTGAGCGGATGCCGCTATTTCTCAGCCTATCCTTTTAGACGCGGCTTCTTTGTAGGCCTGCACTGGTTGAAATGCAGAAATACGTAGTTTGCCAAAGGTCAGACATGCAAGCCATTCTTAAAGATGCAAGCCGTCCATGCTGTCCGTGGATCCGCCATCTGTGGCGTTTTCTGGCTTGCGCTTCTTCCGCTGTGGCTGTAGCGCGCTGGCGCTAGCCAAGCCAATCGCAGCACAGCCAATCACTCTGCACGACCCGATCTGCGATCTGACCGGGGGCAGCACCCGGCACTTTCAGATGTGCAGTGAAAACGTTCAGATTTTCAGATGAAAATTTTCATAGACAATCTGAATGAAAATCTGAAATTTTCACAAGCCTGCTCTGAACACTCAAACTTGCGTGCCCTTGCAGTCACCCATGCCGCAGCTTTGGCCAAGGCAAACACCCCAGTAGCTGACTTGGTGCGGCCAGCCACCCGAGCTGCTGCCCCGGTTTGGCCATCCACCCCAGATGCTGACCTGGTCACCAGGCTGGTGCGGCCAGCCACCCCGGCTGCTAACTTGCTACCTACCCACCCATCGCTGCTGGCACTGCCATCAGCGTTGCCGCCGTCGTCGCCGCTGCTGTTGCCGGCGCTGCTTGTGTTAGCGCTGCTGCTGTTGGCGGGGTGTTGCTGTTGGCGGGGTGTTGCTGTTGGCGGGGTGCCACCAGTTCTCATGAGACCTGCCGGTTCGGCTGGGAGGAGGAGGCGTGCTTGGCGACGCGGCTGGGTCGCGGGCTAGCCCGAGCTCAATGCTAAACAGCTTGCGAGGCCTGCCCGGCCCACGCTTCGCGACAGCCGCATATTCACGATCGAGAGCCCTTCGATGGAGCATTTCATCATGTTGGTCAACCTGGCGTAGCAAATTCTCGGATGCGTCATCGGCACTGATGCCACGGACCACGAAGCGGTCCATCGCAGCATCATTTACGTAGGTCAAATAATTGTTTGACCACTTCGCGATTTTGTAAAAAATCACATTGTTTACTCGTTCGCGACTTCGATTGTTTACTCGTTCGCGACTTTCTTTTCGTTGGACCGTTGGCGGCAGCTAGAGGGTAGAGGAGATGGAGATGGAGATGGAGGACCAACGGAGATGGAGAGAAAGAGATGAAAAGAAAAAAATCTCTTTTCTCTTTTCTCCGTCCATCGGAAACGCGCTGTAAAACCTTTAGGAGTTACGGCATTTTGTTGGCCGCCGTCCCGTCCCCAAAGCAGGGAGCAGTCTTACAAGCACATGGTGTTAGCATCGTAACTATACTACATCACCACTCTGCAACTCTAACGACACCCCATGTGACCCATGCAACCAGCGTCAGCCGACAGCTCACTCATCCGCGACCAACACTTATGCATGGAAATAATGCAAGGCCACTACGATTGATAGCATCCAATCCGGGGAACACAGCACTTGCGATGCATAGCGAAAGTTAGCATGGTAGATGGGTAAAGCCGTCCCATATCAGCCCAGCAGGCAACAAGCACCCAACGCATAGACACAATCAGAGTCCCCTCACAAGGGTTGGTGTTTTGGCTGTGATTGAGATGCTATACCACAGTGTGATGGAGTGGGTAGGAGGAGATACATGTTGTCTCAGCATTGCCCTGCATAGGTTGCCTCACCACAAGACCCACACCAACGCTGCACAGGCATCAGCACAGGCACCAACACATAGGCACAGTCCTTGTTGGGCGTACAAGACTTCTCCTAAAGGGTGCTGGCCTGTAGGTGGGGTTGCCTTGACCTCTGCATCAGTCGATCACCTACCGATCCAATGGTCGCAATGCTTCACCACAAGCACCGTGCATGTTGCACATATTTCTGCATGGCACCCATATCATCTTCGCCCACCACTTTGCATTGCTCGGCTAAGAGACCATGTCGCGAAGTGCCGTCTACCACCGCTCGACTGAAATGGTGGCTGCGTGATGACCGCTCCCTACTACAACTGCTTGCACCAGTACTGTTGCGGCTTGCTGGCTGCTGCACTGAACCCTTGGTGCCACCGCTCAAAACATATAGCACCCGTAGCGTATTTGCATCGTAACTATACTACATCACCACTCTGCAACTCTAACGACACCCCATGTGACCCATGC
Source organism: Haematococcus lacustris (assembly GCA_030144725.1). Taxonomy (NCBI): domain Eukaryota; kingdom Viridiplantae; phylum Chlorophyta; class Chlorophyceae; order Chlamydomonadales; family Haematococcaceae; genus Haematococcus; species Haematococcus lacustris. The sequence goes on along the minus strand of JASKMD010000003.1, from coordinate 19,445,541 downwards.
AACCAGCGTCAGCTCACAGCCGACAGCTCACACATCCGCGACCAACATTTATGCACGGAAATAATGCAAGGCCACTACAATTGATAGCATCCAATCCGGGGAACACAGCACTTGCGATGCATAGCGAAAGTTAGCATGGTAGATGGGTAAAGCCGTGGTGCCAGCACGTCCCATATCAGCACAGTAGGCAACAAGCACCCAACGCATAGCCACAATTAGAGTCCCCTCACAAGGGTTGGTGTTTTGTCTGTGATTGAGATGCTATACCACAGTGTGATGGAGTGGGTAGGAGGAGATACATGTTGTCTCAGCATTGCCCTGCATAGGTTGCCTCACCACAAGACCCACACCAACGCTGCACGGGCATCAGCACAGGCACCGGCACCAGCACATAGGCACAGGCCCTGTTGGGCGTACAAGACTTCTCCTACAGGGTGCTGGCCTGTAGGTGGGCCTCTGCATTGAGTCGATCACCCACCGATCCAATGGTCGCAATGCTTCACCACAAGCACCGTGCATGTTGCACATATGTCTGCATGGCACCCATATCATCTTCGCCCACCACTTTGCATTGCTCGGCTAAGAGACCATGTCGCGAAGTGCCGTCTACCACCGCTCGACTGAAATGGTGGCTGTGTGATGACCGCTCCCTACTACAACTGCTTGCACCAGTACTGTTGCGGCTTGCTGACTGCTGCACTGAACCCTTGGTGCCACCGCTCAAAACATATAGCACCCACCTCTTTCAATTTCCTGGAAAGGCCTAACAAGACTTACCTCTTCCATGCCAAATCAAGCAATGCTGCAATGCTTGTGTTGCAAGATGACATGCGCAGCTAGGGGGCGCATGCTTAACAGCCACTGCAGTGCCTGCTGCTCGGATACTACGATGGCAGAGAAGTATTCATCTGCCCGCATACACCTATAGCTCCAGGTTGCAGGATACTCCCAAGGAGTGGGCTGTCAAGCCCCCAAGCACTGTGCGTGCTTTGCAGTCTTTGCACTGTGCGTGCTGTCCTCCTCGCCTCTCCTCCATCGATGACAAAGTGCCTGGCCCGCACCCCTACCAAAGGGAGCATGGTGAAGGGGCGCGGGCAGGTGCGAGGGTGGCGGCTGTTGCCATGGGGTTTGGCATGGGGGGCTGTCTGCCAGGCCTCTAGGCTGCGGTTCAGAAACAGGACGTACCGCACCCTGTTCTCTATGGGCAACCAGCCTGCACCTCTCTTCCCTATCGAGTCTACTCCCGCCTCCCACTCTGCCGGCAGCCCCAACAGCCCCCTGTGCCAGACTACCTCTTCCCGCCACCCATCCTGCCGTAGCACACTATTGGGTGGCAAGCGCCACTTGTGCTCCCGGTCTGGCTGGCTGTAGTCAAGCCCCTCTCCTCCATCAGCCCAGCGGGCAACAAGTACCAAAGCAAAGGCAGAACCATGTCCCCTTGCTAGGGGTGGTGTTTGGTGTGTACCGAGTTATGTTCCCATGCACACGGCATGGGCGCCCTCCACCTAAATCGTTGCCTGGCCCCTATGACGAGGCTATAGCCTCGAGTTGGCATGACGTGCATGCACTGATGTGAGCTGATGACAGCTCCAAGGGGGCAGCAGCAGCTGTGCTAGTGCCTGGAGCGCTTGCTCATGCTGTCAGATTGCCTGTTTAGGCCAAGGTGCTCCGCCCACTCATCCAGTACCTCCACCAGCCCCTGCAGGTACAACAGCACCCCCTGGTGGAGGGCGGTGCTGCCACCCAGCGGGCTGTAGCAGCCACCCAGGTCCAGCCCTGATGTGGCCGCAGCCAAGGCGTGTGCGCCAGGGGTCACGTGCGTGTGCACCACCTCCAACTGCCGCAGCCGGCGTCGGGTGTTTTTACGCGCTTCGTGCACCATCGTGCGCAGCTGCTTGCGTGCTGCCCGGCAGGCTGGGTGATCCTGTGGGAGGTCTGCCAGCATGCGGACCAGCTGCGCCTGCAGACTGGCCAGGCGCTGCGCAGCCTGCTCCCGCGTGCAGCTGGGAGGGGCCTGCCCCTGATGCTGGGTCGGCGGCAAGGGCGCTGGGTCTGAGGCGAGCTGTGCGCTAGCCTGCTGGGAGGGTGGGGTGCTGGGGGTAGGGAGCAGGGGCTGAGCGCTGCCCTGGCAGCCTAGGGTGCTGAGCGATGCGTCAGTGGGCTGTGCTGCAGCCAGGCTGTGGAGCTGGGCATGCGCCTCGAGCACCTGGGCCGCCAGGCTGTGGCTGAGCAGGCTCTTGGTGGCCAGACACACCTTCAGCGCTGCTGACACCAAGGGCTGCGGGCACCAAGTGGCAATCAGCACCAGCAGGGGCAGACGGGGCATGAGGGAGTAGGGCTGGGGCAGTGCCTGGCTGAAAGAAGCAAGCCAACAAGCACCTCCTCAGCAGGCATGGATGCAGCTATGGGCACATGCAGGAGGCTAGCAGCATGACACACGCCAGTGTCACACTCTCTCTTGCTGCATCACACTTGCCAATACCCAGCACTGCCATACACTGCTAGTGACATCTGCTTGAGCCTGGACCCACAGCTTTGAAACAATGCGTGCTCGACCTCCAGCCCACCTCTGACCTGGAGCATGCAAGACCCCAGGCAGCAGCCTACCAGCTCTGACCTCACCTCTGTGCTCAGGTCGCAGGTGAGGTGGTGGGAGCAGCCCAGGCCTGCTGCTGCGAGCAGCGCCAGCTTTGCCTTGCACAGCCTGTCCTGCTCTTCTGGGCAGATGTACAGCTCGTACAACACTTGGGCGCTGAGAGCTTGGGCGGTGCCAGGGAGCCCCGGTGCCTGCTGCACCGCTTCCAGCACTTGGGGCTGCAGCTGTGTTTCTGATGGCTGGTGCATCTGGCTAGGAGCTGCCCCACTAGCTTTGGAACTGGATAGATCAGCAGAAGCAGAAGCAGCAGCAGCAGGCACTATAGAGGCTGGCTGCTCAAGGCTGCTACAGCTGCTGGGTGTTGAAGCTGGGTGCTGCTTCTGCGGAGGGCAAGCTGGTGGTTGTGTGGATGGCGGTCGTGATGCTGACCTGCCAGCAGCCAACAGTGCGGACCAGGCCAGAGCCTCCGGGCCATGCTGCAGCATCTGCTCCTCCCAGTCTTGCTGGTGCAGCAGCAGCAGGGGGCTCAGCATGAGCCCCGCATGGAGGCTGCATGCTGCTTGTACCTCCAGCAGGAAACCGGGATGGGTGGGATGGCGATTCACCCGCCAGCTCAGCGTGGCATCTCGCAGCAGGCAGGGCACAGCCGCCAGGACTGGAGCAAGCACCCACAGTTCCTGCGGCAGCTGCTCCTGCTGTGACTGGTCTAATTTCTGAACACCCTGCTGCTGCTGCTGATGATGAACATCGTAATCTTGTCTGCTATCATGTTTTGGGTGGTAGTATTTTGCAGGGTGCAGCTGGGTAGGTGGGTCAGGCTGCTGGCTGGGCCCCGGCACGAGCCAGGTGTCAGCGCTGCCAGGGGCGGTGCTGGTGGCCACGCTGACAGCGCACTGCTGTACCGCGTGGTGCGCCCAGCAGAAGAGGGCAAAGGCGGAAGGCCGGGCCAGCACACGCCGCAGGGCCGCCAACGCCTGAGAGCACCAAGACCACACAGCAGCAACGACAGCTCAAGGATACGGAGCACATGATATAGCAAGGCTTGGTAGACACACAGTGTGTGCAAGCCACAGTGCAAAGCGAGCTCAAATCATCACAGTGAACGCTGTTGGCAAATGCCATTGGCGAGTGCCATGTAATGGTGACAGTAGCCGCTGTTGATAACGCAAAAACAAAAAGCTGTGTTACACTTGGCATGACTGAGGTATGGAAGAGTAGGTGGTGGTGTCTACACAACAGTGTGACTTGAGCAGGATGGGGCTGTTCACAACAAGCTGCGGTCATCACATGTTTGGAGACAGATAGCAGGGCTGACATAAAACCAAAGGTTACGTATTGGCATCCTGTCTGTGCCCCAGGTCCCTCAGTAAGTCCACCTAATGGGATACGTCCACATATATACCTGGGCAGCCACCGTTCTGCCACCTGCTACCCTGGGCCTCACCAGGGAGCTGAGCCCGCTGCTGCTGGCGGTGGAGGCACTCAGCTGGGTGCGCAGCTCCAGGAACTCCGTGGTCAGCCCATCCACAATGCCCTGGTAGGCACTGCCTGCTGGCGAGTCTGCACACCAGGCAGCAGGGGCCCTTGCTCAACAGTGGTTAGCCATGTGCCAGAACCAGGAGGTATGGCATGCCCGCAGGAACGATGACGGAGCGCGACACAATCTGCCTATAGGTATATGTGTGGCAGCGACGACAACGGACGTATCCCATGCTAAGAGGAGGAGGATGATGATGATGATGACGATGATGATGATGAGGGGCTCACAGCACACAGGGCTGACTCAGTGCCTGCCAAAGCAGCTTGAGCCCTGCTACGCATTACAGTGCAGCCCAGCCTGGTACACTCAGTCAGGTGTTCAAGCTGCCGGCTCCTGAGTGCCCTCTGCCAATCTGTACCATGCTGATGGAAGTGCTGAGCAGGCTGCAGCCTCCAGCCAGCCAGCTGCCTGAACCTTGACGCACACCCAGAGGGGACACGCACCCTGCTTCAGTCACATCCTCCCTCCTCCCAGCCTTAACCCCTCACCACAAAGCCCCTTCCCACGTCCCCATGCTGCCCCAGCCCAGCCCAGCCCAGCCCATGGCTGCCAGCCCCCTCACCTTCAAGCATGTCTGCCAGCAGCTGCACCCCCTCCGCCTCCGCCCCTGACAGCCTGGCTGCTGGCCCCGCAGCCACGCAGTGCATCAGGTGCCACACCAGCATGTCCACCTGGCTGGAGGGCCTGACCTGCACTGCAGCCAGCCTGCTGCCGTCAGCCCCTGCCCCGCCCCTGCCGCCCTGGCCCCCCCTTGCCTTGGCCCACACTGCAGGGACCAGGGACTCCAGCAGGACATGGGCGGCAGCCATGAGCTGCTGCACCAGAGCTGGTCGCGAGGGGGCAGCAAGGCAGCAGGCCTGGGGCACCTGCAACAGAATGGCGCCTGCGGGGCAATCCTGAACCAGGGTGGCGCCCCAGGCCAGGGGGTCGTGTTTGGAGTCCAGCCCCAGGCTCACAGCCAGACCCTCTGGCAGGTTCACGCGTGTGAGAGGGGTGGTGGCGGCAGGCTGGCCCAGGGGGGTAGGGGTGGAGGCGGAGGCGGTAGGAGGGCTGGGTGGGATGCTGGGTGGCCCTGTGCCTTGCTGCGGCCTAGGCATTGCGAGGTGAGATGGCGTGCTGGTGTCGGGTGCAGGCTTGGTGACACGGAAGGTACGGGAGGAGGAGGGCGGGGCGCGCGAACGGGGGCATCCCCCGCCTCCTGGGGTAGACAGTGCTGCCTGTGTCTTGGCAGGGAGCTCAGCAGCAACAGCCACCCCTGGCCCTTGTTGTGCTGCTGCATGCTGGCTGCCAGTCCCTGCCTGGCTGCCTGCCTCTGCCTGACTGTGCATCCCTGTTTGACTATCTCTGTCAGGTCCAGGAGCCAGGGCTTGGCCGCCAGGCGCCAGGTTGGCCAGCGGCTGGCCAATGTCTTGCCCACAGCTGCTGCTGTCTGCGCTGTGTGAGGGCGTGTTGCAGCGGGGCGCACTGCGACGGCAGACAGCCTCTGCTATCAGGGCACAGGGGGCAGCCAGGGGGCTGCAGGCTGGCTGCTGGGCAGACCACCCACTGGGGGTTGAGGGCCGGGCTGACAGGCTGACAGCTGAGCCATGGCCTGGAGGGGAGGGGGCTGGGCGTTCAGCAAGGGTTCTTTGTTGAGATGCAGTTTGGTGGAAGGCATGTGGCAGTGTGGAGGTGGTGTGTGAGCGGGAAGGGGCAGCCAGCAAGCCGTGCTGAGCCAGCCAGGCATGGTACTGCTGCAGGTGTGCATTAGGATCCAGGCACAGGAAGGGCACAGGGGCGTTGCCAGGGGAGGGCGCAGCAGGCTGGCCCTGGCTGGTCTGCTGATGGGGTGCCACTGCTGCGGAGCTGCTGCCAGGGCCCTGGAGGGCTGTGCTGCCGATCCTGACTGTAGGGTGAGGGGTTGAAGCGCTGCTGAGGAGGATGTGCTGGTGTGACCCAGTTGCTTCCATGCATCTCAGCACCTCGTGGGAGGCTGCATGGACCAGCTGGCTGCTGCTGTGCTGCAGGGCGGTGAGTGCTGAGCGAACCAGGGCCTGCTGGCTGCGTACGTACTGCACTGCAAGCTGAGTGTGGTGGTGCTGGCCTCGCACCTGCCCACATGCCAGCTGTGGGCTACCCAGCTCCTTGGAAGCCTTGGATGGCCCAGGCAGCAGACCGCACAGGTCAGGCAGCACCCATGAGTGGGGTCCTGCTGCTGTTGGGGCTGCTGTGGAGGGACAGGGCTGGCACTGGGGCAGGCAAGGTTTGCATGGAGGAGGGAGGTCATGGAGGGGAGAGCAGCTGGTGTCTGTCTCCATAGCTACCGCCCCTGAGCGCTTGTGCCGCACAGGGTCTGAGGGGCAGTAGCCTGGGGCCTGCACCGAAGCCGTGCCACTGCCCTGCGTGCTGCTGCTGCTGCCAGGGTGCAGCATCGAGGCAGTGGTGTGGGCAGTGGGTACGCATTGGGCAGCAAAGTCCAGCTCCTGGCTGCTGGCCATGGCGTCCAGCTTGCCCTGCAGCTGCTTGCGCAAGGATGCAAGTGCAGGTATCTGCTGCTGCTGCAGGCCATGCTCTAAGAGGTGACAAGGACCTGGGGCTGGAGGGGCAGGTGTTGGGGGCTGTGCTGGAGGCAAGGCATGAATGGGGTCGCTGACGCCAGGCACTGCTACCCCAGGGGTGGCCTGCTCACGGTAGCGCTGCAGCTCAAGCCCTGACTCCTCACCCATGCTGTGATGGGGAGCTGCTGCTGCTGCTGAGGGGCCGTGCGGGCCAGAGGGTGAGCAGGGACCAGGCCCACTGGGCTGGGCGTGTGGGTCGTGCTCGTGGCGGTGGTGCTGGCGATGGTGGCGGTGGTGGCGGTGGTGCGGCTGCCCCACCCTGACCTGTTGGGCCATCCCTGTGCTGCTGCTATTCTGCTCAGGCGGGGGCCGCTTGCGGCTGCTGCCATGGCTGCCACCACTGTGATGCTGGCGGTGCGATGAGGCTGTCGGTGTGGACGCCATGATGTGCATGGCAGAGGGCGCCATGAGGATGTGAGACAAAGTGTTGGCAGCAGGCGAGGATGCTGCTACCTGCTCCTGGCCATCTGTCAAGCTTGCTGCAGGAACACAGCAGTGCTCCTCATGGCTCGGCTCAAGCTGTGGCTGTGTTTCTAGCAAGGTCTGCCCATGGCCTGGCAGCTGCTGCTGCTGCATATGTGCAGTAAGGGAGGCAGTCAGGCTGTACAGCTGAGAGCCAGACGCCAGGCATAGCTGGGCACTGAGCAGCAAGCCCTGTGGCAGGGGGTCATGCAGCCGCAGGTGGTGCTGTGTGCCCAGCCCTGCTGCACTGAGTGCCAGCTGGCGCTGCACATCCTCTGCGCCCAGCTGCACTCTGGCCAGCTCAGCGTCGCTGCCCTCGTCGCCAGCCTCTCTCTGCGGCGCTGCTACTGTGGGCAGAGCCGTGCCAAAGCCAGCTGGAATGCCAGCTCCTGGGCTGACCTGCCGTGTTGCTGTAGGGGGTGGGGCTCTGGGGGGCGTTGGCAGGGCACCCAGCGGTGCCCCCAATGCAGCTGGCTGCTGGTCAGCTGGGGCAGAGCCAGTGGGCGTTGCAGAGAGCTTGTGTGTACGTGAGCCTGGAGCGTGGGCAGGTGCTGCTGCTGGGGCGGTTGCAACTGGGCCACCGGTGGTGCTGAGCTGGCTGTGTGCGAGGGACACCTGGAAGTGGTCTGTGGGGTTCCAGTGGGGCAGCAGAAAGCCGTAGGCCAGCAGCAGCTCGTCACTGGTCTTAGCTCCATAGTTGTTGACAAGGACAGTGCCCTGCAGAGGTGGAGCAAATGGCACACCCGCCTCATGCTGGAGCTGGCATTTCTGTCGGACCGGGTTGGTCCATGATAGCTGGTGGGATGCTGCCCTGCATGCTGCCTTGCATGCCTCACGCCCTTCACCTTTTTCAGGGCAGTCAGTGTGGTGTATTGGAAGGGTTCATCGCCCAAGGCGCCTGTGTGCCACACCACTTCCATGGCTGGACTGTGGTCGATCATGTCCAGCACTGGCACCAGAGCCACCGCATTGGTGGTGCCGTCGGCCAGGCGCCGCACAGTGAAGGAGCGTGACCAGACCGTGCTGCGGGCCCAGCGCGCAGCTGCCAGGGACAAGCACCAGCCCGATTCATAAGTAGCAAGCAGTGTGCGGCCACTCCTCTGGGCTGCAGGCATGTCAGTGCTGGTGACAGCTGTTGCTGCCTCGACTGGGGATACCCCTTGATCCATGGACGCAAGCTGAGATTCCCTGTGAGGCAGAAGCATGCAAGGCATGGATGCAGGATGGAAAAACCCAGCCAGTATGACGTACGCGCCTGTGCAACTCATAAAGCCGAGCCATCCATGAGGCAAGCTGATGCAGTCCTGGCATGTACTGAGCAACAGAGCGGCTCAGCCGAGTACCCCTCAGAAGTTGAAGCTGGTCTTCGTGCCACCAGTAGGGGTCATCTGCGGGCACAGAGACCTGCTTGAGCCCATTCCTAGGACGGAAGCACCATGCTTTATAGTTGGTTGCACGCACCATACACATCTGGTAGCAGAGAAATGTAAGGAGCCCATCCAGAGCTCTGCTGCTTTGCCTTTTCCACAATGAGAAGCAGACACAGCACGGAGCGGGCATCCAGCTCGACATGCAGTTCTTCTTTCAATCGCCTGTGTGTGGTGAAAAGGCGCAAGGGCGCGTGTAAGAACAAAGCGACAAAGCGGTGCAAAAGGTCCCGGCGGCCGGTTGCCTATCGTCTTGTATGAGGCTGCTGCATCTAATACACTACGAGGAGAAGGCGCACTCTCAACTTACGAAAAAGCTCGGCCGAACTCTGGGTCACGATACGCACAGTCAGCGTGGAGCAGCACGCGCTGTGGTATAACGACCAGTGTATCTACGCATCGCGTGCATAGCTTGTGTTACGGAAACGGAAACCGTGTTGACCTGGCTACTCCGTGTTCACCTCCGACACAAACGTCCTCCGATGCAACAAAAGCTCTAGGCAGCGAGCTGCAAATCGCCAACTTTCGTGTTCCGCAGCCCTGCGGTCGGAACTTATCCCTTGTTTTATGCTGTGTGGCGCCAGTTGGGTGAGCCGATAAGCTATAGCCTCGCTAGGTTCACATTTCGCTAGCAGGAGTCAAAACATACCTGTGCCCGCGCCCACTTGAGCAACAACTCCATAGCACCCTAAGCCATTGCTGGCACGCACACGTGGGTCCCCTGCCGAACACTCAAACACTCAAAGAAAAAGCCAGCCAACTGCAGCCAACCGTTTGACGCTGCGAAAGATAAGGCGAGGTGCTTGCGTGCTTTGTTACTGCTAAGGAGTGCCTGAATCATTCAGTGAATGCCCAGGAATCGGCGACATTGCAAGCGCATGTGCTTGTCACGACGGGACCATCATTGGGGTGGAGCACCCGCTTTGGTGTGTTGCTCCATAAGTGGCGCAACCATCGGCATGTTATGTACACCACACCCTCCCTAGAGATGCAGAGGGAGACGGGGTACAGGTCACAGCTGACACGAGTCCTGTGGCAGAAACGAAATCAGGGTGTTGCCTATGGGTAAATGAAAACAAAAACTCCCTCCACCTCAGCTTTGTCACTACAGCTTCATCGGGGCGTCCTTGATGGCACGGTCTATGACAGGACGCCCCTCATGGACCAGGAGGTAGGCAGTGCAAGAATGGCTCACAAGTCTGAGAATCCACAGGCTCAGGCAAAAGAGGAGGCCTTGTGCTCACGCAACCGTGTGGCTTGGCTTGTGCATCGACCAGAACCCACAGCCCGAGGCAAAAAATCAGGTGTGGTTTGTCTTCAGCATCAACGTGCCGTATAGTACACGGGGCCATCTTGGGTGGGCTGGCTGGCCCGAGTGTACTTGAGCAGCAGCGCCCCGGCTGTCTTCCCAGGCACCTGCGAACAGCAGCCCACCAGGCAGCAGCCGCAGCCATGTTGAACTGCCCAGCAGTTGCATGGCAGCAGGCGCCATACCCTCAGCCAGCCCTCCTCACTCACTCCTGCTACTGCCCTGAGCCCTTCACCTACACCCTCACATTGTCTCTACACAGATGCAGCACACAGCCCCCCTCCTCAGCCTGCCTGCCCTGCCTCACACCTTGAGGTCTGCCAGGTAGGGCTCCAGCTCGCTGCCCTCCCAGCGTGGCTGCATGCTGAACAGCGCATGAAAGCGGGCTGAGGGCTCCGAGGGCAGCGCTCGCACAGAGAACAGCTGCACCCGCGCCCCTGCCCCGCTGCCTGCACACACCAGGCCCACACGCATACACACACACACACTCACACACATGCCCTGGTAGGCTGTCCCCTCACACAGGGCGGAGGCCAGTTATCACAGCCAGTCATCAAAGCCAGTCATCACAGCCAGTCATCACGGCCAGTCATCACGGCCAGTCATCACGGCCAGTCATCAAAGCCAGTCATCACAGCCAGTCATCAAAGCCAGTCATCACAGCCAGTCATCACAGCCAGTCATCAAAGCCAGTCATCACAGCCAGTCATCAAAGCCAGTCATCCCAGCCAAGTGGAAACGAGCAACGGCATGATGACACAGTGGCACAGCTTCAGTACAAGGGGGAGGGGTGCAGTGGTGCGGGGGATGTGAAGGAGGAGGGGTTTTGTGCACAACTTAGGACAAGCCATGCTGCACCCCCAACCTGCAACAGTCCATCTTCCCTGCCTTCATCTGTTGCTGCTGTCTTTTCAGTACTACAGTGATAAGTTCAGAACTGCAACTTGAGAGAAAGAGAGCAAGAGAGTTGTAGCAGGCTCCGCTATGTAAGTGAGTGGATTGAATTCTGGGTTCTAAACAGACTGGGTACATACCAACCCAGACCTTATGCACAGCCAGAAAGACACCTCTGTGGTCAGAGCAGGTCAGCCAGTGGGTGGGTTGCTGGGGTGAGGTATGAGGCACACCTACCCTGCACCAGCACCTCGCCCCGCAGCAGCTCCATGCGTGGCTCCATCCCCCCTGGCACTGCAGCCTGCCACGCAGCCATGAAGGCAGGCAGGCCCCATATGTGCCCGGAACAGCCCGGGTCGGCTGGGCCGTCTGTGGAGGCATGGGAGGAGGGGGAGGCAGCAGCAGCCAGGCTCAGGGGCTCTGGCCGGCTGAGCACCTTCAGAGCCCAGTGCACGCACACCTACAGCAGCAGCAGCGGCAGCAGCAGCAGGGGCAGCAGCGGCAGCAGCGGCAGCAGCAGCAGGGGCAGCAGCGGCAGCAGCGCCACCACCACAGCTTGAATAGCAGCAGCAGGGAGCTGGCCTTCAACGCTGATCAGCAAGTTGCTGACCAGCAGCCCAGCCACTGCGCAGCAAAGGTGAAGTGCAGCACAGTAGACGCTTGAACCGTCACCCTGCCTGCCCACCTGCACCACCCTGACTTGCCCCACAGCGCCCACCATCTGAAGCTCACCAGGACTTGCGCCTACAGCTGTGCCCCCACTGACCCTGGACTTGAGCTCTGCGCTGAAGCATGGCTTGCAGCACCGCAGCCCCTACAGCCTAGCTCTCACCTTCTTGTTGTCCAGGGCCCAGGTGGTGGCTTGAGGCCCTGCAGCTGCCAGCTGAGGATGGCCAAACACATGCAGGCAGTGGCGTACCAGCTCTGGCCGGCAGCCGTCAGCAGCCATGGAGGAGGTCAGGCTGTCAGGGTCGAGCCGGTCCAATGCCTGACCCAGGGCTTGGGCGCTGCAAGGTGGCAGGACGCCACAGCAGCACTTGCACACCGTGCCGGGGTCTTTGGCCCTACACCCTCCTCGCCCTCCTCGCCATGCTTGCCGCTGCCACCACAGCCACCACTGGCGCTTCCATTCCCACCACCACTGCCATCATGGCTGCTGCAGCCCCCCCTGCCCTCATAGTACGCCCACCACTTCTCCACAGCCACCACCATCAACACTCATCCTCCATGGGCTGCGACAACGCTTGGGACACTTGCTTGCCCCATACAACAGTAGATGCCACTTGGTGGTGAGGATGAGCATTAGGATGAGGACGGCATGCACAGATGCTGCACCCACCCACCCACCCACCCATTCATTCGCCCACCCGCCCGCTTGCCTGCCCGCCTGCCCGCCCGCCTTCTCGTCCGCCCGCCTCCTCGCCTGCCCGCCCACCCACCCACCACCCACATCAGTACCCGCAAACGAGGGCCAAAGCTGGTTCTGGGTGGTGTGTGATGCGGCCAGGCTAGTGCCCTGGAGGCCTCTGGAGGTCGTCGGACATTTTCCCCCGGGTCATCGAAACCTGTCGATTGTCCCCCTAGTCGGTCAACATTCAAGGCGGGATCGGCGGGAGGGAAAATGTCCGACGCCGTGAAGGGAGTGAGGCAGGGGCCAGAGTGGCCGCCTCCCTTACGCCCACTGCCCCATCAGGCCACACCTGAGTACCAGCAGCTCCAGCAGCTGCCCCAGGTACCCCGGCTCCACCAGGCGCCAGTGCGGCCCCAGTTGCACCGCATGCAGGGCGCGCAGCTCCTCCAACACCTCCTCGTCACTGGCCTGTGCCCGAAACAGGCCTCTGGTCAGTGGACCGTCACGTGTTCAGCAACACATGTTACACAATAACTTGTCACTGGGGCACACCGAGCATCAAGCTTAGCAGCACCGTGCAACGTGCAAGCTGCAACGTGCTTCAAATCCTGCTTCTCTTGGTACTATTGGGGCAGTGGTACTCAGCACATCAGCGCTGCCATGAGGCCCCACCTGGCCTGCCATCCCTGCTCTGCGCCCTCACCTGCACCAGAGCCTGCAGCTGCTGTGTGGTGTACAGGCCTGACTGCTGCCCAGGTGCCTCCTCCTCCTCCTCCTCCTCAGCCTCCTCGTCTTCTGCCCCATATGGCCGCTCTGCCAGCAACTGCTGCAACCGCTCCAGCCTGGGTGCACACTCCACCACCTGCAGCAGACACCGACACAAGTCAATGTTCAGCCAAGGGCTGCGTCTTTGATATGGTTTGGTGTCGCAACAGCGCTGTGGGTGTTTAAACACGTGCTGCACCTCAACAAATGCCATGTAGGAGTGAGGTTGATGACAAAGTCCAGCTAGGTGTAGCAGCTCGGTCATTGAGCTCCACATGGGCTACTGGGATGGGTTAGGGAGCAGGTGGTGTGCCAGGTGAGGAGGCATGTTGACAATGACACCATGCTGCAAGGGTGGATCCAGCAGCAGGCGTGAAAAGTGTTCATCACTCTGTGAATGTCTGGGGTGAAAAACATGCCAAGTGCATGGGAACATTACTCCAGACAGACAACTACTGTCCGTTGTCCCTAGTGAGGGTCAAGGTGCTGCAAGGGTGGATGTGCTGGATGTTTAAGTTCAAGTAGTAGTTCAACTACGCAAGTAGTGTTCACTGTAGCGTGGGCTTTGCATGGCTCAAGCTGCGCAAGCTTACATCAGAGCATGGTTGTCCTGCCATACGGGACTACTGCCCTTCCTGGAGGGCAGGGAGAGGCCAGGCATACAGCTGAACACCGCCCAGCTGAGGCTGGGGCACAGGGCTGAGCCAGGTGAGGTGAGCCATCAAGACATGGTGTGACCTGGTGTGATAGCCCCAGGGCTGTGGTGCCCTTGCTCACCACGCTTCAATGGCCAGCCAGTCAGTGGTTCTGTTACATGCACCTTTTCACAAAGGCACTCTCCCAACCTCCGCTGCCACTCCCCCCGGCACTGAGCTGATCAGCGTGCCTGCCTGTGCTGGGCAAAGCTGCTCTGAGGGTAGCAGTCCCTGCATGCCCATCCCACCTGCTGCCCTGCAGCAACAGCCACCTGCGCACCTCTATGTGGGCCTTGGTGCTGGCATGGACCATAACGGGAGGCAGCGTGGCGCGGCTGCGCAGCTGCAGCCACCATCCAGCACAGCAGCAGAGCAGAGCTGTAGCTGGCACAGCTAGGAGCGACATGATATCTGTGTGCATGGGCAAGAATGAGAGGTGACCTGCTGGCAAGAGGCGTCGCTGTCCCACTGCATCATCACACTTCCCACCCCTCACCTTGTCCATCTGAGTTTGGAGGCCTTGGTTACCAAACTGATCCTGGCTATCCATGTCTGCATGCACGGAAGCATTGGGAGTATGTCCATGCACCCATTGTCCAGAAACAGTGACTAGTGAGGTTGTGAACAAATGTGCAGGCAGGTAGCTAAAGCCAAATGAAGGTAGGGGCGACGAATGACGGTAGGCCTGAGTCTTAATGTCATGTTGCTGGAGCCTTGTTAACACTGAGGCAGGCTTGCCTCAGATCAAGCTGGCTTGCCAAGCAGAAATAGCAAGCTGACCTGTTTGGGAGCCTGCGCAATCCCTCTGGCTCGCACTTTGCCCATCCTGACCAGCTTCCTGAAAGATCACATGCGGTCACATTGCCCCTTATCACCTCCTGCCTCTGCTTGCAAAGGACTGGGGCAAGCTGAGTGGTCTGCCCTCCCAGCGTGGCTGCATGCTGAAAAGCGCCAGGCTGCGAGGGTGAAACCCCCTAATGCCATGCTTGGCCGTATGCACTTGGCAGTACCTGCTCTGGCTGCACCAGCAACTGGGTGTTGGTAGTCTCCACGTACTTTAATGCATACGTTTTGTTACAGGAGCACAGCACAGCTTCTTCCGACTCGGCTCCCTTGATCACGACCCTGACATGCACAGTATGCAAGTCGCTGACCCCGTCGAGTGCGGCATACCGGCGCACTAACCCGTGTTGGAGGATGTAGTCTAGCAATGAGCTGTCCACCTCCAGCAGCTTGAGATCATCACGCACACCGTTTGGGGAGTTCAGAAGTATGCGCGGCTTCCCGGGAGGCAGCAACAGGGGTGGCGCGTGCATTACTTGGACGGCAGGATAGCAAATAGCGAGCTACTGGGATAGCAGTATAAATTCAAATCTGGGCTGCGGGCCGCGTGGCCGCACAGGACCAACATTACTGAACTTCACATACCATTGTGCCGAGATGCCTCGACTGCACTCGGAAATACACCCTGCAGACCTCAAGATATAAAGCAGGCAGCATGGTAGCGTCGAGGGCTACACAACTTGTCGATATGACCCGATGCATCGCATATCACGCTCGCTATCTCCGTTTCAAACCCGCTGAATCAATGGACCGCGGTAGCCTGCATCGGACACACCAGCACACACCACACAGCAGCGACCGCCCCCATCACCGGGCGCCCTGCCACATTGACACCGCCGAGCTTCATCGACGGCGAACGGTCATGCACACAGGTCATCACTAAGACCGCAGAGCTCTGGCGTCGCGCGCGACATCGAGCAAAAAGCGTACGGCTGCCGTGACTTGGTTCTGGTCCCCACCAGCAGTTCCAGCACCGCTACTGAACAACCCCTCCATCTGAGCTTTCCACCTTGCTGCTGCCCCACTGTAGCAGCCCGTTGTCTCAGCTAGACAACCCTCCTTTCCAGGCAAACAAAACTCATTCAACAAGGAACAACATGTCGGCCTGTGGGTAATCTCACTCAGCTACTACAAACAAGTTGTAGCATCCTCGGTCGCACCCTTGATGACTGCAAACCCCACATCGATGGCACGTTCTGGGGCTAATCCCCCATGACCACTGGGCACCTCACCAAAACTAACAGCTTAATGCTTGAATGGCTAACAGCCTGTGCAAACTACTAGGGCCTACACATTGTTGCGGGCCCGGCCATCAATGCCCCGCCGGTACTCAACAGCCCGGTGCAGCCTCTGCCTCTCCTTAGGCAGCCGGTCATTGACCAGCTTGTAGCGCTGCTGGTACTGGGGCTGGGGCTGGACCTGCTGCTGGGAAGCCTTCAGTGGGCTGCCCTAGGAAGGAATGGAGCAACATAGATAGGCACTCTTTGAGCTTAGGTGCTTACCGGCTGCACCCTGTGCGGGGGTGACGGGGCGCTTGCGTTTCCTTTTCGGCGGCATCTCAGGGTTTCAGCAACACCATCCAAGCGGAGAGGCCGTGATGGAAGGCGCATCAGGTCGCCATCCATCCGGGTGGGGCGGAAATGGTAGCCATTACAATGTTTTTATTACTCCACATCCATTCTATGTAAGTATGGCCCCACAGGCCGGCCTGTGCTGTGTGCTTCCAAGATCTCCTGTGCCCGGCGCACAACGTCGGCCTTCACGCCACACATCTGCAAGCAGGCCACCCAGCCAAGGCTTGGCAAGGCTGGCAGGAGGTGGTGGAGGAGCACAGACTGTGCATGGCTTACACGGCAGGGATGCTGTAGCACACGACCAACCAAGGCGGTAGCAGAGGGTGGTCACACCCGTAATGCCTGGCACAGATTCAGTGTGATGTGTGGCTGCCCATGTGGCTGGTGGCTGCCATGTGAGGTGCAGCAGCTTGCATGCCATGTGGGCGTGCCATGTGGAGATGCGGTGCTGCATACACCCACCTGCGCGCAGTTGATGCCGAAGCTGGGCGCACTGACGCCTGGCACCAGGCTGTAGAGAAATAGGATATTGCCAGGGGCCTGTTGGGCTGAACTGGGTTGATTGCCTGGGCCTGAGCCTGCTTGTGGCAGCTGGCTTGTGGCAAACTGAGGCTGTGGCTGCTGATGCGCCTGCTGTTGCTGAGTCTGGGTCATGATGTCCATGGTGAAGAAGCTGAGTTGAGGGTGCCTGAGGGGCAGCAGCAGGGCGGGTTGTCTGGCACACCAGCATCAGGGAAGGAGAAACAGCCGCGGCATACAGGTCAGAGTGCAACTGCAGCAGGTGCCTCAACCACTGCCACCCCAGCTGCGGGGTGGCGGCAGCCACATGTGGTTCTGCCAGGCATATCAGCGCCACTGTGGAGTCTCCCAGCTGCTGCTGCTCTGAGGCGGACCTGGTGGACCTGGCCTCAGCACATCATCACCACCATCACCATCTCCATCTCCATCACCATCACCATCGTATGGCACTTGCCAAGCGAGGCATTGCTGCAGTCTCAGCGGCATGCATCACATGGCCAGCCTGACCCACCTTGCCAGCACCTCCTCCTGGGTAAGCTCTTGGAAGTGAGTGCAAGCCAGCACCCTGGGTGGCTGCGGCATCTCACAGAAGTGTGACAGACAGGCTGAGAGAAGCCCCACACCATCGGCTGACAAGGTGCCCTGTGCAAATTGGCCGGCAGAGACAGCAGTGATGTTGTCGTTGTGGTGGATTTAAACAAAGCGAAGCCTCCAGCCTGGTATGACATCAGTCAGGGCACACCACCGCCCATGACGACAACGTGCTTCGCCCACTGGGGCGCCCTGACAGGTTGCTGCAACTGTTGCTGTGCCGTTCCCCGTATCACCCACTCCATGTTCCAGTAGGGTGAGGCCTGGCGTGCCTGCACTAAACGAGTGAAGTCTTTGTATTCATGTGCTGCAGCAACACCAGCGGTACCAAATTAGACCGCATATCGGCAAATGCCATGTGATGAGGGTGATGATGATTACCTCATGTGCTGTGATGCTGTTCCTGAGAATGGCCATTCCATGTGTAGCAGGGTTGCACTGCAGTGGTGGACATGCAGACTTGATGCTAGGCCAGGCACACCACCTAGCGTGTGCATCTGTGGCTCGCTGTCAGGGCCAACAAGGTGACACGTGAGAGGCAATGTGGTCTCTTTCACAATTGGCTCTGCTACGTTTTTTATACGGGGCCACAAGGCCAGCAATGGGCAGCAATGGGCAGCGCACTTTGCCAAACTCGTCAATGATCACCAGTGAGTTGCCCGTCGCCCTGTTCAGCATGCGCGACACCTGAGCCAGCAGCCACAGCCACAATGCAGCACCTTAGCTGACATGGCATGGCATGACATGGAAGACGTATCATGACTGACACAGTCAACTATGTTGAGGAGAATGGTGACTGAACATGACAGCGGGTAGGAACAAGGGCTGGACAAAGTTGTACATGAGGGCCTCTCTAGGTACACCCCTCATGGTTGTTGCCTTGGCTCCTGCCATATAAGCACTGGGAGCAGGAGCATCACAGCCACTTGCTCCTCCTCACAGCCATCACCATCACCCGCAGCAACTGCATCCAATAGCCAGCCAAACACGTCAAAGGGCAGCAGGGAGTGCTCTGACCTGCGTGAGGTCGATCATGAAGGTGCTCTGACCCAGGGCCAGGCGCTCCTGGCTGACCACCCGGGTGAAGATGCGGTCCATCACTCCCACCACAGCTCGCGTGGCGGGCACAAACGAACTGCGCATAGCTCTCCACATACCCCGTCAGTAGCACGTGTTTGGATCAACAATCTGCTGCTGCTAATCCCGCCTACAGCTGCTGCTGCTGCTGCTGCTTCATCAACCAACTGCTCCCTGACTACTGGCTAGCAGATGATCAGCCTGGGGTGAGAGGATGACGTGGCATGCCAGGGGAGCGCCCTGTGAGGACAGCGCAGCCTCTCTGGGTCATCATGGTCGCCACCTACCCCAGGTGAGCCATGTAGGCTATGAGGGCAACCTGCTTGGCGTAGCAGCTCTTTCCAGACGCATTGGGGCCTGTGGGCCAGACAGCAACAGCAGTGTAGTGTGCAGGCGTGAACGCTGGATTTTGTAACCAGGTTTTACACTGGGTGGGGTGCATCTGGAATGACAGCAGGCAGGGTCAGGCTGTGACATGCCCAACAGCAGAGTTAAGGCGGTCACAACTGGAGAAGGAAAGGGAAAGGGGAAGCCAAGGAGCTACACCCTCCCAACCTCCGGCTTGGAGCAGCACCTGTAACCCGCTTGCATCATCCCACGCCCTGCAAGGCCTTCTCAGTGTAACAACTGCTGTCACCTCCCGCTCAGTGGTATGGTGACAAGGTCTGTGGCATGTTGCTAGTGCCATGGCGGCAGTGGCAGTGCTACTGCACCAGTGGCTGAGCCATGGTGGCAGTGGCACTCCAGTGCTGGCAGCGACAGTGGCAAGGCCAGCTGCCGTGCCTGGGTGTGACGTGCCTGTGATGACATGCACCCTGCCATGCTCCAGGCCCATGGTGGTGGTGTTGGGTATGAACGGCCCCCGCTCCACCACCAGCTCTGTCAGAGGGTGTCGCCCGCCCTCAATGGCCAGCACGCTGTCCAAGGTCAGCTCCGGCCTGCAGTAGCTCAGCTGGCTGGCAGCCTGGGCGAAGGAGGCGAGGCAGTCCAGCTCTGCTGCTACCCCGGCAGCTCGGTGCAGGGCGGGGCCATGCGCAGCCAGGCGGCGCACCAGCTCGGCACACAAGCTGGCCTGCATCAGGAGCAGCAGTGTTCCAGTGCATGCACGCACGAGCGGTACATAGATACTTTCATATCATAGTTTCTCTATCACTGTGTCAAACAAACAATGTTCACATCATTGAGTAGTGCTTAATAACATTAATTGTCTGCTGATCCACCAAGTGAAAAGCAGGTCAGGTCAGGGACTAAACAGTCTGTACAGTATTGCTGCTCACACTGGGCTTTGAACCAGGCAAGCCATCCCAGAAGAAGCAAAGGGAGACTGCACCTATGTCGTCGGGTGTGCTTCAGTGTTTATTCTGTGCTATATATAGCGTTCGCTATGCAATGTCATGTTTTAAAGGGTTAAGTAAGGTCGAGCTATAAATTCAGGGGTTGAACCTATGCCATGTCACTTTGAGCTATAAATCATGCTTGCTACTCTCCCACCAGTAGCCATCCTAACATATGGTGGTTCTGACTCATCAAATAACACATAGGTAGCACCGCATGCAGCCAGGCCAGCTGCAGGGTAGCAGTGCACCAGCAGCAGCAGCAGCAGGAATACTGAATAGTAGCTCAGGGCGTGTGGGCCCACCTCCAGGTCCTGGATCTTGTACAGCATGTCTCCAAACCGCCTGCTTAGCTCCTGTGTGCTGTTGGTGCGGTAGTAAATCTGCAGTGAAGGAAGGCCACATATCATGCAAGCTCAGCGCTGAGGGCTCTTTGAGGCAGGTGATGTAATGTTCGCTGGGCTCTGGTGACCTCACTACCCATGTCCTTACTTGGCAGAGCAGGTGCTTGTTGCTTGTGAAACACACCATGCATAGATCCTAACCCGTGTGCACATAAGGCTGTGAGTCCAGCTGTTGAGGCTGTGAGCACTGCCAGATAAACCTTGCTTGTCAGGTCAGTCTTGCTAGCAAGTTGAGAAGCTCAGAGGGCAGGGCACTGGCTATGGTGACCTGGGCTCTCAAAGAATGGTGTTTCTGAGGCATTTCAAGCATGGAGCAGGAGGGGCCAAATGAGTGGCGAGCTGGAGGGGCCAAGCTGGAGGGTCTGCACAGCATCTTGGGGTAAAAGAGGAAAGCAGCAGCAGCAGCCCGGCGGTGAAAGATGGTGGTGATCATAGGTTTACGGTTCGGGTGAGCTGAGCAGGCCTCCGCACCCTGTATGGTAGTGCAGTATCATGGTAGCCCCTTGGTGCCCATGAACATGCCCTGAGGGTCAGGCAGCTGCCATGGGGTGCGTGCTAGAGCTTGGAATGAGGAGCTCCCAGCCAGGTGTGGATTCCCTGGAGCTGACCTCCCACAGTGGTCAGGCACATTGGCAGGTCATGTTCTGACCCTGACATAAAACTGGTCACTTTCTGCTGACGATGAAAGTGGGGCAGAAGTCGCTCAGTGCTGGGGTTGAGCTTATGTCGCATCACAATGCAAAGCGTAAATATCCCAATGGAAGAACACTCACCAGACTGCCGTGAACATGACCATAAACAAGAGGACACTGCATCTCCGGGCCATGCATGAATATTAGTCAAACTCCCAATAAGTTTACAAGCAACATTGTATGTTCAAACCCGGATATCAGAGGGCCTCACACATTCCGAAAAGGGGACGCAATACAATAGTACGGCAGTGTATCATTACAAAAACTGCAGAGCTGGCAGTCCATTAAAGTGCTCACCGCATAGCCCTGCTCACAGTGACCTTCAAAAGCCCGCTCGTAGTCCTCCAGATACTCCAACAGCTCCTCTGCATGCATGAGTTGTTGCAAGCATTACATACTGCTGCTGACGCATGCATGTAATGCATGCCCAGCTTCACCAGGTAACCCAGCCCTGAGGCACTTGCAAGCAGCCCGCCTTAGCCAGCGCCGCAGGCCCTGCCCTCAGGGCCCTGGCTCACACCTCACACCTGCTAGAGCCTGACCGGTGACTTGGATGGCGTAGCCAATCTGCAAGGCATGCGCCACAGCACGAGCTGCGTGCTCAACATGGGACCCTGTTTTCTTTGCATGCAGAAGCTGTGCCACCTTCTACTGTTCAGAGCCATCCATGGGGCAACTTAATGGCCAGACAACGGCAGGACTAGGCAAAGGTGCATGTATATGCATGAAGAGCTTGCACACTGCCCTGCGGCCTGCGTCGCGTCTGAGCAGCCTGCCTGACACCTGGCTTGAGCTTACACGCAGCTGTGCTGCAGCCGCCACCCTGAGCCTGCGCTGCACCTGAGGCAGGTAGGTGATGGACCACAGCTGCTGGTTGGCGCTGTGCCGCCGAGCTATGTGGGGCGGCACCCGGGCCAGCTCCCCCTCCACCACCTGGGACATGCACACAGAGCAGCCGAGCCATCCTGGTAGCATCATCATCTTGCCTTACTCCTCGACTTGGCTGCTGAGGGACAGCCACTGTACCTGCTGGCTCTCCATACCTATGTCCTGCTCCCCTCCATGGCTTGCTGCTGGCTGCCTCACCAAGGGTTGTAGCTATGGCTGGCAGTACCCCTGCACCAGGTGGGGTCTAGGGGGTGCGGCATAGAGGACGAGCACCTCTCATGCTCTGGTTGCTCCTCCTGTTTAGCTCCTGCCACTTTCCATTCGCCCCTCCAACTCTGCCCCTGCTGTCCCATGTACGTAATCCTGCTGATCCTTTATCTGCGCCTGCTGATCCACTAACTCAGGCTATGCTGATGCTGATGCTGATGCTGATGCTGAGGTTCAAGAAAGGTTGGTGGCTTAACTGTTTGGAAGTGCCCTTTGGAAGTGCCCGTTTGGAAGTGCGAGAGTGAGTGACATCGCCTCCGGGGGTATTAGTAGTACTGTAAATTAGGAACAACCATGCATGCATGCATGCACCTGTGTCAAGAAGTCAGGGAGGCCGTGGTAGGTATCGCGCAGCTGGTCCAGCTCCTCGCACACCCCAACCGCCACCACCCCTGAGGTGGGCTGGGCCTCACTCTGCTCAACATGCCCAGCTGCCTGCCCGCCCTGGCCCACGCTGGGGTCCAGCACACTGCACAGCAGGCGGTGAGCCGTGGCCAGCTCTTCACCAATGTGGGCCAAGACCTGTGCAAGCAGATGCAGGCAGGCAGGCAGACACCCTCAAGAAGTTGCCATACAAGTGAGCAGATGCTACGTTTGGACTGGACGTCTGGACTGGGCTGCTGTGCCTGAACAAGTGCACATTGCAGCTGGTGGATGTGTTGGCTACCGCTGCTGCCCTCGTCACTGGCTACGTTGCTGCCATCACCACTAGCAATTGCACTCACATATCTCTACATCTGCTGTCAGTGCTGCTGTCATTGCTGGCGACTTGAAAAGCTGCTGGCCACAACTCACCTTGTGGCCAATGCCAGCCGTGCTCCACGAGGCACTGCCCTGGGAGGCCTGCTGCTCAGGGACTGCGTGGCTGACCCCTGCCTGGCCGACTCCTGCCTGCCCACTGCCACCAGCATGGACTGCGCCTGGCCTTGTTCTGGCTGAGGTCGTGCCAGCCTCGACCAGCTCAGCCACAGCTTGCCGCAGGCTGAGCAGTTGCGCGAGGCTGTCACGCAGCTGAGCAAACGCTCGGGCATCAGGTCGTACACCGCCCTGCTGCAGCTGGCGTAACAGCTTGGGCACATCTGCCACCTGGTGCAACAGGACAGATGTGGGCCATGGACTCATAAACATGGCCACCATGGCAGGTATGGTGGCAGCAGGGTACCATGGTCAAGCAAGGCGGGCAGGAGGACTGATACAAACATTGACTGGAGGTGGGGAAGGTAACAAGTGATGGTAACAAGACAGAGAAGCTATGACCAGGCTGACAAGCTGACCCAAGCTGACGAGCTGACAAGCTATACCCAAGCGTCATCCACATGTCAACGCACTGCATGCCAGCATGGTTTGCATGGCCTCAGCAGAGGGTTCAGCATAAGCAGAGTATACCAACATTTATTTTACACAGAGCAACATGGTATCAACATTCAACGTTGGCTGCATGGCGCTGCATGGTACTGCATGGCACTGCAACCCCCTCCCATCCCTTCAAACAATTGTCGGTGGCGCCATGGCAGCATCACTGCAGGTATTGCAGGGGAGGTCAGGCAGGCTTGATCAGGCAGCCAGGCAGGCAGCGCACAGCCCCACCTTCTTAAGAAGCGAGCGCAGCCGGGTGGCAGTGTGAGGCTCCGCGACCATGAGCTCCACCGCGTCCTGGCGGTCTGTGATGACGTCCAGGTTCACCACGGGGCGCAGGAACCAGGTGCGCAGCAGCCGACGCCCCTGGCAGCCACAATGCACACCGTGCCCCCCGCCCCAGGTCACGCCAGTCATCATGATCATCATCAGCAAGAGCATACTTGCAATTTGGTGAAAAGTGGAGTGTCAGAAGGAGCAGGGCAGGATATGGCCTTATGTGCACACAGCGCATGGGACGGTGGTAGTATCAACGCCTCGCAGCTAGGTGGGCAGGTATTCCAGCCAGCCAAGAAAGCTGTGAAGCCGGGCTGGCTTTGACCCTTGGGGTGTGCTGTTGTACATGGGACCATAGTAGGACGATATGATAGCTTCCGAATGATAGCTTCCAAATGATAGTGTTCATCCGATGTCAATGTGGCTGACTACACTGCTCTAATGCCGCCAGCACCCGTACCTGTCAGCAATGTCTTGGTGTCACTGCTGGACCTGAGGTGTGCTCACCAGCCTATTCATCACATCACATCACACATTGAGTCACAGAACCTAGGCAAGGACTTCAGCCACGTTGACACGCAAGAAAGATGACATCACCACCGCCATCACAACCCTCCTCCCGCGCCTACTTACCCTCAGCCACACGGCTGCCACCCACTCACCATCTGAGTGACGCAGCGTTGCAGCAGGGTGAAGAGACTGAAGCCCTCCTTAGGCTGCCCCAGGCCCATCTGGCTGGCGTGGCGCTCCTTGTGAAAGATCTGGAGAGCAGACAGGGTGCAGGGGTCCAGCACCAAGCACCTGGGCAGCACCAGGGGATTCCGTGAGTGGGGTGCAGGCATTAGCAGGATGGTGGTGCCATCCCACTGACATGAAGCCGGGACCCTGGACAGATACGCAGGAGGGATGCCACGGCTGCAGCTTCATCCGTCAGTTTCTAGTGTGTGTGTGTGTGTTGCCACAGTGCCAGATGGCAACCGGCAGGTGATAGTGAGGGTGACGCTCAGCCCAGCATGCATACAGCTTGATAGGATAAGGCCTGGCATCTGCCCAGCAGCAGCAGCAGGCCCAGCAACCCATGCGGCGGCTTGCCTTTTCTCACCCTGAGAGGCGCAGCTCAGTGAGGCTGTGCAGCGTGATGCCTGGGCTGAAGCTGCTGTCTTGCTGGTCCAGAGCGCGGCTCTGCTCCTGCAGGTGCAGGAACGTGCTGGCCTGCTGGCTAGCAGTGGCTGGCAGTGACACCATGTGCACATTGCATGCACAAGCACATTGCACATGCTCACATGACAGTAGCCAAAGGATGACACCCATCTGAGCCAGCACACATGCAAAGTCAAAGGGGGCAGCTGCACTGCTCTGATCTTTGAAGTGCCTTCTTGCCCTGAACCATATGCTGCTGCCACAACCACTGCCATCCAATGCATGTGGTTGAGTGTCCCCTCTGGGTGTTTTGTTTTTTTGTGTGTTCAGCCAGAGGTGGTTGGGCTTCAGTGGCTGATGACCTTGCTTGGACACCATCCACTTGCCTCTACAGTGCAGTGCCATCTGAGACCACCACCAGGCTCAGTACCTTTTGCATGATGAGCAGCAGCGCTCCCAGTGCCGACACCTGGCGCATGCCAGCCGCATCCAGCAGCAGCAACTTCAACGCAACACTCCATGAGCGTGTACACCTTACAAGAGCGTGTTGTCCTGGGCATAGGCTGTCACTGTCGTCACCAATTTGTTTTGGTCATCATCGTTACATCGCACATTGTACATGAACACTTGCTGCAGCTGGCTTTTACAGCTTGTGCATTACAGGGCTAAGGTTGTCTGGCCTTACAGGTGTGCTGCTTCACACCTGCGGTGCCAGGGGCCCATGGGGGCTCCCCTCGGGCGCCGTGACCCACCTGCTGCTCCTGGGATAGATCCACGAGTGTGTTAAGCAGGGCGATGTGGTCCCTGGGCATTGCACACTCAGGCTGGCCTGCCACCCGCAACATCTCCAGCCTCTTCAGTGCCTACGCGGCAACAGGGGCATACTTTGCCTGTCAGCTGCGGCAGCACGCCCAAATGCGGTGCTGGCGGGCTGTGGGCAGTGAACACCTCGTCCACGTGGCCTACGCATGCTATGCACGTGCAAGCAAGCTGTTGCAGACCTTGTCGTAATGGAAGGCAGCCGCTCTCTCCATGCGCACTGGGCACGAGCTTGGGCAGGCTTTGCCTGGACTATGCGCTGCACCTGCGCTGCCCGGTCCGCCAGCTGGCATGATACCGTCCCCACTGGTGGGCAGTCTCAGTGCCTGCACTAGCTCCTGGCTTGCCTGGGAGGAGACGTAGATGACAGAGGGCTGGGCCTGCAGCTTCACCAGCTGCAAGAACTGCATGCATGATTAAGAGGTGGGAGACACATCATGCTGCAGCTGGTGAAACGCCAGCTCGCCGTTATAGGTCTGGAACAGGGAAGCTACCTGATAAGCCAGCGGTCCCTTGCCATCATCTTGACCTTGAACAACAGACACCTGCGAGTTCCAATGGGTGAGGGGCTGGTCTGGTGCTGTACACAGCTACCATCATAGTATGCCAAATGAAGACCGGCTGTTTTTGGCGGAAGGGTTGAATTCGGCGGAAATGACAAGGGGAGAACGGTTCTTGCAATTTTATTACCGACGTCGTCACGCACCTCGTTAGTGAGCCTGTCAAGAATGGCTGCGCCCAGGTGCGGCCCTGCACAGGCCACGACCATCACGGTGTCGCCGAGCTCGTCGTCAACGTCGTCTTCCGCTTGTTCTGTCAGCTCTTCATCTTGCGTGTGTGCAGGTACACTAACGCCATGCGCCGATCCTCGGCGACGGGTTCGCACCGCTGCACTCCCGAGGCTGGACATGGTTAGAGGCGTTCCTGATGCAGAGTCTGCATCTAGGGTCTTGCACTGGGTAGCTGTAGATGCAGATGTCTGTTTCCGAGCTGTTGCCGAGGCTGTTCGCGCGTTCATACGACTTGCAAGCCCGCGCATGGATCCAACCCGGGCATGCTGCTAGGTGCATCCGCAGTGCTGGTATGATACAAGCTTGATCCACAGCAGGTTCAGGGCGTGCCCTGCAGCACTTTTGGTGAACCCTTCATGCTGACCTAGCCACATCTTGGCAGAACCTGGAAAGCTTATGTTGCATGCACGGCGCCAGATGGCAGCACGATGATGAAGATGTTTCCGTACTGTAACCTTGCACCCTCGGCATGTCCGGCATGGTGCTATGTACCGGTGCATGCCGCACTGTGACCGGAGCATTCCGCGACCGATGGCGTGTCTGCAGTGTCCGACCCGGTGGTAAGCACCGTCGAGGCTTGCTACACCCCCGATCCTTGATGTAGGTGCAGAGGGTGCCTGCGCTCTCATGGACCCATGGATGCATGTAATGATGACTGCAGCCGTTGCAGCATTCCTGATTACACAGGAGCGTGGCAATCAAGGTAAAGGACCACCCCTGAGGTCAAAGAGAGGCACTGAAACGCCTGGGTCTTGTCTGCTCATGTGGACATAGCTTCGTCCTAAGACAGTTCTCAAACAGTTCGGACCACAGATAACGCATCTCCTAGTCGTACAAGAATAATGCGCTGACTCAGATGCGAGAGATGCAAAAAGGTACAGTATGGTTCTCATGGGGGAGTGGTCTATCGAAAAGCCATCTGGCCATCAATTTAAGCAGTGGCAGCGCTAGGCAGAGGATGCCAAAGGCGGGAAAGAGCTAGATCAGCCCCCTTGTCCCTCACTAGGGCCTCCATTTGAGCCGGATCAGAAGTACCTACTAGGTGCCACTAGCAGCCACTAGCAGCCACTAACTAGATCCGGCTCAAACAGTGTTAATGGGCTGTGTGGAGTAAACCCAGTGCACATGGCACATGAGCCGCCTACCACCTACAATATTGCCTGACCCGAGGGCTATGATGTAGAGTTGGCATGACAAAACATGCACTAATGTGAGCTGATGACAGCTCAACAAAGGGGGGCACACACTACGGTGCCTCTGCAGGCTGCTCCTGCTGCTCCTGGGCCTTGGGTGGCTTGTCTCGCAGCCGCTTGTACCCCAGGCCAGGGTATTCCTTGCCCTTGGCTGGCAGAGCTCCCTGCTCTGGCCAGAAGCACAGCTCTAGTGGGCGCCACCTGCTCTCCCCAATGCGCTGCATGTTCAATGCTGCGTTGCAGTCCCTGTCCAGCCACCTGCCTGGCTGCGGTGCTGGCTTGGCTTTGGCAGCCTTGCCCTTGCCCTTGTTGGGCTCAGCTGCCGGCTCAGCCTTGGTGCGCTTGCTGCGCTTGGCTGGCAGGGGAGTGCTGGGCCCAGGCTCTGAGGCTGCTGGCTGTGTGGCTGCCTGGCTGCTGCGTGGGGCCTGTGGGGGCTTGCGGGGGGCCACTACAGGGCACCACATCAGGCCCCGCACTGGCTGTCCACGCTCCTGGCTCCAGGCTGGGCGCACCAGGCGGGGTCCCACCTGCCCTGCTGGGGGCCTCCAGCCTGCAGGCCTGGTGGCACTGAGTGTGTTCAGCTCCACCTCACAGGGCTGCTTGCCATTCACTGCTGAGCTGACCCGGCTGGTGCGGTGCTCATCCACAAGCACCACCCTGCCTCCATCTTGGTCTTTGCCCCTGGGTCTGCACACCACCTTGCGGCAGGCACGCAACATCCTGTCGTCGCTTGCCTTGGGCGGAACGAGACGCTGCGATGGAACCAAGAGGAGCGACGGGTTATCACACAGCGCGTAACTCACGGATCTCACAGTCGGCTGGGGACACGCACCTTTCTGTTTCTTTCCCGGGTCCTTCTTGTGCTTCTTCTTAGCCATCACGCGTTGCGCAGTGCGACGGGCGGTGGCCTCTTCAAGCAACTTGGGTTTCCCGTGAAAAATACACGCTCATGTGAAATCACATTTGATGAAACAGCCACAGGCCCGCAGAGCTAGATCAGCCAGTGCCATGTGATGACCAAGTTCTGGTTCTGTGCATGACATGCCGTTGCTACGCGACCTGTTCGTAGCTCGCTAAGAGCAGGAGGGTGCCTTGCGCATGGCTCAAGTGGTGTGCGTGGCGCCATGTGCCATAGTGGACTATCTGTGTCAAGTCAGCCGTGCCCAGCTCAAGGCTCTGCTAGGGCCAGAGGAGGCTGTGGGGGGCAGTGCGAGGGCAACGCTTGAGGACATACAGGTAGGCATGCATCACTGTTGTCACTCAACATCCGCTTTAGGCACCCGCCACGTCGGCCATTGCAGTGCCACCACGACTCTTAGCTTCCCCACAGCTGCATAGCTACAGGGCGGGCCATCATATCAGCTACAGGGCAGGTGATAGGGGCCAGGTACGCGCCCCTGGCTGCATCAGCCCGCATCTTGAAGAGCGTGACGAGCTGGAAGACCCTAGCGCTGCGCATGGCATACCCGCCAAGCTAGGCCCTGTCTAGCTATCAGCAAGCAGCTGTGCGCCTGTTGCCAGGGCCGTCATAGGAGCTAGTCCCCTTGGAGCCACCACCACCTTGTACCACCAGCCGCATCCTAGCCTTTGCCGCCCTCCCCCTTGTGCCCTCCACCTTGCGCCCTGGCGTTCCTGCAGCCCCTTGACCCTCACTAGGGGTGGTGCTTTGTCTGTGTATAGTTATGTTCCCATGCACATGGCATGGCCGCCTGCCACCTACACTATTGCCTGACCCCTGTGACTGGGCTATAGCCTAGAGTTGGCATGACATGCATGCACTGATGTGAGCTGATGACAGCTCAAAGGGGGCACACTACTTAGCCTCAGCAGCCTGCTGCTGCTGCTGCTCGGCCTTGGCTTGTCGGTCTCACAGCCGCTTGTAGTCCAGGCCTGGGTACTCCTTGCCCTTGGCTGGCATCTTCCCCTGTTCTGGCCACCAACACAGCTCCAGTGGGCGCCACCTGCTCTCCCCAATGCGCTGCATGTGCAATGCTGCGTTGCAGTCCCTGTCCAGCCACCTGCCTGGCTGTGGTGCTGGCTTGGCTTTGGCAGCCTTGCCCTTGCCTTTGCCTGTGCCCTAAGTTGGCTGCCCTTGTTGGGCTGGGTGGACTCAACTGCCGGCTCAGCTTTGGTGCGCTTGCTGCGCTTGGCTGGCGGGGGAGTGCTGGGCCCAGGCTCTGAGGCTGCTGGATGGGTGGCTGCCTGGCTGCAAAGGGGTTGTGAAAGAATACATGGGGCCACCACCGGGCACCACATCAGGCCCCGCACTGGCTGGTCACGCTGCTGGCTCCAGGCTGAAATAGGCTTGCCTGGCCTGGCCGTGCAGCGCAGGCCCTGCAATCACGGCTACCGCCTGAGGTGCTCACCCTCAGCGGCGGGTCGGCCAGCAACGTGGCACGCACCCTGGCCGGCCTGGGGCTGACTGTGCAGCTGCTCACCTCCTGCGGCAGCGACCCCTGTGGCAGCGCCTTCCTGGACCGCCTGCAGCAGGCTGGGGTGGACACGCTGCACACCCACCGCTACCCAGGGCCCACAGGTAGCCAGGCTCTTGACGTCAGGCTGCAGCTGCCTTTGCTAGGGGTGACACGATGGCTACGCTCATGCTGACGGCACTGTCCTCATGATGACCAAGTTTTGGTTCTGTGCATGACATGTTGTTGCTACGTGCGCCTCAACAGCACCTAACCCCAGGGCCAGGGCCAGGGCCCGTTTAAAAGTGCCCTTTGGAAGTGCCCTTTGGAAGTGCGAGACGGCACTGAGCCCTACAGCAGCGACACATGTGCTGCTGGTGGTTCTGGTGCTGGTGCTGCTGGTGGTGCTGGTGCTGCTGCTGCTGGTGGTGCTGGTGGTGGTGCTGCTGCTGGTGGTGCTGGTGATGTGGATATACCCTGCTGTTGACCTGCCTCCCTTAGCCTCCCCTGCCCCTCCCTCCCTGGCCTGGCTCCCTGCAGGCCAGTGTGTGGTGCTGTGTGCTGAGGGTCAGCGGACCATGCGCACCTTCCTGCACCCGGGCGGCGTGCTGCGTGCTGCTGATGTGGAGGAGAGGGCCTTTAGAGCTGCCAGCAGTGGAGTGGTGTGCGGAGCCTGGGTCTTCCTCTCCGCCTACCTGGCCTACAGCCCAGGCCTCATGCAGCGCTGCGGGCACTTGGCACGTCGCTGCGGCAGGTGACAGGGGTCAGGCTGCCAGCCTAGGACACCAGCTGTAGTAGCTAGTGCAGGGACTCACCAGCAGCACAACTATCATCAGCCCCATCATCACCATCAGCACCATCAGCAGCAACAGCACCATTGTTACCACCATCGTCACCATCAGCAGCAGCAGCAGCACTGCCATCAGCAGCAGCAGCACCACCAGCGTCATCATCAATACATGGCATTCACCCACGACATATGGCAGCTGCTGCGGTACACAACTGGCACGCCTCGTTGTGCTCAGGAAGTGTTTGCGTGTGCCTGTGTACACAGGCGCGTGGCCTTGGACTTGGCGTCATTTGAGGTCGTGCGTACTTTCTGGCCTGACTTGCTGGCCTTGCTGGCCGCTGGCGCAGTTGATGTGTGTGTGTGCAATGAGGTGGGCGCTGCTGCTGCTCTGGGCACTGCAGCGGCAGCCCCTGCCACCTGCAGCCCCACAGCCTCATCCCTGGGCTAACCAGCTCACAGACATGTCCTGGGCGGTGCTGACGACTGTGGTCAAAGCTGGCACAGACTGCTGCTCTTGCCGTTGCTGTTGCTGCTCGCAGGACGAGGCAGCAGCAGTGGCAGCTTGCCTCAGCCCAGGGCTGCCTGCCAGCTGCCTGAACACTGCCAGCACAGAGCAAGCGACCTCCGCCCCTGACCAGGCTCAGGGCCGGCTAAGCAGCGCAGACGCAGCGATCCTGCAGCCCTCCTCAGCGGGCACCAACCTCAGCAAGACACCACTGGGGCCCGGCAGCGCCGGTGAGGGCACTGCAGCTCACCTGGCTACCCGGTGGCCTGCCCAGTGCGCTGCCTTGGACTTCCTGTCCCGTCATTGCAAGGGAGGGGCGGTGGTGACCCTGGGTGCTCAGGGCTGCCTGGCAGCAGGGGCTGTCAGTGCAGCGCCAGACACTGGCAGCACCCAGGTGCCCAGCAGGGCTGTTGGTCAGGTACCACCACAGGGTTGCGAGGTTGATCACCTTGCAGCAACGGCACGCTGCAGTGCTGGCGCTGTGGCAGTCGATGAGGGCAGGCCAACAGCGCAGCATGCTAAGCCTGACGGCCTCCATGCAGGCCCTTCTGCCCAGCTGCCCCTCCTAAGCGCGGGCCATGTTCGGTATCCAGACTCAGGACCAGAGTTTGGAAACTATAGTAGACTTGAGTGGTGTCACCAGCCTGCCATTGCGGGCGTGGTCGTGGTCGACAGCACTGGCGCGGGAGGTGAGCCTCAAACTCCTGCTGCACCACCAGCAACACCCAGCTGCAGCCCCTCTGACCAGCACCCTCTCGTAGCCAGCTGTAGCTTAGGGCCTTAGGACCTTGTCTTCACAGGCTTTTAGTCGGGCGTGGCTTTTGCTTGGCAGTGCTCTTCCGCTTCTTCGGAGGCATTGCGCCACTAGGCTCATACCAACTACCAGCTCATACCTGCTCATACCAATGTGTCACTCCGCCACATCTGTTATCTGTGCAGCGTGACTCAACATGGTGCTAGCTGCCGTGCTGTGCATCGCCCCTCCTCTGCCACACTTGCAAGGGAAGTGTCGGTCGGGTTTGGGTTTAGCAAAACTGCCCGATGATGACGCTGACCAAGTTGCCACCCTACCTGCCACTCATGCTGCGGCTGCCGGCAGCCAGGACCCACAAGTCAACACTATAGCATGTCTTGCATGGATGTCTTGACATCAGTGTGTGCTGGTTCTGCAGATGCTTTCACCAGCGGCCTGCTGTACGGGCTGACCCAGGGCCATGCTCTGACATCGCCACAGTGCTTACGCATGGGCTGTGTGGCTGGGGCTGCGGCTGTGCTGGGGCTGGGTGCAGAGCTGACACCAGCTGGCTGGGCATTCTGCAAGGCACACATGGCCAGCAGTCTCTCCAGTTGACTAATGCCAACCGAGAATATCACGTGTGGCAGGTGTGTGTGAGCGTTGTGGCTTAGTAGGACGCTGCTGCGGGTTGCACAAGTGCCTTACAGCGCCCTGATGGCTAGCACTACACAAAATTCCAAATGATAGCTGTCAAATGTTCGGGTAAGGACAGGCCTGGACTCCGGGCTGGAGCAGCGCATTCGGGCAATGTTATCCTGCCAGGCTGTCAGCCTTTTTAGCTGACACTGAGGCACCATGTGTGCCTTGTGTGCCTGGCTGCAGCTGAAGGAGGACATGGCGGAGGTGTCCATGAAGCGCCATGGGCGTGCAAAGCAGCTGGTGGTCTTCTTTGGCGCAGCTGGCATTGGCACTGCGGGAGGCTGGGGTGCTGATGCGGCGCTGCGGGCCTGCTGCAAGGTGGTGTGCAGGCCCAGGGGGACAGACCAGCGGCGGGGTAGGGTGGCGCTTGTGGATGAGCACCGCACCAGCCGGGTCAGCTCAGCAGTGAATGGCCAGCAGCCCTGTGAGAGGCAGCTGAAGAAGCGCAGGGCCACCAGGCCTACAGACTGGAAGCCCCCAACAGGGCAGGTGGAACACCGCCTAGTGCGTCCAGCCTGGAGCCAGCAGCGTGACCAGCCAGTGTATGGTGTAATGTGGTGCCCGGTAGTGGCCCCACGCAAGCCCCCACAGGCCCCACGCAGCAGCCAGTAAGCCTCACAGGCAGCAGCCTCAGAGCCTGGGCCCAGCACTCCCCTGCCAGCCAAGCGCAGCAAGCGCACCAAGGCTGAGCCGGGCAGCTGAGCCCAACAAGGGCAAGGGCAAGGCTGCCAAAGCCAAATCAGCACCACAGCCAGGCAGGTGGCTGGACAGGGACTGCAATGCAGCGCTGAACATGCAGCGCATTGGGGAGAGCAGGTGGCGGCCACTGGAGCTGTGCTACTGGCCAGACCAGGGAGCGCTGCCAGCCAAAGGCAAGGAGTACCCTGGCCTGGGCTACAAGCGGCTGCGAGACAAGCCTCTCAAGGCACAACAGCAGCAGCAGCCTGCTGTGGCACAGTAGTGTGCCCCCCTTTGTTGAGTTGTCATCAGCTTACAATAATAAAACTCTACACAATAGCCCTCGCGGGTCAGGCAAGGATGCAGGTGGTAGGCGCTCATGTGCCATGTGCACTTGGTATACTCCACACAGCCCAATAACGCCATTTGAGTCGGGCCACTAGTGGTCCCTAGTATTCCCGCTGGTGGTCTCTAGTGGCTACTACTGGTCCGGCTGAAATGTAAGCCCTAGTGAGGGACAATGGGGCTGTCAGCCTTATTATGTCGCCTGCTGACCCTGGCCTAGTGGAGTGTGATTGTGCATACTAGCGTAAGCGAGCGTACCGAGCTGTTACTTTACATGGCCTACACAGCTACACCCACAGTACTTACTACAGACAAACAAAACTCATTGAACAAGGAACAACATGTTTGTCTGTGGGTAATCTCGGTCCGCTACAATCAAATTGAACCATCCTCGGTTGCTGCTGGTGCTGGTGCTGCTGCTGCTGGTAGTGGTGCTGCTGGTGCTGCTGCTGGTAGTGGTGCTGCTGGTGGTGGTGCTGCTGCTGCTGCTGCTGCTGCTGCTGCTGCTGCTGCTGCTGGCGGTGCTGCTGGTGGCGGTGCTGCTGCTGCTGCTGCTGGTGCTGGTAGTAGTGCTGCTGCTGGTGCTGCTGCTGCTGATGGTAGTACTTACCACAGTACTTACACCCACAGTAGTTACT
Organism: Haematococcus lacustris; assembly: GCA_030144725.1. NCBI lineage: Eukaryota > Viridiplantae > Chlorophyta > Chlorophyceae > Chlamydomonadales > Haematococcaceae > Haematococcus > Haematococcus lacustris. The sequence continues at coordinate 19,411,339 of JASKMD010000003.1, read as the reverse complement.
TTACATGTAAAGCGCAAGACACCCAGCGCATGACACCCAGCTCACCCGGCTCAAGCAGGCCTGAAGCAGGCTGTGTCGGGGCAGGTTGAATGAACTTTGTTTATCTGTTACTTTACATGGGAGCCCAGTGGTCAGGATGTCCCAACATGGGGTTGGTAATCTTCATGCAAGTACTCTCTCAATACTGCACCGTTTTCATTAGCGTTTATCGCATTGGCAGCTGCGTCTGCTCGTCTCCTGGCAAGCGGCGCGTTACCTCTTGCGAGTAATGCCATGCCGGCGCAAGCGATCGCGGACACACCTCAGCTGCTCACAATCGATTGTTCTAGTGGTGAGTAGCGGCACCAATGACTGAGCTGCGCCTGCTATCGAGCAGGAAGTACAATCAATGTTCAGCCCGCCAGGCTTGCTCGACGAGCCTTTCATTGGTGCAGGCGGCGTCGGAAGACCGTCGTGGGGCAAGTTACTGAGCGACATTGCAACAAACGCGGAGAATGTGCGTTCCTCTCTAGCCAGTCACGCAGAAAAGCGACCCCCTTCCACAAACTGGCATGTTGTGAGCTGACCACACTGAATATCTAGATTGTGGCTCTGTAACTTTGTTCCTAACTCAACAACACAGCTGTTGGAGAAGAAAGCACGTCATTTCATTGAGTAAGCTTGTGGGAACATACATTGGCGTAACCTAACTTTGCCTTGCAGTGCTGACTAGCCCAACCGGACCACCCCCTGGCAACCCCACCCCCTTCCAGCCCCAGCCCCACCCCCTCCCACCCCCTCCCACCCCCTCCCACCCCCTCCCAGCCTGCATGGGGATGAGCAGGAGGCAGGTGCAGGTGCCCCTGGGCTGCCCACCCCTCCTGCTGTCCCCCCCTGGCAGCTGGCAGCTGGTGCTGGTGCCGCCCCTGGGCTGCCCACCCCTCCTGCTGTCCCCCCCTGGCAGCAGGTGGCAGCTGGTGCTGGTGCCGCTCCTGGGCTGCCCACCCCTCCTGCTGCCCCCCCCTGGCAGCAGCTGGCAGCTGGTGCTGGTGCCGCCCCTGGGCTGCCCACCCCTCCTGCTGCCCCCCCCTGGCAGCAGCTGGCAGCTGGTGCTGGTGCCGCCCCTGGGCTGCCCACCCCTCCTGCAGCCCCCCCCTGGCAGCAGGTGGCAGCTGGTGCTAGTGCCTCCCTATCCCCTCCATCTGAGCAGCAGGGGGCCAAAGCGGAGCTGGACACGAGCTCGACACGCAAGCGGCGGGCAGGCGGGAGGGATCGGACCCAACATGTCGAGCAAGGTAACATAGCAATGGCTACACACCTTGTGATGCATTACAGAGTGGCCAGGCCAACAGTACTGCTCACGAAGGGGTCAAGCATCGCAGCAGCCTTGCATGTTTCCGAGCATGGGTGGAGGGGCGTCTTTACATCGGTTTGGCGTGCCATGTGAATCATTTTGACTGCGGCGATTGTTCCTCACTGTGTGCAGGTGCTCCTGGGCCACGTCGGTCGCGGCGGTCTCTCGCGACGAGGCCCGCATGAGCAAAACTGGCATGAGTTTGAATGTCAAGATTTGAGCCGCCATAGCACTCAGCACAGTGCACAGTATTTAATGATACAAGCTGCACCGCATAGCTGGCGGAGTCCTCTATCCAGTGATGAGCTAAACATAAATAGAATCCACGTGGCTGAGACGCGGCGTCGTTTTGATTACCAGGGGTCGGTTTCCTGCCATTTTCTGTTAGTTGGGGTCGGCTGACCAGTGGAACGGAACGTGCCACCAGGGATGGGGGGGTGTAGTCATCAAGTATGAACCCAGCGACCCACAGGTCAACACCTCGGCATGTCTTGCATGGAGACTAGGGCGCGACCGATCATATGACTTGCTGAGGAATTGGTCATATGACTGAATATGATGGCTTAAAGATGTGATATGACCGGGTCTGTAGTCAAGAGGACAATGTGGCAGATCGCCACTCTAACCCACCTGGGAACCCCGAGTGTATAGAGGGTTTGACGTCTTCCAAACCAGTACCACTTTCAGTTGTAGTTAGTAACACTCCTCTGTTCTCCGTCAAATTAGATCACGCTTGAGACCATGGTTGAAACCAGATTGAGACCACGGCAATGATGTTACGGAGTTTTGCGAGTTTTGGCGTAATTATATTTCATCATTTTCCATCATGCTTGATCATATGGGGTCATATCTTAAAGATTATTTCGGGCACGCCTTAATGGAGACCTGCCCAAAGGATGTTCGGTATCCAGACTCAGGACCAGAGAAGTCCTGACTAAGCGTCTCCAGAAAATAACCTCTGGTGCGTGTGTGTCTCTGCTTAGGTTCACTTCACGTCCACGATGCCAGCATTTGGGTAGGACAAAGGAACAAATTTTGAAACAAAAAGCATTATTCGCCGCATCTTGCAAGCACAGACATGTCCCGTGCTCCTGCTAGACACAGCCACGCAGAGGGGCGCACAAACGTCCATTGCGCTTTGTTGTGAAAGGTGTGACACATGACGCCCAGCCTTGTGCGTTGCCACTCCGTCACCTAGCATTCCGTATACCCAACGCAACTTCTATCTGTCGCATTACCACAGCCTGTACCAAATGACATCCTTAGCTACTCGCAGTTTGCAACCCCGACAAGCAACACGTTGCAGCAAGAGTCGCACGTCTGTGCTGCTGCTCCGAGCGCACTTGAAATCTACGAGTAGCGAAGCCCGCACAGCTCCCAGCGTGCCCCGTGATGTTATGGCTGCAGCATCCTCTGCATCCTTCTTGCCCGTACAACAGCATGTGTCAGCTGGCAGCTGGCTAGAAGCTGTGGTGCGGCACGCGTTTCCGCAAAACACGTCGCGTGTTACGGAGGAGTGGGTTAGAGAATTCGGGCAATACCTTGACCCTGCCGAGGAGCTGGGACATAAGCACAGCATGTGAGTGGCGGGTCATGTGCCTCTCTTATATCTTCCTGCCATGCCCCTGACATATCTTGCAACCACTAAGGCTGCCTTTTCTGTCACTTGTATGTGCAGGTATGTATCCCACCTTGCTGAGAGGCTGGCGACCGAGCCCCCTCGCACACAAAGATAGGTTGGGGTTGCTTACTCGTGATCACAGATGTGTATATACAGATGTGGAACATGTTTGGTTTTCTAGTACAACCAGAACACTCATGCTTTGTCTGTGTGAATTCATTTGTTCACTCGTCATGACAAGGACACACCACATGGTGAGCATGGGCTGTATCACGCCAATGAAGCACACAGAAGCCAGGCAAGGGCAATGACCACATGCAGCATCCTTCAGTGCGTTAGAAGTTGACTTGCACCTGACCTGATGATCCGGACTGAACTTTAGCACAATCTGTACTTGCATGTGTCAGCTGCAACAAATGTTGCAATCGTTTGTGATTTGTTTGTTTGTGTGCATGCAGCATTGTCTTCCATGTTGTTGGTGAATTGTGGCTGCTGGTGGCAATTGGAACCATTGTTTTGATGTGAATGAGAGCTTCTCCTGTGGTCCTAAATTAGGCATGTACCTTGATGTGGCTATGGATGAGTCTACATTCGTGTAAAATACCTGTGAAGGACATTCGTGTAAGATGCTTGTGATAGTTTCCAAATGATAGCTGTCAAATGTTCGTGTAAGGAAAGGAGGGAGCCGGGACTCCGGGCTGGAGCAGCTATCCTGCCAGGCTGTCAGCCTTATATGTTCTGTCATTTGTCTGTCGGCCTAGTGGAGTGTGATTGTGCATGCTAGCGTGCTAGTGCCGAGTGCAACAAAGCGTCAATCAAGCGACAGCTCACATCGCGTGATGGCTAAGAGGAAGAGCTGCGACAAGCCCTGCCAAAGAAACCGAAAGGTGCCCTGTCCCTAGCTGACTGTGCGCTGTGTCGTGAGCTCCGCGCTGTGTAAGAACCCGTCGCTCCTGTTGATTCCATCGGAGCGTCTCGTTTCCCCCGGGGTTCCGCAGCGCCACTGAGCCTCCAGCCGTGCAGCCCCCCCTAGCACCGGATGCACCCCCCTCCCGTGCCCCTGCCCAGCCTGCCCCGGGTCAGGCAATGATGTAGGTGGTAAGCAGAGTAGACTCTGAGCCAGAGCCACAGTCTGACTCGGAGTCAGAGTCAGAGCCTGAGCCAGTCAGGCACCCCCCCCCCAAGGCGCTGCAACCTATGCAACATATACAACCAGCTGCAGCGGCGCCTTGTGCGAAAAGGACTGCGCCGCCACCCCATGCTCATGCCCGTCTTTGAGGACCCCAGCAACCAGGTGCTGCTGGCCAAGCTACAGGAGCTGGGCAGCATTGATTTGAGGGGTGACACCAACACCATCGGAGCGCACTCAATGCAGCTGGCGGTGGCCATGCAGCAGCACTACTCCAACCCAGGCAAGTGATGGTGGTGCATAGACTCTGGACCAGGACCAGGACCAGGACCAGGACCAGGACCAGGACCAGGACCTGACCCGCCCCGACCCGACCCGCCCCGCCCCGCCCCGCCCCGCCCCGCCCCGCCCCGCCCCGCCCCGCCCCGCCCCGCCCCGCCCCGCCCCGCCCCGCCCCGCCCCGCCCCGCCCCGCCCCGCCCCGCCCCGCCCCGCCCCGCCCCGCCCCGCCCCGCCCCGCCCCGCCCCCCCCCCCCGCCCCGCCCCGCCCCGCCCCGCCCCGCCCCGCCCCGCCCCGCCCCGCCCCGCCCCGCCCCGCCCCGCCCCGCCCCGCCCCGCCCCGCCCCGCCCCGCCCCGCCCCGCCCCGCCCCGCCCCGCCCCGCCCCGCCCCGCCCCGCCCCGCCCCGCCCCGCCCCGCCCCGCCCCGCCCCGCCCCGCCCCGCCCCGCCCCGCCCCGCCCCGCCCCGCCCCGCCCCGCCCCGCCCCGCCCCGCCCCGCCCCGCCCCGCCCCGCCCCGCCCCGCCCCGCCCCGCCCCGCCCCGCCCCGCCCCGCCCCGCCCCGCCCCGCCCCGCCCCGCCCCGCCCCGCCCCGCCCCGCCCCGCCCCGCCCCGCCCCGCCCCGCCCCGCCCCGCCCCGCCCCGCCCCGCCCCGCCCCGCCCCGCCCCGCCCCGCCCCGCCCCGCCCCGCCCCGCCCCGCCCCGCCCCGCCCCGCCCCGCCCCGCCCCGCCCCGCCCCGCCCCGCCCCGCCCCGCCCCGCCCCGCCCCGCCCCGCCCCGCCCCGCCCCGCCCCGCCCCGCCCCGCCCCGCCCCGCCCCGCCCCGCCCCGCCCCGCCCCGCCCCGCCCCGCCCCGCCCCGCCCCGCCCCGCCCCGCCCCGCCCCGCCCCGCCCCGCCCCGCCCCGCCCCGCCCCGCCCCGCCCCGCCCCGCCCCGCCCCGCCCCGCCCCGCCCCGCCCCGCCCCGCCCCGCCCCGCCCCGCCCCGCCCCGCCCCGCCCCGCCCCGCCCCGCCCCGCCCCGCCCCGCCCCGCCCCGCCCCGCCCCGCCCCGCCCCGCCCCGCCCCGCCCCGCCCCGCCCCGCCCCGCCCCGCCCCGCCCCGCCCCGCCCCGCCCCGCCCCGCCCCGCCCCGCCCCGCCCCGCCCCGCCCCGCCCCGCCCCGCCCCGCCCCGCCCCGCCCCGCCCCGCCCCGCCCCGCCCCGCCCCGCCCCGCCCCGCCCCGCCCCGCCCCGCCCCGCCCCGCCCCGCCCCGCCCCGCCCCGCCCCGCCCCGCCCCGCCCCGCCCCGCCCCGCCCCGCCCCGCCCCGCCCCGCCCCGCCCCGCCCCGCCCCGCCCCGCCCCGCCCCGCCCCGCCCCGCCCCGCCCCGCCCCGCCCCGCCCCGCCCCGCCCCGCCCCGCCCCGCCTCGCCCCGCCCCGCCCCGCCCCGGCCTGGCCCGGCCCGGCCTGGCCCGGCCTGACCTGCAGAGCGCTTTGTCAAGCTGCACACCAAGTCAGCTAGGGCCCAGCTAGGCTGGAGCGGGGAGGAGGCGCAACTCTTCATCAAGATGGCGTGCGGGTATGGCATCATCGCCTAGAGCTCAGAGCTGCAGGCTGCCACCCTGGACAAGGGACATGTGGCTGACCTGATAGAGGAGGCCGACACGCACCGCCGCCTATTGGGCATGAAGGAGCAAGGCTCCCTGCAGGACACCATGCCCCTGCCCTGCCGCATGCGCCGCACTACACGCGCCCCCTTCCCCCTCCTCCAGCCCCACCCCCAGCTGCTAGCAGCAGCAGCAGCCGCCCAAGAGCAGCAGCAGCAGCAGCCCATGCAGTGGGACTCCCCCACATAGGCAGGGGCATAGCTGAGAGCCGTGAGCATGTGTTTGACCCAAAGACACAGATTGGAGTGGGCATTGACCCTGGCGCCACCCAGGCAGTCAGCGCAGCCTCATGGGATGAAAGGTCAGGCCGGCTGGTAGCTGACCAGCTGGCCCAGTGGAAGCTGACCAAGGGCCAAGTCAAGCATGACAGCGGCCTAAACAATGCCCGCTGCACCACCCAGCGGTGGCTGGCTCCAATCAAGCCCCACCTCCAGCACCTGGCAGCAGCCTGCTCAGCCGGCACCTCCCTGGAGGCCAACCTGAGGCACATCACCGTCACCCTGGCCACCTGGGACGCAGTGTGGGAGGTGTACTTGGACCCCAAGTGGGCACGGCAGCGGCTGAGGCTGTACGGAGCTCAGGACCGGACACTGGAGCAGTTCTTCAAGAAGGTGAGGGTGGGTGGGAGAGAGGGAGAATAAGGGACTGGGAGGTGGTAGGTTGGGTAGGAAGTGAAAGCGGTGTTGACTGTGCTATGCCTAACCTGGTGCCACCATGTCAGCCACCATGTGTGCCTTGTGTGCATGGCTGCAGCTGAAGGAGGACATGGCGGAGGTGTCCATGAAGCGCCATGGGCGTGCAAAGCAGCTGGTGGTCTTCTTTGGCGCAGCTGGCATTGGCACTGCGGGAGGCTGGGGTGCTGATCACTCAGGCAAATTAGTAACAGCATTTTTGAGATTCGGAGCCTCGGACTTGGTACATAGTCAAATGAAGGCATTGTAAGATTGGGGGTTGAAACTAAAATTCGTGATTTTGCGCGGTTGGTGAGATACGGCCATGCTACAGTACTGTAGGTGTCTACAGTACTGTCGGGGTACCTCGCGAGTACACGAACAGTACTGTAGACACCTACAGTACTGTAGGCACCTACAGTACTGTAGGTGTCTACAGTACTGTCGGGGTACCTCGAGAGACCACTTACAGTACTGTAGGTATCTACAGTACTGTAGACATCTACAGTACTGTAGACATCTACAGTACTGTAGGTACCTCGAGGTACCTCGAGAGACCATTTACAGTACTGTAGGTACCTACAGTACTGTAGACATCTACAGTACTGTAGACATCTACAGTACTGTAGACACCTACAGTACTGTAGACATCTACAGTACTGTAGACATCTACAGTACCTCGAGGTACCTCGAGGTACCTCGAGAGACCACTTACAGTACTGTAGGTACCTACAGTACTGTAGACATCTACAGTACTGTAGACATCTACAGTACTGTAGACATCTACAGTACTGTAGACATCTACAGTACTGTAGACATCTACAGTACCTCGAGGTACCTCGAGGTACCTCGAGAGACCACTTACAGTACTGTAGGTACCTACAGTACTGTAGACATCTACAGTACTGTAGACATCTACAGTACTGTAGACATCTACAGTACTGTAGACATCTACAGTACCTCGAGGTACCTCGAGGTACCTCGAGAGACCACTTACAGTACTGTAGGTACCTACAGTACTGTAGACATCTACAGTACTGTAGACATCTACAGTACTGTAGACATCTACAGTACTGTAGACATCTACAGTACTGTAGACATCTACAGTACCTCGAGGTACCTCGAGGTACCTCGAGAGACCACTTACAGTACTGTAGCCTTTAAGCACTTAGAAAAATTCTGAACATCTCACTTGCATTCAATCCGTTCAACACTTAGGCATCCGTTCAACACTTAGTCGCAGCATCGTGTAGCCGGTATTGCAGCGATGGCATCGCACGAGGTTACCCATACTCGCAGCCGCATCTAGCCCATACTCGCAGCCACATACTCGGCAGACAACCTCGCGGCCACACAGCTGGTCCACAGATGGCATCGCACGAGGTTACCCATACTCGCAGCCACATCTAGCCCATACTCGCAGCCACATACTCGGCAGACAACCTCGCGGCCACACAGCTGGTCCAGCAGCGCAGAAGCATACCTGTGAGGCAGCTCGGTGCGAGGATCTCACCTCGCAGCCAGCCTCGCAGCCATTTTCCTCGCAGCCAGCCTCGCAGCCAGTTTCGCAGCCAGCCTCGCAGCCAGCCTCGCAGCCAGCCTCGCAGCTAGCCTCGCGGCCAGTTTCCTCGCAACGATTCTCCGCAATGAATCGCTAGCATTGATGCACCAACGCAAGGCAGGTGCAACGTGTTGTGAGCAGCGAAGAGGCCAGACGGACTATGGTAAGAGCTTAGGACCAAGGTAAGAGCTTAGAAGGAGCTAGCATTGCGCAGCATAGCCCTTAGTATCCAGCCTAACCGCTACCACACCTGGTTGCTGCAGGTCTTACAATCACGCCTAGTACCCCCCTGACTCACCACCCCCTCCCAGTCCCCCTCCCCCCCACCTCACCACCACCACCACCACCACCACCACCACCACCACCATTTCATCACCTCTCACAACGTTCCCACTGTTGCCTCCCTTGTGTTGCAGCCCAGCCCAGCCCAGCCCAGCCCAGCCCAGCCCAGCCCAGCCCAGCCCAGCCCAGCCCAGCCCAGCCCAGCCCAGCCCAGCCCAGCCCAGCCCAGCCCAGCCCAGCCCAGCCCAGCCCAGCCCAGCCCAGCCCAGCCCAGCCCAGCCCAGCCCAGCCCAGCCCAGCCCAGCCCAGCCCAGCCCAGCCCAGCCCAGCCCAGCCCAGCCCAGCCCAGCCCAGCCCAGCCCAGCCCAGCCCAGCCCAGCCCAGCCCAGCCCAGCCCAGCCCAGCCCAGCCCAGCCCAGCCCAGCCCAGCCCAGCCCAGCCCAGCCCAGCCCAGCCCAGCCCAGCCCAGCCCAGCCCAGCCCAACCCTACTCTCCCACACTGCACTTCCTTCTGAGGTGAGGACAAAGGAAGGTGGGTTGTAATGGAGGGCTGCTACACCTGCCCCTCCATCTGCCAGCTCTACATCTCCCTACTCTATTGGTGAGTGCATCCGGTACCCATGTCCAATGTTTGCTTCCGTTGACAAATCGTCACACCGTTGCCGCAGGTCTTGTGCGCCTACACCTGAGACTATCAATGCCCCCCCCACTTCTCTCGCCCTCCCCATGGACCTCCCCTTCCCTTCCCTCCCCTTCCTCCCCTTCCTCCCACACACATATACACCACACCCCAGCAAAAGGTGAGTGCAGGTATGTGGCACCCTGTACCCACCTTAACCGCTAGCATGCCCCTTGTCCCGCTGCAGGATTGATCGTCACACCCTTCCCCATCCCCTTTTCCTCCCCTTTCCCACGCCCACCACCAACGCCCAGCTTGTCGTCCCTCCACTTCCACCTCTACCCACCCCCCACTTCCCCCCTCCCCGTCACCTCTCCTCTGACATCCCAGCAGCCAGGAGAAAGCCCACCCCACCCACCCTCTTCCCACCCCTCCCTTCCCCCTCTCCCTCCCTCTCCCCTCCCATACTTGTCAAGCCTCCTCTTCCCCTCTGCGATTGACGTGGCATCGCAACCCCCACCTCACCCCACCTTCCCTTCCCTACACCCTACACTCCCCACCGCAGTCCCACCCCACTGGCGCATGGGATATGTTGCCTGGTGTGAGCAGGTAGGAGGCCAGGAGGACCACAAAGGTAAGGCCACGGTGATAGCTAACACAGTGCCCAGCCTGGTCACCCTACCGCACGTGCACGCCCCTTGGTTGCAGGTCTAGTGGGCACCTCCCTTCCACTTCCCTTTCCCCTACACAACCACCCCCTCCCAATTCATCCTCCCCCCGCCCCCGCCCCCCGCCCCCCGCCCCCCGCCCCCGCCCCCCGCCCCCGCCCCCCGCCCCCCGCCCCCGCCCCCGCCCCCGCCCCCGCCCCCCGCTCCCTCCCCTGCCCCCACCCCCACCCATGCCCCCACCCACCCAAACCCATGCCCCCAACCCAACCCACCCCCGCCCAGCCCAGCCCCGCCCAGCGTTGAGCCTCCCGCCTCCCCACCTCCCGCCTCCCTGCCTCCCACCTCCCGCCTTCCACATCTACCCCCCCTCCCCGCCTTCACTCTTCCACTCCCCCCCCTTCCTAGCAGCAGTCATCAAGCAGCCAAAAGGTAGGTAGGTGCTACAGTGCCCCTACTATATCTGCTGCTGCTGCCACTGCTGCTGCTGCTGCTGCGCCCCTGCTGCTGCTGCTGCTGCCCCTGCTGCTTCGCCCCTGCTGCTTCGCCCCTGCTGCTGCTGCTGCCCCCCTACTGCTGCTACTGCCCCCCTGCTGCTGCTGCTGCGGCTGCGCCCCTGCTGCTGCTGCTGCCCCCCTGCTGCTGCTGCTGCTGCCCCCCTACTGCTGCTGCTGCGCCCCTGCTGCTGCTGCTGCCCGCCTGCTGCTGCTGCTGCTGCCCCCCTACTGCTGCAACTGCCCCCCTGCTGCTGCTGCTGCTGCCCCCCTGCTGCTGCTGCTGCTGCCCCCCTACTGCTGCTGCTGCTGCGCCCCTGCTGCTGCTGCTGCGCCCCTGCTGCTGCTGCTGCTGCCCCCCTACTGCTGCAACTGCCCCCCTGCTGCTGCTGCTGCTGCCCCCCTACTGCTGCAACTGCCCCCCTGCTGCTGCTGCTGCTGCCCCCCTGCTGCTGCTGCTGCTGCCCCCCTACTGCTGCTGCTGCTGCGCCCCTGCTGCTGCTGCTGCCCCCCTGCTGCTGCTGCTGCTGCCCCCCTACTGCTGCAACTGCCCCCCTACTGCTGCTGCTGCCCCCCCCCCTGCTGCTGCTTTCACCTATGCTGCTGCTGCCTACAGTACTGTAGGTGTCTACAGTACTGTAGATGTCTACAGTACTGTAGGGTGTCTACAGTACTGTAGGGTGTCTACAGTACTGTAGGTGTCTACAGTACTGTAGGTGTCTACAGTACTGTAGGTGTCTACAGTACTGTAGGTGTCTACAGTACTGTAGGTGTCTACAGTACTGTAGGGTGTCTACAGTACTGTAGGTGTCTACAGTACTGTAGGTGTCTACAGTACTGTAGGTGTCTACAGTACTGTAGGTGTCTACAGTACTGTAGGTGTCTACAGTACTGTAGGTGTCTACAGTACTGTAGGTGTCTACAGTACTGTAGGTGTCTACAGTACTGTAGGTGTCTACAGTACTGTAGGTGTCTACAGTACTGTAGGTGTCTACAGTACTGTAGGTGTCTACAGTACTGTAGGTGTCTACAGTACTGTAGGTGTCTACAGTACTGTAGGTGTCTACAGTACTGTAGGTGTCTACAGTACTGTAGGTGTCTACAGTACTGTAGGGTGTCTACAGTACTGTAGGTGTCTACAGTACTGTAGGTGTCTACAGTACTGTAGGTGTCTACAGTACTGTAGGGTGTCTACAGTACTGTAGGTGTCTACAGTACTGTAGGTGTCTACAGTACTGTAGGGTGTCTACAGTACTGTAGGTGTCTACAGTACTGTAGGTGTCTACAGTACTGTAGGTGTCTACAGTACTGTAGGTGTCTACAGTACTGTAGGGTGTCTACAGTACTGTAGGTGTCTACAGTACTGTAGGTGTCTACAGTACTGTAGGTGTCTACAGTACTGTAGGTACCTACAGTACTGTAGGTGTCTACAGTACTGTAGGGTGTCTACAGTACTGTAGGTGTCTACAGTACTGTAGGTGTCTACAGTACTGTAGGTGTCTACAGTACTGTAGGTGTCTACAGTACTGTAGGATGTCTACAGTACTGTAGGTGTCTACAGTACTGTAGGTGTCTACAGTACTGTAGGTGTCTACAGTACTGTAGGTGTCTAAAGTACTGTAGGTGTCTACAGTACTGTAGGGTGTCTACAGTACTGTAGGTGTCTACAGTACTGTAGGTGTCTACAGTACTGTAGACCCCTACAGTACTGTAGCTGCCTTCCCCCCATGCATCCTTAACCCCCATGCCCCCTTCACCCCCATGCAGGAACAACTCAATGTAGCCCAAGCTCGTTTGCTATCCTGACAGTGCTATGCAAATGCGCTGACAACAGAGCGTGCCTATGTTGCCGAGCCCAGCATTATTCAGCCTCTAGGGTTAGGTATCGACCCTGAGACCAGCCCTTGCAAGAGTCAGATCCCTTGCCCATACCATGCATGCAGTGATTGGCAGGACCACAAGTGGTGATGTAATGATGGAGGCTAAGAGTCATGATGTAATGATGTGAGGTTAGATGTAATGATGGATGGTTGAGGGCCAACCGCAAACAACTTTTGGGGCAATCTCTGCCGCACTCGATATTACACGGGAGGGTGCGGTGCAGGAGGTTGTTGTGATTGCGGGGCATCATCAACATCCACAGCTTTGCGGGAGCTTGCAAGCCGAGGTACCCAGTACAACCGACAGAACGGACCTGGCTAGCGATAGAGACGGCCCCCGGCCTTAGACCTTACACGTATGTATGTAGCTCCCTATGGCGACCTTATTGCGTGGACACAACTTTCGGCACAAATATCCCAGCTTGCGGGCCTACGCTTCGACGCCTCTCACTATTTATAGCACGCAGAAGCTGACGGTGCAATCGCGGTAGCAAATGGTGGTTTGAATGTGGAGAACAGCATGGTACCCTATTTACAAGAGACCTTGTCAAATCTGACCTACAGTACTGTAGATGTCTACAGTACTGTAGGTGTCTACAGTACTGTAGGATGTCTACAGTACTGTAGGTGTCTACAGTACTGTAGGTGTCTACACTCCAACTGCTCACATACTCAGAATTTCAACAAGCGTCAAGTGGCGTTGGAGTCGCAAGGACAATCCGAGGCGAACCGCATCAAAAAACTGCCCCCCTAGGATGACGAATATCCGCACTAATTTGCCTGTGTGATGCGGCGCTGCGGGCCTGCTGCAAGGTGGTGTGCAGGCCCAGGGGGACAGACCAGCGGCGGGGTAGGGTGGTGCTTGTGGATGAGCACCGCACCAGCCGGGTCAGCTCAGCGGTGAATGGCCAGCAGCCCTGTGAGAGGCAGCTGAACAAGCGCAGGGCCACCAGGCCTGCAGGCTGGAAGCCCCCAACAGGGCAGGTGGAACACCGCCTAGTGCGTCCAGCCTGGAGCCACCAGCGTGACCAGCCAGTGCAGGGCCTGATGTGGTGCCCGGTTGTCACAAAGTGGCAATGCTAAAGGGCCTACTTGCCCGCGGAAATAGTGAAGTCGTGATTGGGTCGCTCCTTCCTCGCGATCCAACGTCCGTAGCTTCCTTACGGGGATAATCTCTTGTTGCCCTTGCACCAAGTCCCCGTTAGCTCTACGGCCCGCGGTGGTATTTCACCGTCACACTTCGTGTAAACAGAGGTTGGGCCTCTCCCGAGCCATGCACTCTGTTACAATCCCCCCGACTTGGCCAAAACCCGTCCTCGGGATAAAAGACCAAGGGAGCGCCATTCCACAAGGTAGCTAGTCTCATGAGGGCTCCGGCAGTGTTGGTGCACAGGATTAGAACCATTGCGTGATCAGCGCGAATGATCTGGGCGTGTTCGGACCGGTACCGAGTTGTTACGCCGCACCAAGGACGACAGTGCACACATACAGACGGCTAAGAGCATTCTCGCTCATGATAGCCCTGCTTACACTGTTTGGGAGATGCACACATACAGCAACCAGGGTCCTGCTCACACCACGTCTGGTGTGCACATACAGACGACCACATAGTCCTGCTTGCACTCCTGTCCTTATGTCACTGCACTGTGCTCTATGACAATTAACACTGGGGCTTTGCAACAACCACGCAGCTTGTCATGCACTTGTCAAATGTGAAGCTCATGTTCACCATGGAGCAAACACAAATGCTTCGACACCCATGAGGTGCCGGCAGCTACTTCATCTGGCCTGATGAGTAGAGGGACTAGATGATCTCGGGGGTCGGGATCAAAGTACCCTTGTATTCTTTGATGAGATCCTTGGATATGTTCTTGGCAGGTTCCCATAAGTCGTGTTCGGGGCCATAGCCAGCCCACCTGACCAAGTATTCAACTCGACCCTTGACGGTCCTATGTTTCAGGATGCGCTCGACCAGGAACCACTGACCGTCGCCCAAGTCAAGGGGAGGAGGGGGTAGGATCATCCCCGGCCCATCTCTGTGGAGCTTGAGCTTAGACACATGGAATACATCATGTATCTTGAACCCATCGGGAAGCTTGACCCTGTAGGCTACTTCATTGATCTTTGCCGTGATAGGCATCGGGCCAATGTACAAGGGTAGCAGCTTAGGAGATCCCGGGTTCTTGAACCTGAGGTGTTTGGTACTAAGAAGCACCTGATCACCCACTTGGAACTTAGCGTCCGTATGGTTCATGTCATAGTACGCCTTCTGCCTGTGCCGGGCAGCATGGATAGCCTGTTTGGCTTTTTCCAAGTTTGAGTAGATGACTTTTGTAAAGTCTCTTGCACTTTCATTTGCCGTGGACTCTAAATCCAGAGTGAGAGGGAGACGGGGGTCGAAGCCACTGTTCAACCGGAATGGCGTTGTCCGTATTGATGTGTGGAAAGAGTTGTTGATGGCAAACTCGATGGGTGCCAGGAACTGATCCCAATCATTAAACTCTGCCCCCACATAATGTCTCAGCATGTCTTCCATTACTTTGTTGACCCTCTCCGTTTGACCATCGGTCTGCGGATGGAAGGCAGTTGACATGCACTGCTTCGATTGCATGATCTTCATAAGTCCTTTGAAGAACTCCCCTTGGAACCTTGTATCTCTATCAGAGATGATGGTCCTTGGCATGCCATGCAGTTTGAAGACATTGTCAAAGAAGAGCTTTGCTACTTGTATTCCTCCACTCTTTTCGGTCATGGCCATCAGGTGTACCATCTTGGTCAACCTATCGACGACCACGAGGATTGAGTCATTGCCAGCCTCGGACTTGGGTAGCTTGACCACAAAGTCCATACTCACACTATCCCATGGGTATTCAGGCACGGGAAGGGGTTGCAGCAAGCCAGCTGGTTTCTTTGTGCTTGACTTGTTTCGTTGACACACTTGGCACCCGCGCACATATGCTGTCACGAAAGCATGCATCCCTGGCCACCAGAAGTGTGAGGCCACTGCCTGGAATGTTTTCTCTAGACCTCCATGCCCGCTTGTGGTTGCGTTATGGAGCTCATAGAGGATACCCTTTCTCAACCCTGGGACGTCAGGCACGACCACTTGTTTGTCGCGGTACCATATGCCTGAATCACTAAGCCGCAGGTTCTGCGTATTGTGATCGTCCTCAAACCATGGGTCTTGTTTGTACCCTTCTTGAATGGTTAGGAGCACATTGTATGTGTCATCCGGGGTTTGGGGATTCCTTAGTTCTGTGTGAGTCACCTCAAAAGTGACCTTCTTCTTTGCAGGCCTCTTGGGTTTTGGCTTCTTAACCACCTCAGCGGGTATAGGTTGTTGCGTTGGTTTCGCATTACCTGTGCCGCTACGTGTCACGGCCATCAGAAGCGCCGTCACTCGTACGGGTGGATAGCGAGACAATGGATCGGCCACATTGATCTTGCCTGGTTTATACTCCCATGAGAGTTGTTTGAATCTCTGTAGAAATTCTGACCATCTGGTCTGCCGTCTTGAGAGGTTAGGCTGTGTTTGAAGGTATACCAATGGGTTGTGGTCTGTTATGACTCTGAACTTCACCCCCTCCAAAAAGCATCGCCATGTCTTTAGAGCATGGACGACTGCCAAGAGCTCCTGCTCACCCGTTGTGTAGTTAACTTCAGCTGGCAACAGGCGCCTGCTTTCGTAGGCGATAGGGTGTTTGTCTTGCATTAACACCGCGCCTATGCCAGTCACAGATGCATCACAGAGCACCTGGAATTCCTTGTTGAAATCTGGCAATGATAACACGGGAGCATTTGATAGAGCGTGCTTGACGCCTTGAAAAGCCTCCTCACATTTGTCATCCCAGCACCACGTTACATCCTTTTTGGTAAGGTTTGTTAGCGGTTCCACCAGCTTGGCAAAACCTTGGATGAACATCCTAAAATAGGTGGCGAGGCCGACAAATGAGCGTATAGCGGCAACATCATTGAGTGGTGGCCAATCTTTGATGCTCTGTATCTTAGCTGGGTCAGGACGAATGCCATTGACACCGACTAGATGTCCGAGGAACTTAAGCTCAGACTTCTCAAATTCGCACTTTTTCAGCTTGGCATATAGTTCATGCTCCTTAAGGATGCGGAACACAATTTCCAAATGCTTCAAGTGCTCAGCTTTGTTTTTGCTGAACACAAGGATATCGTCGAGGTATACCACGACAAAGTCATTGAGGTAATCCCGGAATATATCATTCATGACCGCCTGGAACGTGGCGGGAGCATTGGTGAGGCCGAAGCTTAGCACTTTGAACTGGTAATGTCCATAAGGTGTGCGGAAAGCCGATTTGGGTACATCCTCCGGTTGGATGCGGATTTGATGATAGCCAGACTGCAAATCAAGGCTGCTAAATACTGTAGCACCATGCAGACGGTCGAGCAGTTGATCTATCCGTGGCAAAGGGTATTTGTTCTTCACAGTAACCTTGTTCAATGCCCGGTAGTCAATGCACATGCGTAGAGAGCCATCTGCTTTGGTGACAAACAAAACAGGTGCACCAAAAGGTGAGGAGCTAGGTTCGATAAGATCATGAGCTAAGAGCTCTTTGATTTGCCTTTCGACCTCTTGCAGTTCCGCTGGAGACATCCGATACATGGGTCGGAATGGCGGCTTCGCTTCTGGCTCAAGGGGAATGGTATGCGCGACTTTGCGCGTTGGTGGGAGTCCCCGCAACTCCTCCGAGAATATCGGTGATATTCGTTGATCAACCTTTGTACAGGCGCGCTGACCTTTAGGTCGTACAAGCGCTCGTCAATTGTGTCGACGATGGCTGAAGTCACGTAGACCATGACCGCGTGTTGTCCCTTGCTTACATCGCGTTTGGCTTTACTCATGCTTATGCAAGAGATGCCAAGGGAATTAGCTTGGTCTGCCGGTGGTTTGGGAGTTAGACGGGGCGAGAACAACCAATGGTTCTCAGCTGTAGCCTGGCAACAACATCCTTGCTTATGAAGCAATGGGTCGCGCCCGAATCCATGAGCACAGTCACAGGATTACACTTGACAGTGGCACCAAATGTCATCAGTGGGGCACTTGCAGTTTTGTTCACAGTTGTCACACACAACATAGAAACACTGACAGGCGCATCACTAAACACTTGAACAGCGCAGGACGGAGTTTCACCGTTGGTCCGCATTAAGCTGCCTTTAGGAAAAGTGTGTATCAAGTGCCAGCCTTCAGTAAGCTGCTTCCACTCACGCCAGGTATGGCCACGCTTGATCCTGGGTAGTAGCACACAAGCAGATGTAGTGGTCGGCAACACCTCTTTGCTATGTTTATAGTGTTGCAAGCACTCAGTGAGGTGTTCAGTTGCACAGTCTATCCATAAGTGCTTGCCAGGCACAAGACAAGACATGAACTGTGCTTGTGAGGTGATTGTTTGAGCATCCGTCTGAGCATCATGCAACAGATCAAAGGGTTTACCCACTTTGGCAGCAATCAAGTTGACAAGATTTGCATGCACGGGAGCTCTCACCTTGTCGGTCAGATGTCTTGCTGACCCGGATTGTCAGGTGCGGTTATCATGACCGCCCCGTCCCTCGCCGCGGCCACCGCGGCCACCTCGGCCTCCACGGTTGTTGTTTGGGTCGTTGTGGTGGTGCTCACGGGAATAGTCTCCACGTCCACGGGCACGGCCTCGGCCTCCGGTGCGGCCACCGCGGCCGCCGCCACGGGCACCACAGCCACCGTCCTCACTGGGAGGTGCGCTTGCAGGGCGCTTGCGATCCTGTGAACCAGTGTTGGCATCAGAATCGTTGATGTGGCGGTGGGGGGGATGGGTTGCTCTTTCGTTTGTGGGAAAGTTTAGAGGGGTGTGCCGTGTGCGCAGACTTCAAGTGCACAGGTCGTTGCGGCTCATCTGCACTTGACCGGGAGTGCAAATCAATTTGCAAGGTGAAGTCAGCCAACTCCTCAAAGTTGTCCCAGAACCTGCCGGTCTTAGGGTTCAACTTGCATTGGTCACGCAATGTCTGCTTCAGACCAGTGTAGTAGAAGTTCAACAGGTCAGCATCAGCAGGTTTAGGTTCTGTGACCCTTGCCAGCAATAATCTGAAGTGCCGTAAGTACTCAGAGGTGCGGGTTTGCTGCCTGATTGAGTAGAGTGCCTTGCGAGCCTCAACTGGTATGTTGATATGGACAAAACTCTTTGCCATGGTGTCGGCCAAAATTTCGCAGGTTGGTTTGGTGCCCAATGCTCGCATGGGTTGAGCAACTGCAAGCCATGCTTGGAGTGCTTTGCCCTCAAGCATGTTCAGGACATGGTCAGGCCAATCTTGCTTAGGCACACGGCAAGTGTCCAGGTAAGACTCAAACTGAAATTTGAAGTCCTCCCAAATTTGTTTGTCCGCCCCAGAAAAGGGTGGCGGGTGCTTGGGTTTGATGGACGGAGGACGTGTGTCCTGTGTTTGCTGTGGAACAGGGGGTAGTGAAGGGGTTTGCTCTACCACATCCTTGGTACTGACCTTCTCCGCGAATAGCGGTTTGACGCACTGCGCCCACTCATGGAAGTGGAGTCCACAGGCAGAAGGGCCCTAGTTGGGGTGGTTGGCCAGGTCGCCGAGCTTCATGTTGGCGGCGTACTCAAGGTAATGCCTTAGCCGGTTGGCAGGGCCGGCCGCAAACCACGCTTGCACAGCCTCATGCTCCTTTGGGCCCATGTATGGGCCAGGACCCGCCTCCAGCTCGTCGGCAGTGAAGGCGTCCTCTTGCCATAGTTCCTCATCCTCGGTGATGGGTGGGGGCAGTGGCGGGACAGCGTTTGACGGGCCAGGCGCTCCCGCTGCCGATGGCAGAGAAGGATTAGCACCTGCCGCCTCCGATGTGGCCATGAAGGAGAAGAGAACGTTCTCATTGAAGCTACACACAGGCAAATTAGTGCGGATATTCGTCATCCTAGGGGGGTAGTTTTTTGATGCGGTTCGCCTCGGATTGTCCTTGCGACTCCAACGCCACTTGACGCTTGTTGAAATTATGAGTATGTAAGCAGTTGGAGTGTAGGTACCTACAGTACTGTAGATGTCTACAGTACTGTAGATGTCTACAGTACTGTAGACACCTACAGTACTGTAGACATCTACAGTACTGTAGGTCAGATTTGACAAGGTCTCTTGTAAATAGGGTACCATGCTGTTCTCCACATTCAAACCACCATTTGCTACCGCGATTGCACCGTCAGCTTCTGCGTGCTATAAATAGTGAGAGGCGTCGAAGCGTAGGCCCGCAAGCTCGATATGGATATTTGTGCCGAAAGTTGTGTCCACGCAATAAGGTCGCCATAGGGAGCTACATACATACGTGTAAGGTCTAAGGCCGGGGCCCGTCTCTATCGCAAGCTAGGTCCGTTCTGTCGGTTGTACTGGGTACCTCGGCTTGCAAGCTCCCGCAAAGCTGTGGATGTTGATGATGCCCCGCAATCACAACAACCTCCTGCACCGCACCCTCCCGTGTAATATCGAGTGCGGCAGAGATTGCCGCAAAAGTTGTTTGCGGTTGGCCCTCAACCATCCATCATTACATCTAACCTCACATCATTACATCATGACTCTTAGCCTCCATCATTACATCACCACTTGTGTTCCTAACACAAGGGCTAGGCTCAGGGTCGGTAACGAATCCTAGAGGCTGAGTAGGGCTGGGCAGGGCTGGGCTGGGCTCGGCAACATAGGCACGCTTTGTTGTCAGCGCATTTGCATAGCACTGTCGGGATAGCAAACGAGCTTGGGCTACATTGAGTTGTTCCTGCATGGGGGTGAAGGGGGCATGGGGGTTAAGGATGCATGGGGGGAAGGCAGATACAGTACTGTAGGGGTCTACAGTACTGTAGACACCTACAGTACTGTAGACCCCTACAGTACTGTAGACACCTACAGTACTGTAGACCCCTACAGTACTGTAGACCCCTACAGTACTGTAGACACCTACAGTACTGTAGACACCTACAGTACTGTAGACACCTACAGTACTGTAGACCCCTACAGTACTGTAGACCCCTACAGTACTGTAGACACCTACAGTACTGTAGACCCCTACAGTACTGTAGACCCCTACAGTACTGTAGACATCCTACAGTACTGTAGACCCCTACAGTACTGTAGACCCCTACAGTACTGTAGACATCCTACAGTACTGTAGACCCCTACAGTACTGTAGACACCTACAGTACTGTAGACATCCTACAGTACTGTAGACCCCTACAGTACTGTAGACACCTACAGTACTGTAGACATCTACAGTACTGTAGACATCCTACAGTACTGTAGACACCTACAGTACTGTAGATACCTACAGTACTGTAGACACCTACAGTACTGTAGACATCCTACAGTACTGTAGACACCTACAGTACTGTAGACACCTACAGTACTGTAGACACCTACAGTACTGTAGACATCTACAGTACTGTAGACATCTACAGTACTGTAGACATCCTACAGTACTGTAGATACCTACAGTACTGTAGACACCTACAGTACTGTAGACACCCTACAGTACTGTAGATACCTACAGTACTGTAGACACCTACAGTACTGTAGACATCTACAGTACTGTAGACATCTACAGTACTGTAGATACCTACAGTACTGTAGACATCTACAGTACTGTAGATACCTACAGTACTGTAGACACCTACAGTACTGTAGACACCCTACAGTACTGTAGACACCTACAGTACTGTAGACACCTACAGTACTGTAGACCCCTACAGTACTGTAGACCCCTACAGTACTGTAGACATCCTACAGTACTGTAGACCCCTACAGTACTGTAGACATCCTACAGTACTGTAGACCCCTACAGTACTGTAGACCCCTACAGTACTGTAGACATCCTACAGTACTGTAGACCCCTACAGTACTGTAGACCCCTACAGTACTGTAGACATCCTACAGTACTGTAGACCCCTACAGTACTGTAGACACCTACAGTACTGTAGACACCTACAGTACTGTAGACACCTACAGTACTGTAGACACCTACAGTACTGTAGACATCTACAGTACTGTAGACATCTACAGTACTGTAGACATCCTACAGTACTGTAGATACCTACAGTACTGTAGACACCTACAGTACTGTAGACACCCTACAGTACTGTAGATACCTACAGTACTGTAGACACCTACAGTACTGTAGACATCTACAGTACTGTAGACATCTACAGTACTGTAGATACCTACAGTACTGTAGACATCTACAGTACTGTAGATACCTACAGTACTATAGACACCTACAGTACTGTAGACACCCTACAGTACTGTAGACACCTACAGTACTGTAGACACCTACAGTACTGTAGACCCCTACAGTACTGTAGACCCCTACAGTACTGTAGACATCCTACAGTACTGTAGACCCCTACAGTACTGTAGACATCCTACAGTACTGTAGACCCCTACAGTACTGTAGACCCCTACAGTACTGTAGACATCCTACAGTACTGTAGACCCCTACAGTACTGTAGACCCCTACAGTACTGTAGACATCCTACAGTACTGTAGACCCCTACAGTACTGTAGACACCTACAGTACTGTAGACACCCTACAGTACTGTAGACATCTACAGTACTGTAGACACCTACAGTACTGTAGACATCTACAGTACTGTAGACATCCTACAGTACTGTAGACACCTACAGTACTGTAGACCCCTACAGTACTGTAGACCCCTACAGTACTGTAGACATCCTACAGTACTGTAGACCCCTACAGTACTGTAGACCCCTACAGTACTGTAGACATCCTACAGTACTGTAGACCCCTACAGTACTGTAGACACCTACAGTACTGTAGACATCCTACAGTACTGTAGACCCCTACAGTACTGTAGACACCTACAGTACTGTAGACATCCTACAGTACTGTAGACACCTACAGTACTGTAGATACCTACAGTACTGTAGACACCTACAGTACTGTAGACATCCTACAGTACTGTAGACACCTACAGTACTGTAGACACCTACAGTACTGTAGACACCTACAGTACTGTAGACATCTACAGTACTGTAGACATCTACAGTACTGTAGACATCCTACAGTACTGTAGACACCTACAGTACTGTAGACCCCTACAGTACTGTAGACACCTACAGTACTGTAGACATCTACAGTACTGTAGATACCTACAGTACTGTAGACATCCTACAGTACTGTAGATACCTACAGTACTGTAGACACCTACAGTACTGTAGACACCCTACAGTACTGTAGATACCTACAGTACTGTAGACACCTACAGTACTGTAGACACCTACAGTACTGTAGACATCTACAGTACTGTAGATACCTACAGTACTGTAGACATCTACAGTACTGTAGATACCTACAGTACTGTAGACATCTACAGTACTGTAGACATCCTACAGTACTGTAGATACCTACAGTACTGTAGACACCTACAGTACTGTAGACACCCTACAGTACTGTAGACACCTACAGTACTGTAGACACCTACAGTACTGTAGACACCTACAGTACTGTAGACACCCTACAGTACTGTAGACATCTACAGTACTGTAGACATCCTACAGTACTGTAGATACCTACAGTACTGTAGACACCTACAGTACTGTAGACATCTACAGTACTGTAGACATCCTACAGTACTGTAGACACCTACAGTACTGTAGACCCCTACAGTACTGTAGACCCCTACAGTACTGTAGACATCCTACAGTACTGTAGACCCCTACAGTACTGTAGACACCCTACAGTACTGTAGACACCTACAGTACTGTAGACACCTACAGTACTGTAGACCCCTACAGTACTGTAGACACCTACAGTACTGTAGACATCTACAGTACTGTAGATACCTACAGTACTGTAGACATCCTACAGTACTGTAGATACCTACAGTACTGTAGACACCTACAGTACTGTAGACACCCTACAGTACTGTAGATACCTACAGTACTGTAGACACCTACAGTACTGTAGACACCTACAGTACTGTAGACATCTACAGTACTGTAGATACCTACAGTACTGTAGACATCTACAGTACTGTAGATACCTACAGTACTGTAGACATCTACAGTACTGTAGACATCCTACAGTACTGTAGATACCTACAGTACTGTAGACACCTACAGTACTGTAGACACCCTACAGTACTGTAGACACCTACAGTACTGTAGACACCTACAGTACTGTAGACATCCTACAGTACTGTAGACACCTACAGTACTGTAGACATCTACAGTACTGTAGACATCCTACAGTACTGTAGATACCTACAGTACTGTAGACACCTACAGTACTGTAGACACCCTACAGTACTGTAGACATCTACAGTACTGTAGACACCTACAGTACTGTAGACATCTACAGTACTGTAGACACCTACAGTACTGTAGGCAGCAGCAGCATGGGTGGCAGCAGCAGCAGCAGCAGCAGCAGGGGCGCAGCAGCAGCAGCAGCAGCAGCAGCAAGGGGGCAGCAGCAGCAGCAGCAGCAGCAGCAGCAGCAGCAGCAGGGGGGCAGCAGCAGCAGATAGGGGGGCAGCAGCAGCAGCAGCAGCAGCAGATAGGGGGGCAGCAGCAGCAGGGGGGGCAGCAGCAGCAGCAGCAGCAGGGGCGCAGCAGCAACAGCAGTAGGGGGGCAGCAGCAGCAGCAGCAGCAGCAGCAGCAGCAGGGGGGCAGCAGCAGCAGCAGCAGCAGCAGCAGCAGCAGGGGGGCAGCAGCAGCAGCAGCAGGGGGGCAGTAGCAGCAGCAGCAGGGGGGGCAGCAGCAGCAGCAGCAGTAGGGGGGCAGCAGCAGCAGCAGCAGGGGGGCAGCAGCAGCAGCAGGGGGGCAGCAGCAGCAGCAGCAGGGGCGCAGCAGCAGCAGATATAGTAGGGGCACTGTAGCACCTACCTACCTTTTGGCTGCTTGATGACTGCTGCTAGGAAGGGGGGGGAGTGGAAGAGTGAAGGCGGGGAGGGGGGGTAGATGTGGAAGGCGGGAGGTGGGAGGCAGGGAGGCGGGAGACGGGGAGGCGGGAGGCAGGGAGGCGGGAGGTGGGGAGGCGGGAGGCTCAACCGGGTTGGGCTGGGCGGGGGTGGGTTGGGTTGGGGGCATGGGTTTGGGTGGGTGGGGGCATGGGTTGGGGGCATGGGTTTGGGTGGGTGGGGGCATGGGTGGGGGTGGGGGCAGGGGAGGGAGCGGGGGCGGGGGCGGGGGCGGGGGCGGGGGCGGGGGCGGGGGCGGGGGCGGGGGCGGGGGCGGGGGCGGGGGCGGGGGCGGGGGCGGGGGCGGGGGCGGGGGCGGGGGCGGGGGCGGGGGCGGGGGCGGGGGCGGGGGCGGGGGCGGGGGCGGGGGCGGGGGCGGGGGCGGGGGCGGGGGCGGGGGCGGGGGCGGGGGCGGGGGCGGGGGCGGGGGCGGGGGCGGGGGCGGGGGCGGGGGAGGATGAATTGGGAGGGGGTGGTTGTGTAGGGGAAAGGGAAGTGGAATGGAGGTGCCCACTAGACCTGCAACCAAGGGGCGTGCACGTGCGGTAGGGTGACCAGGCTGGGCACTGTGTTAGCTATCACCGTGGCCTTACCTTTGTGGTCCTCCTGGCCTCCTACCTGCTCACACCAGGCAACACATCCCATGCGCCAGTGGGGTGGGACTGCGGTGGGGAGTGTAGGGTGTAGGGAAGGGAAGGTGGGGTGAGGTGGGGGTTGCGATGCCACGTCAATCGAAGGGTGGGAGAGGGGAAGAGGAGGCTTGACAAGTATGGGAGGGGAGAGGGAGGGAGAGGGGGAAGGGAGGGGTGGGAAGAGGGTGGGTGGGGTGGGCTTTCTCCTGGCTGCTGGGATGTCAGGGGAGAGGTGACGGGGAGGGGGGAAGTGGGGGGTGGGTAGAGGTGGAAGTGGAGGGACGACAAGCTGGGCGTTGGTGGTGGGCGTGGGAAAGGGGAGGAAAAGGGGATGGGGAAGGGTGTGACGATCAATCCTGCAGCGGGACAAGGGGCATGCTAGCGGTTAAGGTGGATACAGGTTGCCACATACCCGCACTCACCTTTTGCTGGGGTGTGGTGTATATGTGTGTGGGAGGAAGGGGAGGAAGGGGAGGGAAGGGAAGGGGAGGTCCATGGGGAGGGCGAGAGAAGTGGGGAGGGCATTGATAGTCTCAGGTGTAGGCGCACAAGACCTGCGGCAATGGTGTGACGATTTGTGTAACGAAGCAAACATTGGACATGGGTACTGGATGCACTCACCATAAGAGTAGGGAGATGTAGAGCTGGCAGATGGAGGGGCAGGTGTAGCAGCCCTCCATTACAACCCACCTTCCTTTGTCCTCACCTCAGTAGGAAGTGCAGTGTGGGAGAGTAGGGTTGGGTTGGGCTGGGCTGGGCTGGGCTGGGCTGGGCTGGGCTGGGCTGGGCTGGGCTGGGCTGGGCTGGGCTGGGCTGGGCTGGGCTGGGCTGGGCTGGGCTGGGCTGGGCTGGGCTGGGCTGGGCTGGGCTGGGCTGGGCTGGGCTGGGCTGGGCTGGGCTGGGCTGGGCTGGGCTGCAACACAAGGGAGGCAACAGTGGGAACGTTGTGGGAGGTGATGAAATGGTGGTGGTGGTGGTGGTGGTGGGTGGGTGGTGGTGGTGGTGGTGGTGGTGGTGGTGGTGGTGGTGGGGGGTGGTGGTGGTGGTGGTGGGTGGTGGTGGTGGTGGTGGTGGTGGTGGTGGTGGTGGTGGTGGTGGTGAGGGGGACTGGGAGGGGGTGGTAATCAGGGGGGTACTAGGCGTGATTGTAAGACCTGCAGCAACCAGGTGTGGTAGCGGTTAGGCTGGATACTAAGGGCTATGCTGCGCAATGCTAGCTCCTTGTAGGCTCTTACCTTGGTCCTAAGCTCTTACCATAGTCCGTCTGGCCTCTTCGCTGCTCACAACACGTTGCACCTGCCTTGCGTTGGTGCATCAATGCTTGCGATTCATTGCGGAGAATCGTTGCGAGGAAACTGGCCGCGAGGCTAGCTGCGATGCTGGCTGCGAGGCTGGCTGCGAGGCTGGCTGCGAAAGTGGCTGCGAGGCTGGCTGCGAGGAAAATGGCTGCGAGGCTGGCTGCGAGGTGAGATCCTCGCACCGAGCTGCCTCATAGGTATGCTTCTGCGCTGCTGGACCAGCTGTGTGGCCGCGAGGTTGATTGCCGAGTATGTGGCTGCGAGTATGGGCTAGATGTGGCTGCGAGTATGGGTAACCTCGTGCGATGCCATCTGTGGACCAGCTGTGTGGCCGCGAGGTTGATTGCCGAGTATGTGGCTGCGAGTATGGGCTAGATGTGGCTGCGAGTATGGGTAACCTCGTGCGATGCCATCTGTGGACCAGCTGTGTGGCCGCGAGGTTGATTGCCGAGTATGTGGCTGCGAGTATGGGCTAGATGCGGCTGCGAGTATGGGTAACCTCGTGCGATGCCATCGCTGCAATACCGGCTACACGATGCTGCGACTAAGTGTTGGACGGATGCCTTGAATGCAAGTGAGATGTTCAGAATTTTTCTAAGTGCTTAAAGGCTACAGTACTGTAAGTGGTCTCTCGAGGTACCTCGAGGTACCTCGAGGTACTGTAGATGTCTACAGTACTGTAGATGTCTACAGTACTGTAGGTGTCTACAGTACTGTAGATGTTTACAGTACTGTAGATGTCTACAGTACTGTAGATGTCTACAGTACTGTAAATGGTCTCTCGAGGTACCTCGAGGTACCTCGAGGTACTGTAGATGTCTACAGTACTGTAGATGTCTACAGTACTGTAGGTGTCTACAGTACTGTAGATGTCTACAGTACTGTAGATGTCTACAGTACTGTAGATGTCTACAGTACTGTAAATGGTCTCTCGAGGTACCTCGAGGTACCTCGAGGTACTGTAGATGTCTACAGTACTGTAGATGTCTACAGTACTGTAGGTGTCTACAGTACTGTAGATGTCTACAGTACTGTAGATGTCTACAGTACTGTAGATGTCTACAGTACTGTAAATGGTCTCTCGAGGTACCTCGAAGTACCTCGAGGTACTGTAGATGTCTACAGTACTGTAGATGTCTACAGTACTGTAGGTGTCTACAGTACTGTAGATGTCTACAGTACTGTAGATGTCTACAGTACTGTAGATGTCTACAGTACTGTAAATGGTCTCTCGAGGTACCTCGAGGTACCTCGAGGTACTGTAGATGTCTACAGTACTGTAGATGTCTACAGTACTGTAGGTGTCTACAGTACTGTTCGTGTACTCGCGAGGTACCCCGACAGTACTGTAGATACCTACAGTACTGTAGCATGGCCGTATCTCACCAACCGCGCAAAATCATGAATTTTAGTTTTAACCCCCAATCTTACAATGCCTTCATTTGACTATGTACCAAGTCCGAGGCTCCGAATCTCAAAAATGCTGTTACTAATTTGCCTGAGTGTAGGGTGCAGGGTTGCCTTTTGCGCTCGGGTTTGCTCAGTGGCACTCAGCTCATGGAGGTGCTTGGTGAGCATCGCCTCCACCCCACCAGGGAACTGGCTCAGGATAGTTCGGGCGTTGCGCAGGCGGGACTCAAAAGAGTTGAGCTTGTTCTGCAGCGCGGCTTTGTCGCCCTGCACCACGTTGTAGTTGTGCTTCATGGACTCGACTTGCCCCTCCAGCTCACGGAAACGCGCTTGGTTGTGCGCATTGCCCGTGCGCAGCTCTTCTTGAGCTCTCTCGCGCAGGGTGCGCTCGAGTTGAGTCTGGCGCTGTGCCGCTGCCAGCTCGTTCGCTGCGGCATCAAGCTCGGCAGCTCCTGTCGCAGTTGCTGCTGTTGCGCAGCCGTTCACCTCGGCTGTGAGCCGGGCGATGTGTTGGCGCAGGGAAGTGTGCATTGCGCTGGCTTTCGCCTGCTCCTCAGCCTGTTCAGCAGTGAGGAAGGGGAGGGAGAGTAGCTCCTGCAGCCGGGCTGTGACCCGCACCAGGTCACCAGACGCAGTCTGCAGCTGCACTGTTGCGCTGGTGAAGCGCTCCCTCATCAGGCGGGTGTGCTCAAGTGGTTCCAGCTGAGCCACACGGGCACGCAGTTTTATGACTGCAACCTGCTCAATCTGCAGCTTGGACTGCAGGCTCACCATCTCCATCTGCAGCTGACCCACTGTTGGTTCAGGGGCTGCAACTGCTCCAGCTGGTGCTGCTGGGCGAGAGTGATGGTGAGGTGACACCAAAGGGGGCAGGCGTGCTGTGATAGCACCGCTTGCTGTTCCACCAATGGGTCCCATGCAAGTGGCTGAACCACCGGCTGCTGGTGACTGGGTGAGGCTTGAGACAGTGTTGTCCTGAGCCCCCACCTCCAGCTTCTGAAACCAGGTGGACAGGGCACATGCACCAGCAGATTTTAGCATCAGCCAACTCGTTAGAGTTTCATGCTTGAGAGACTGAGACAACTTTAGTCTAGTCGCTGGTGTGCCTACTAGCACGGTGCACAACACTTGCTTGCGCTGCTTGCTTGTTGGCACCACTGCATGTACAAGCTCTTGCAATTGTTGCAAGCAAACTCTGACCTTGGGGTCTGTTGTTTGAAGAGCTTCCATGGCCTTTGCGGCTTGCTCCACCCCAGGGCACTCTGGGCCTGGGCGTGGGCGAGACTCAGATGAGTCGCTTTGCGCCTTACAAGTTTGGCTTTTTCCGGCCAAGCCATTTCCGAGCTTCTTGGATCCGGGCATCTATGAAGGCACGCAAAGCAAACACTTATGGGCCGAATTGAGAGCCTCAACGGGATCCCTACGGGATTGCCCTAAGTGCGGGAATGCGGGTGGTGCCCTTTTGCGGGTTAACCGAGCACGCCCTTTGGGTTGGTGCGAGATAGGCTAAGGTGCTTGTAAGCCCCGCCAAAGAGGAAAAGAAGAAAAAAACAAAGCGGGACAAGTGCCACGGCCAACGAAGGGAGCCGAAGCCCCTCAACGTGGTCGGAAACCAAATGTCACAAAGTGGCAATGCTAAAGGGCCTACTTGCCCGCGGAAATAGTGAAGTCGTGATTGGGTCGCTCCTTCCTCGCGATCCAACGTCCGTAGCTTCCTTACGGGGATAATCTCTTGTTGCCCTTGCACCAAGTCCCCGTTAGCTCTACGGCCCGCGGTGGTATTTCACCGTCACACTTCGTGTAAACAGAGGTTGGGCCTCTCCCGAGCCATGCACTCTGTTACACCGGTAGTGGCCCCACGCAAGCCCCCACAGGCCCCACGCAGCAGCCAGTAAGCCTCACAGGCAGCAGCCTCAGAGCCTGGGCCCAGCACTCCCCTGCCAGCCAAGCGCAGCAAGCGCACCAAGGCTGAGCCGGGCAGCTGAGCACAACAAGGGCAAGGACAAGGGCAAGGCTGCCAAAGCCAAATCAGCACCACAGCCAG
The DNA here is from genome assembly GCA_030144725.1 of Haematococcus lacustris. Lineage (NCBI taxonomy): Eukaryota > Viridiplantae > Chlorophyta > Chlorophyceae > Chlamydomonadales > Haematococcaceae > Haematococcus > Haematococcus lacustris. Next base: position 19,381,812 of record JASKMD010000003.1, on the reverse strand, counting down.
GCAGGTGGCTGGACAGGGACTGCAATGCAGCGCTGAACATGCAGCGCATTGGGGAGAGCGGGTGGCGGCCACTGGAGCTGTGCTACTGGCCAGACCAGGGAGCGCTGCCAGCCAAGGGCAAGGAGTACCCTGGCTTGGGGTACAAGCGGCTGCGAGACAAGCCTCTCAAGGCACAACAGCAGCAGCAGCCTGCTGTGGCACAGTAGTGTGCCCCCCTTTGTTGAGCTGTCATCAGCTTACAATCAGCGCATGTTTTTCATGCCAACTCTACACTATAGCCCTCGCGGGTCAGGCAATGATGTAGGTGGTAGGCACTCATGGACCATGTCCATGTGCACTGGGTATACTCCACACAGCCCAATAACACCACTTGAGCCGGGCGACTATTGCCCACTAGTGGTCCCCAAGTAGTCCCGCTAGTGGTCCCTGGTGGTCCGGCTCAAATGGAAGCCCTAGTGAGGGACAAGGGGGCTGGTAGTATCTGAGAGTCCATGGACTAGACGATATGCCGCCTCAGCTGCTGCTTGCACGGCAGCCAGGTGTAGCAGAGCTGCGTCATCCCAATGAGCTGAGACCACCCTTGAGTGAACACTAGAGGCATGAAGACGCCTGAGTAAACAGGTTTTATAATGATGCAACTCTTCCTACCTTTGTTGGCGGACCTAGATCATGACCATTCGCTGTCCCATTCATGTGTTTTACACCTGACAAGAAACAAATGCAATGGTGCATGCAACACATGTTAACGAAGGTTGTTGACAGGGCCGGCCGGTAGTACTTGTGACAAGCTTCCTAGCTGTCGCCAAACTCGCCCGCAGCTGCTTCTTGTATGATGCTGAGTAACGCGCTCTCGACCACTGCCTCCGCAAACTCTTGAAACCCGGCATCTCGTAATACCGCTGCCAGTGCATTCTCCTCGATGCTCGGCGCCTGACTTTTCTCACCCGCCAACCCACCTGCAATCTGCTGGCCCGTCACCTCGTCCCAGAGCTCGACTGCACCTTGGGGTCTTGAGTAGTAGCCGCCTGTGGCCCTATGGTCGTCAACGCTACCTTCTGCCCCCACGGCCCAATAACCCTCCGGATCGTCCTTACGGGCGGCTTCTCCGGCGATGTGCGCTACCCACGACCTTTGCTCCGTGTCGGAAATCGCCCGGTCCCATTCCGCTGCCGGCTGCTGGCTCTCTTCCTGGCTTACTTGCACGAAGGCTGGCAGTGGTGTACGCGGTAGGTTCGCGAGTACCTGGGCTAGTCCAGGCTGGCGGTCGGGGTCCAAGGCTTCCCTCAACAGCTGCTGCAGCAGAGCGTGGGCAGCTGACAGGGCGGCCTGGCCAGGGGTGGCACTAGGCCTGGGAGGTACGACAGGAGCTTCAACCCGCGGTACAGGCTGCCAAGCGGTTTGAAACGCGGCAGTGGATTCACGGGATGCAGCGGTGTTAGCGGTGCTGAGTTCTGCTTCCAGCGAGTGTGGGAGCAAGGATTCGAGCGTAGTTTCTTCGGCTGCGGCACGACCCTCGTCGGCTGGCGCGGGGGGGGTAGGCTGCGAGTGTAAGGCTGACGTGTCAGGGCAATGAGGCAACCCCGAGGGTTCAGATGCCACTTCCTCGGATGTCTCCAGGACGGGTGGAAGGGGTCCGCCCAAACTGGACCCCCCTGCTCCTGGCAGCAGTCCGGCAGCAAAGCTAAGGTCCAGCGGCTCGCTGGCGTGCTGCGTGTCAGAGACAGCGCCGAGTCCGTCGCTCTGCACTGCAGCGTGCGTGGCGGGGTCAGTTAGGTCTGTTGGCGACCAAGGCGACGACGGCGCTCGCGCACCACCCGACTCATTGTGCGGCCTGCCGCTGCCTGCCGCAAGATTCTCCTGACTGTCCTCTACAGCAGTGTCCACCGCATTAGACGGGCTGTTGCTGGTCCATCCGTGATCTTCTGTCAACACTGACTGTCGGGGCGAGGGTGAGGGAGCTCGTGGCCGCAGCGCTTTTGCTAGCAGCTCTGGCTCTCGGAGCTCGGGGTCTGACCAGAAGGGGCGTTGCGTGGGCGGCACCCACAGCGCCCCCGCCCCCAGCTGCGCTTGCACGTTGGGGACATCACGCGCTGGGATGAAGAGACCGTTGCGGATTTGTCGCGGCGTCAGCACACGTGC
>JASKMD010000003.1:19162173-19374673 GCA_030144725.1 Haematococcus lacustris | reverse complement strand
TCAGGTCTCAGGTCAGGTCTCAGGTCAGGTCTCAGGTCAGGTCTCAGGTCAGGTCTCAGGTCAGGTCTCAGGTCAGGTCTCAGGTCAGGTCTCAGGTCAGGTCTCAGGTCAGGTCTCAGGTCAGGTCTCAGGTCAGGTCTCAGGTCAGGTCTCAGGTCAGGTCTCAGGTCAGGTCTCAGGTCAGGTCTCAGGTCAGGTCTCAGGTCAGGTCTCAGGTCAGGTCTCAGGTCAGGTCTCAGGTCAGGTCTCAGGTCAGGTCTCAGGTCAGGTCTCAGGTCAGGTCAGGTCAGGTCAGGTCAGGTCCAGGTCAGGTCTCAGGTCAGGTCAGGTCAGGCTCAGGTCAGGTCAGGTCAGGTCAGGTCAGGTCAGGTCAGGCTCAGGTCAGGTCCAGGTCAGGTCAGGTCAGGTCAGGTCAGGTCAGGTCAGGTCAGGTCAGGCTCAGGTCAGGTCTCAGGTCAGGTCTCAGGTCAGGTCTCAGGTCAGGTCTCAGGTCAGGTCTCAGGTCAGGTCAGGTCAGGTCCAGGTCAGGTCAGGTCAGGTCAGGTCAGGTCCAGGTCAGGCTCAGGTCAGGTCAGGTCAGGTCCAGGTCAGGTCAGGTCAGGTCAGGTCAGGTCCAGGTCAGGTCAGGTCAGGTCAGGTCAGGTCAGGTCAGGTCAGGTCAGGTCAGGTCAGGTCAGGTCAGGTCAGGTCAGGTCAGGTCAGGTCAGGTCAGGTCTCAGGTCAGGTCTCAGGTCAGGTCTCAGGTCAGGTCTCAGGTCAGGTCTCAGGTCAGGTCTCAGGTCAGGTCTCAGGTCAGGTCAGGTCAGGTCAGGTCAGGTCAGGTCAGGTCAGGTCAGGTCAGGTCAGGTCAGGTCAGGTCAGGTCAGGTCAGGTCAGGTCAGGTCAGGTCAGGTCAGGTCAGGTCAGGTCAGGTCAGGTCAGGTCAGGTCAGGTCAGGTCAGGTCAGGTCAGGTCAGGTCAGGTCAGGTCAGGTCAGGTCAGGTCAGGTCAGGTCAGGTCTCAGGTCAGGTCTCAGGTCAGGTCTCAGGTCAGGTCAGGTCAGGTCAGGTCTCAGGTCAGGTCAGGTCAGGTCAGGTCAGGTCAGGTCAGGTCAGGTCAGGTCAGGTCAGGTCAGGTCAGGTCAGGTCAGGTCAGGTCAGGTCAGGTCAGGTCAGGTCAGGTCAGGTCAGGTCAGGTCAGGTCAGGTCAGGTCAGGTCAGGTCAGGTCAGGTCAGGTCAGGTCAGGTCAGGTCAGGTCAGGTCAGGTCAGGTCAGGTCAGGTCAGGTCAGGTCTCAGGTCAGGTCAGGTCAGGTCAGGTCAGGTCAGGTCAGGTCAGGTCAGGTCAGGTCAGGTCAGGTCAGGTCAGGTCAGGTCAGGTCAGGTCAGGTCAGGTCAGGTCAGGTCAGGTCAGGTCAGGTCAGGTCAGGTCAGGTCAGGTCTCAGGTCAGGTCTCAGGTCAGGTCTCAGGTCAGGTCTCAGGTCAGGTCTCAGGTCAGGTCTCAGGTCAGGTCTCAGGTCAGGTCTCAGGTCAGGTCTCAGGTCAGGTCTCAGGTCAGGTCTCAGGTCAGGTCTCAGGTCAGGTCTCAGGTCAGGTCTCAGGTCAGGTCTCAGGTCAGGTCTCAGGTCAGGTCTCAGGTCAGGTCTCTCAGGTCAGGTCAGGTCAGGTCTCAGGTCAGGTCTCAGGTCAGGTCAGGTCAGGTCAGGTCTCAGGTCAGGTCTCAGGTCAGGTCTCAGGTCAGGTCTCAGGTCAGGTCTCAGGTCAGGTCTCAGGTCAGGTCTCAGGTCAGGTCTCAGGTCAGGTCTCAGGTCAGGTCTCAGGTCAGGTCTCAGGTCAGGTCAGGTCAGGTCAGGTCAGGTCAGGTCAGGTCAGGTCAGGTCAGGTCTCAGGTCAGGTCAGGTCAGGTCAGGTCAGGTCAGGTCAGGTCAGGTCTCAGGTCAGGTCTCAGGTCAGGTCAGGTCAGGTCAGGTCAGGTCAGGTCAGGTCAGGTCAGGTCAGGTCAGGTCAGGTCAGGTCAGGTCAGGTCAGGTCAGGTCAGGTCAGGTCAGGTCAGGTCAGGTCAGGTCAGGTCAGGTCAGGTCAGGTCAGGTCAGGTCAGGTCAGGTCAGGTCAGGTCAGGTCAGGTCAGGTCAGGTCAGGTCAGGTCAGGTCAGGTCAGGTCAGGTCAGGTCAGGTCAGGTCAGGTCAGGTCAGGTCAGGTCAGGTCAGGTCAGGTCAGGTCAGGTCAGGTCAGGTCAGGTCAGGTCAGGTCAGGTCTCAGGTCAGGTCAGGTCAGGTCAGGTCAGGTCAGGTCAGGTCAGGTCAGGTCAGGTCAGGTCAGGTCAGGTCAGGTCAGGTCTCAGGTCAGGTCTCAGGTCAGGTCTCAGGTCAGGTCTCAGGTCAGGTCTCAGGTCAGGTCTCAGGTCAGGTCTCAGGTCAGGTCTCAGGTCAGGTCTCAGGTCAGGTCAGGTCAGGTCAGGTCTCAGGTCAGGTCTCAGGTCAGGTCTCAGGTCAGGTCAGGTCAGGTCAGGTCAGGTCAGGTCAGGTCAGGTCAGGTCAGGTCTCAGGTCAGGTCAGGTCAGGTCAGGTCTCAGGTCAGGTCTCAGGTCAGGTCTCAGGTCAGGTCTCAGGTCAGGTCTCAGGTCAGGTCTCAGGTCAGGTCTCAGGTCAGGTCTCAGGTCAGGTCTCAGGTCAGGTCTCAGGTCAGGTCTCAGGTCAGGTCTCAGGTCAGGTCTCAGGTCAGGTCTCAGGTCAGGTCTCAGGTCAGGTCTCAGGTCAGGTCTCAGGTCAGGTCTCAGGTCAGGTCTCAGGTCAGGTCTCAGGTCAGGTCTCAGGTCAGGTCTCAGGTCAGGTCTCAGGTCAGGTCTCAGGTCAGGTCTCAGGTCAGGTCTCAGGTCAGGTCTCAGGTCAGGTCTCAGGTCAGGTCTCAGGTCAGGTCTCAGGTCAGGTCTCAGGTCAGGTCTCAGGTCAGGTCAGGTCAGGTCAGGTCAGGTCAGGTCAGGTCAGGTCAGGTCAGGTCAGGTCAGGTCAGGTCAGGTCAGGTCAGGTCAGGTCAGGTCAGGTCAGGTCAGGTCAGGTCAGGTCAGGTCAGGTCAGGTCAGGTCAGGTCAGGTCAGGTCAGGTCAGGTCCAGGCTCAGGTCAGGCCAGGCCAGGCCAGGCCAGGCCAGGTCAGGTCAGGTCAGGTCAGGTCAGGTCAGGTCAGGTCAGGTCAGGTCAGGTCAGGTCAGGTCAGGTCAGGTCAGGTCAGGTCAGGTCAGGTCAGGTCAGGTCAGGTCAGGTCAGGTCAGGTCAGGTCAGGTCAGGTCAGGTCAGGTCAGGTCAGGTCAGGTCAGGTCAGGTCAGGTCAGGTCAGGTCAGGTCAGGTCAGGTCAGGTCAGGTCAGGTCAGGCCAGGTCAGGTCAGGTCAGGTCAGGTCAGGTCAGGTCAGGTCAGGTCAGGTCAGGTCAGGTCAGGTCAGGTCAGGTCAGGTCAGGTCAGGTCAGGTCAGGTCAGGTCAGGTCAGGTCAGGTCAGGTCAGGTCAGGCCAGGTCAGGTCAGGTCAGGTCAGGTCAGGTCAGGTCAGGTCAGGTCAGGTCAGGTCAGGTCAGGTCAGGTCAGGTCAGGCCAGGCCAGGCCAGGCCAGGCTCAGGTCAGGTCAGGTCAGGTCAGGTCAGGTCAGGTCAGGTCAGGTCAGGTCAGGTCAGGTCAGGTCAGGTCAGGTCAGGTCAGGTCAGGTCAGGTCAGGTCAGGTCAGGTCAGGTCAGGTCAGGTCAGGTCAGGTCAGGTCAGGTCAGGTCAGGTCAGGTCAGGTCAGGTCAGGTCAGGTCAGGTCAGGTCAGTCTCAGGTCAGGTCTCAGGTCAGGTCAGGTCAGGTCAGGTCAGGCCAGGCCAGGCCAGGTCAGGTCAGGTCAGGTCAGGTCAGGTCAGGTCAGGTCAGGTCAGGTCAGGTCAGGTCAGGTCAGGTCAGGTCAGGTCAGGTCAGGTCAGGTCAGGTCAGGTCAGGTCAGGTCAGGTCAGGTCAGGTCAGGTCAGGTCAGGTCAGGTCAGGTCAGGTCAGGTCAGGTCAGGTCAGGTCAGGTCAGGTCAGGTCAGGTCAGGTCAGGTCAGGTCAGGTCAGGTCAGGTCAGGCCAGGCCAGGTCAGGTCAGGTCAGGTCAGGTCAGGTCAGGTCAGGTCAGGTCAGGTCAGGTCAGGTCAGGTCAGGTCAGGTCAGGTCAGGTCTCAGGTCAGGTCTCAGGTCAGGTCAGGTCAGGTCAGGCCAGGCCAGGCCAGGTCAGGTCAGGTCAGGTCAGGTCAGGTCAGGTCAGGTCAGGTCAGGTCAGGTCAGGTCAGGTCAGGTCAGGTCAGGTCAGGTCAGGTCAGGTCAGGTCAGGTCAGGTCAGGTCAGGTCAGGTCAGGTCAGGTCAGGTCAGGTCAGGCCAGGCCAGGTCAGGTCAGGTCAGGTCAGGTCAGGTCAGGTCAGGCCAGGTCTCAGGTCAGGCCAGGCCAGGCCAGGCCAGGCCAGGCCAGGCCAGGTCAGGTCAGGTCAGGTCAGGTCAGGTCAGGTCAGGTCAGGTCAGGTCAGGTCAGGTCAGGTCAGGTCAGGTCAGGTCAGGTCAGGTCAGGTCAGGTCAGGTCAGGTCAGGTCAGGTCAGGTCAGGTCAGGTCAGGTCAGGTCAGGTCAGGTCAGGTCAGGTCAGGTCTCAGGTCAGGTCTCAGGTCAGGTCAGGTCAGGTCAGGTCAGGCCAGGCCAGGCCAGGTCAGGTCAGGTCAGGTCAGGTCAGGTCAGGTCAGGTCAGGTCAGGTCAGGTCAGGTCAGGTCAGGTCAGGTCAGGTCAGGTCAGGTCAGGTCAGGTCAGGTCAGGTCAGGTCAGGTCAGGTCAGGTCAGGCCAGGCCAGGTCAGGTCAGGTCAGGTCAGGTCAGGTCAGGTCAGGTCAGGTCAGGTCAGGTCAGGTCAGGCCAGGCCAGGCCAGGCCAGGCCAGGTCTCAGGTCAGGTCAGGTCAGGTCAGGTCAGGTCAGGTCAGGTCAGGTCAGGTCAGGTCAGGTCAGGTCAGGTCAGGTCAGGTCAGGTCAGGTCAGGTCAGGTCAGGTCAGGTCAGGTCAGGTCAGGTCAGGTCAGGTCAGGTCAGGTCAGGTCAGGTCAGGTCAGGTCAGGTCAGGTCAGGTCAGGTCAGGTCAGGTCAGGTCAGGTCAGGTCAGGTCAGGTCAGGTCAGGTCAGGTCAGGTCAGGTCAGGTCAGGTCAGGTCAGGTCAGGCTCAGGTCAGGTCAGGTCAGGTCAGGTCAGGTCAGGTCAGGCCAGGCCAGGCCAGGTCAGGTCAGGTCAGGTCAGGTCAGGTCAGGTCAGGTCAGGTCAGGTCAGGTCAGGTCAGGTCAGGTCAGGTCAGGTCAGGTCAGGTCAGGTCAGGTCAGGTCAGGTCAGGTCAGGTCAGGTCAGGTCAGGTCAGGTCAGGTCAGGTCAGGTCAGGTCAGGTCAGGTCAGGTCAGGTCAGGTCAGGTCAGGCCAGGCCAGGTCAGGTCAGGTCAGGTTAGGTCAGGTCAGGTCAGGTCAGGTCAGGTCAGGTCAGGTCAGGTCAGGTCAGGTCAGGTCAGGTCAGGTCAGGTCAGGTCAGGTCAGGTCAGGTCAGGTCAGGTCAGGGAGGCTGCAATAGAGGCTGCAGATGAGGATTGGGAGTGGGAGCAGGGCTGTGGGGCAAGGGCTGGCTTGCTGAATTGTGGCTGGGCTGGGCAGTAAAGTCATGGCTGGGCTGGGCAGTGTCTGGTCGGCAACATCTGTTCTGACTAATGGCTGCAGTGGGTGGGTTGGTGGTGCAGCTGCTGTGTCTGCCAGGTTAAGTGAAGTGTGTACGAGTGTAGGTAGGGGGTGGGTAGGGTAAGAAGGGGTAAATGAAGCTCATGGTAGATGAAAATGTGGGAGTGTGAGGGGGGAAGGGAGCAAGGGGGGCTGGTTGTGTTGGGGACCCGGGGTGGAGTGGATGGCTGTATACAGACAAAAGGGGTGGCGTGTGAGGGTATGTGGAGGTGTGCGTGTGTGTATTGGGGGGAGTAAGTGAGAAAGTGAGGAGGTGGAGGGGGTGTTGTGTTGTGGGGGCCGGGGGTGAGGTCAGAGGGGGCCAGAGGGGTCCAGGGTCAGGCCAGAGGGGGCCAGTGCGGGTCGAGAGTGGCATCAGGGTCAGGGGTAGGGGTAGGGGGGTGGCACTGACATGGAAGCGGTGGTCCTCTTGCACCATGCGCTGCAGCGGCGCCACATCCACCGTGAACTCCACTGGGCCAGGCCCGCCATTACGCAACAGGTACAGCTGCAGGCAAGGCCGAGCGGAGCAGGGTGGGGGCAGGTCGGGGTGGGTCAGGCCAGGCCAGGGGCGGTTAGAGCCGGGCTGGGCCAGACAGGGTGCAGGTTGGACCTGAGGGAGCTTGCAGGGGCAGGGCAGCAGGGCGGGCAAGGCATGAGCAGCAGTGTTTGTTTCTTGGCGGTATGGATGGCGTTCGATATGAAATGTCATGTTTCAAAGGTCGCGTTGCGCTATTGAAACTTTCGCCTTGGAGGTCGGCTTTTGCGATGAGAGGGTCGCATTGCGAACTGTGCCATAAAGGCAGGTGGCGACTAACCTGCCGAGGAGGGTCCTCCTCGCCAATGGGCGTGGGGTCGAAGGTGAAGGTGCGGGTGGTGGTGGTCAGAGCTAGGCGCTGCACGGGGGGCTGCACAGTGCTGCCGTGTAGCTGCACGTGCAGCCGCTTGCCATCCGCGATGTGCATGAACAAGGGAAGCTGGTGGGAACCTGCAGGGGGAGGGTGGAAGGGCCACGTGGGGAGGGCGGATGAGCTTCAGCAGCAGGCCATGTGCATGGCCAGGGTCCTAGCAAGGCTCTAGCTTCAGTGCCAGCAAGGGGAGGCAGGTCAGCAGGGTCAGGGGAGGAGGTGGGGTCAGCCAGTCTCAAGGCTGAGCAGCATGCAGCACGGGGCTGGGGCTGGGGGGATGCTGGGCAAAGGGCCAGAGGGGACAAGGGGCAAGGCAGGCAGGCAGCAGTCCTATCACAGCACTGACACAGCCCGCGGTATTTTAGCTTGGGCTGAAACATGACATTTTATTGATGGGCAGCGCACGGCGCTGTGCTGGCAGCTGAACACCAGGCAGTCGTCGCTCTTCAGCGGCGTCAGGCCACAACATGCAGAGTGGCTATAGGCAGGGGTGGTTGCGCGGGTGGTTGTGGGAAGAGCCTGGGCCGGGCTGAGCTGGTCTAATGGTCACTAGCGCTAGCAGTCAGCCCTGGCACCTGGCTGGTGGCCCAGCTGTGGCTCACCCTTTACAGCGGGCTTGTAGGCGAGTGTGATGTGCGCACTCCCGCCAGGCTTCAGCAGCCCACTGCGCGGCTTGACCTGGAAGATCTGCTGCTCAAGGATGAAGGCACGGTCCTGAGGGGCAGGGTGGCAGGGCAGCAGGGCGACAGGGTGGCAGGGTGGCCAGATACAGGGTCAAGGATCCGAGGTGAGGTCAACTCATCACATTGCACAAGGTCACAGAAAGGCCATCGCCTTGCCCCTGCCCTGCAGGGCGGGGGCAGCAGCAGTAGCAGCAGCAGCATCAGCAGCAGAGTGACCCCCATGCCAGCACCTCGTCCTCACACATGGCAGGCTTCCCCCACCCGCTGGCCCTCAGCCATCCCCCCCTGCACCCACCTGCCCACCTTACACTTGCCCCCGGCTCTGGCGTCCCCCAACCTTTCCCTGCCACCTCACACACACACACACCCATCTTCCTGATGAAACCATAAGCCCCTCCCGCAGCCCCACCCGTCCCTCCACCTGCACCTCCACCTGCCCCTCCACCCCCCGCACCCCCCCCCCCCCCGCCCACCCGCCCCTCACCCACAATGTCTGCCTGGGTCTGTGGCCTGCCCCGCTCCACCCAGTTCTCCATGTCCAGGTCAGGGTCGTCATAGGAGTGCAGCTCCCAGGCCGCTGGCAGCGGTAGAGTATTGCTCAGCTCCAGCTTCACCACCACCAGCTCACTGCCCTCAGCTGCAGGGCGGCAGGCAGCAGGCAGGCAGGTGGGTGGGCAGTCAGACAGGTGGGCAGGTGGGCAGGCAGGCAGGCAGGCAGGTGGGCAGGCAGGCAGGCAGGTGGGCCGGCGGGCAGGCAGGCAGGCAGGCAGGCAGGCAGGCAGGCAGGCAGGCAGGCAGGCAGGCAGGCAGGCAGGCAGGCAGGCAGGCAGGCGGGCGGGCAGGCGGGCAGGCAGGCAGGCAGGCAGGCAGGCAGGCAGGCAGGCAGGCAGGCAGGCAGGCAGGCAGGCAGGCAGGCAGGCAGGCAGGCAGGCAGGCAGGCAGGCAGGCAGGCAGGCAGGCAGGCAGGCAGGCAGGCAGGCAGGCAGGCAGGCAGGCAGGCAGGCAGGCAGGCAGGCAGGCAGGCAGGCAGGCAGGCAGGCAGGCAGGCAGGCAGGCAGGCAGGCAGGCAGGCAGGCAGGCAGGCAGGCAGGCAGGCAGGCAGGCACTGCAGTAGGCAGGCAGGGTCGGAGCAGTGTTAAGGTGAGGGGGGACGGCAGTGATACGGTGGTGAAGGAGGGGGGAGGGGTATGGGAAGCGAGGCGAGGGGGAAGTTGATGGTGGGCCCTGCGGGCTGACCTGCGCAGCCCAGGTCCAGGATGAAAGGCCGCAGAGCTTTGCTGGCAGCCTCAGTGGTCAAGCTGCCACGCTCCTCCATCTGCAGCCGGTCGGTCAGTCAGTTGGTCAGTCGGTCAGCCGGTCACTCAGTTAGAGAGCAGACAGGCAGGCAGGCAGGGTTAGCATGGAACGAGGCTGGCAACTGGCCGGGCAGTTGGTCAGGCAGGCAGATCAGCAGGCTGGCACATGGGGAGGAGGGGTTCGGGAGGTCAGGTGGGGGCCTCACCCTGTTCAGCTCCAGCTCCAAAGCCGTCACCCCGGCTGACAGCTCGGCATTGATGTGCGCAAGGCCCAGCATGCCCCAGGCCACCTGCATGCCGCATGGGTCCATGCAAGCATGACATGGACGTGCAAGCCCAGGACAGGGGTCTGGCTGGGCTGCGAGTAGGTGTTGTCAAGGGGGGTGAGCGCATTCAGCCAGCTGCGCAGGCCGCTGCTTGGCTGAGCATGGACTGCGCCTAATCTCCAGCTCCAACCCATTGCCCTCCCACCTATTCTGCCTCAGCCTTGCACCAGCCCTGACTGGGGCCCAATGGAAGGCAGAGCCTGCACAGCCCCCTTCCTCCAGCCCTCGCCCCTGGTGCCACCGCTGCCGGCACTACCCTGCACCCTAGAGCTAACTGCACCAACTCCACCCACGCCCCAGCCGCCACACTGCTATCCCACGCCCTTCCTAGCCCCACCCTGACCCTTGCGTACCCAAACAGAGGCCACCACGGAGGCCCCGCCTGCCTACCTCCCTCACAGCCTACAGACACAACCCACAGCGCCCACACCGACCCACCCAGCCCAGGACTGTGGCCTGCCTGCCCACCCCCACACCTCAGCCCAGCCCGGCCCCCCTTGGCCCCCACCTGCTTAGGCGTCCCTTGCATCAGCACGTCTGTGACCTGCAGCGTTGGGAACAGCGCCTGGGCACTCACGGGGCAGAGGGCGCTGACCGCCCCCACAGCCGCCGCCTCCCCCGCCCCCCCCTCCACCCCAGGGGGGCCCCCTGTTGGCAGGCCAGGCCAGGTCACTCCGGCCACACTTGCAGGCCCAGAGGCTGGCGGCTGCCCTGTCTGCAGGGGCTGCTGCTGTGTGGCATGTGATGGCGGTGGCGGGACAGGGGCTGGGAAGAAGGCAGGCTGGGGGCCAGGCAGGGCATGGCCGGGTGCTGCTGCTGCTGATGCAGCTGGGGAGGGGGAGGGGGAGGGGAGCGCCATGGGGGGCACGCGTGTGGCCCCTGGTCCTGAGCCGAGGGCAGGGGGCTTGCCACGTGAGGTGGGTGGCAGGGGGGCGGTTAGGGGGGTGGCCATCATTGCAGACTGCCCTAGCGTCAGGGGGTGGGGGGCTGGCAGGGGAGGGGGAGGAGGAGGCAGGGAGGCGGGGGTGCTGGGCTGGGTGGTGGTGCGGCACACGAGCTGCATGGAGTAATGCTTGCGGAAGCGTGGGAACAGGGTGACAGCCACCTGCTTGCTGGCCCTGCACAGGGCGACCGGGGGGAAATGAGCGTGTGGAGGGGCGGAGGGGTGGATGGAAGAGGGTGAGGGGTGGGGAAGGGGGAGGGGGTGGGGGTGGGAAGGGAAAAGGGCAGGGAGCAGAGGGGTGGAGGGGTGGTAGAGATGGTGCTGTGGGGCACCCTGCTAGACCGTGCCCCTTCCTTCCCTCCCCACTCGCCTCCTTCCCTCCCCACTCGCCTCCTCCCCTCCCTTCCCCTCGCCTCTCCCCCCCCCTTCAGCTTCCACCTGGCTCCTTTCCCTTTCACCTCCCTTCCCCCCTGACGCTCCCCTACCCCTCCTCCTCACCTTGCAGCCAGCAGCCCCTGTGGCTCGTCCACCCACACCTCCTCCTCCCGCACCTCCTCCACCGCCACGCCGCTGCGCCCCCGCCACTCCACCCGGCAGGCACCTGCCTCAGGCACCCCGTCCCCCTCTTGCTGCTCCTCCCCCTCCTCTGCCCCTCCACCCAAGCTGGGTGGGGCAGTGGGGTCGGGGCAGGCGGGTGCGGGGCGGCAGATCAGGCTGTAGCGCAGCAAGCCGTCGCTCTGGTTGACCAGCTGCACCATGCGCTTCACAGGGTGACCCACCTGGGGGGCAGCAGGACAGGGGGCGCAGGGTCAGGTACGGCTGTGCAGGTCAGCAGGGGGAGCAGGAGCCCAGGTCCTGGTCAGACTAGGCTGGGCATGGCAGGCAGGGTGGGACTGGCAGCAGGGCAAGGTGAGGAGGCAGGCGGGGTAGGCATGGAGCAGGGCTTGGAGGGCAAGGCTGCAGGGTTGGGCTGGGTGCGGCAAGGTCAGCAGTTGAGGTGAGATGCAGGGCAAGGTCAGGATACAAAAGATATGGCTGCCATCGCCCTACCTGCCTCCTTCCCCTACCTCTCCCCCCTCCCGCCCTCCAACCCGCCTGACCCTCCCTACCCGCCCTCCCCCCCGCCCTCCCCCCCGTACCTTGACAGCTCCAAAGTCCAGCAAAGGTGGGTCTAGGGTCATGGCGGCGCCGGTGCCCTCCCCCACCACCTGCAGCGCCACTGCCTCTTGAGCCTCGCTCTGCCTCCCCCCCTGCTCTGAGGAGGGCCAGGAGGCGGCTGAGGGGTGGGAGGGGGAGGAGGAGGGGCCTGAGGCTGCTGACGCCTGGCTTGCCTCGCCGTGGGAGGGCAGGCTCAGCGTGTGGGTGGTGCTGGGTCCTGGCGGGGGGGCAGGGCTGCTGTCGGGGTTGCTGACGATGCACAAGGTCCTGGGGCAGGGTAGGGCAGGGGGAGGGGTGGGGGGGGAAAAGGGGAGGGGCAAAGGGTCAGGGGAAGGGAGGGGGGAAGGTGAAGGGGAGGGTGGGGGGGAAGCAGGGATGAAGGAAGAGCACGCAGAGAAGTTGGAATGCCTTGCTACGGAAGGTGACATAGGGGTTTTTAATCGATGTGAACATAGAGAAGGGCTGAGGGAGGGGCAGGGGCGTCAGGGGCGTCAGGGCATGCAAGCCAGGACAAGCACTTATAGGTAGCGAGAGAGCCGAGGGCACAAGCCTGGGGCCAGGCCCAGGGCCAGCCTGGCAGGTGCCTGACAAGCCCCAGGAAGCCTGACACGCCCCAGGTGGCTGCTCCCTCCTCCCCCTGCCACCATGACGCTATGCCACTGCGCCATGCCCCCTGCACACGCTGTCTGCTGTACCCAGGTGGCAGGGGGCTGGCTGCCAGGGAGGCCACCCCAGCCACCCACTTTGCGTCGTACACCTTCTGCTTGGCCGGTGCAAAGCTCCACTGCACGCTGCAGCTCTCGTTGCCCCGCAGCAGACCCTCTGAGGGCGACACCCACACCACCCCTGACAGCCGGGCCGGCAGCTGCGGGGGGCAGGCAGGGCGGGGGCGGGGGCAGCAGGCAGCAGGCAGGTCCAGGGGGGCAGAGCTGCAGGGGCTAAGGTGCCCTATGACACCCAACAGGGGGGAGGGGGTGGGGGGGCTGCCCCTGGCTGCCCCTTGCGCCCAGCGTCCCCCTACTGGAGCTGCACTGTGTGCACCTCCCTGCTCCACTCTCCACAGCCCGTAGCCTGCAATGCCACCCTGTGCATCCTACGCCCATCGTGCCCCCGCCCTTGCCACGATGGCTGCCCCCTGCCCAGTCGCTCCAGGCTCCCTGGCCAGCAGCTGCCCCCCAGCCACACACCAGCCACTGTCAGCTGACCCCAGCCCCCCTGAGCTCCCTGAGCCCCCCACTGTCAGCTAGCCCCAGCCCAAGGAGCCATGGCCAGCCCCTAGGGCCCCCCACAGGCCCCCTGAGCCCCTGGGGCCCACCTGCCGCTGCCCAGACTCACGGCTGTGGCCGGCAGCGCAGCGTGCTCATCAGCCTGGTCAGGGCCACTGCACTGCACCTGCCACTGCACCTGCCACTCCCAGACCTCCACCCTACACCCCCCTCCCCCACCCCCCTCCCCCCCTTGGCCGCCACAGCCCTGCAGCTAGCCTGTGGGCCCACCTGCCACTGCCACGCCAGCGGCACTCGCGAGGCGTTGTGCAGGGTGAGGGGGCGCGAGGAGGTGGCCCCAACACAGGTGGGGCGGAAGAACAGCGTGCAAGAGGGGGCGGCTGCCCCCGCCTTCTGCCCAGCAGCAGCAGCAGCAGCAGCAGGCGGCCCCCCCCCCACATGCAGCAGCAGGCGGGGCGTGTGGCCGCAGCCCTTGAGGGTGATGGTCAGGGTGCTGAGGGGGGCACCGTTCAGCACCAGCTGCGCCCGGGCGGTGTGAGGGCGGGTGTCGGTGGGGGAGAAGCGCAGGGCTACCTGCAGCCCGGGGGGGAGGAGGGGGGCAGGCAGGGCAGGCAGGGTTGATAGAGGACAGGGGGACAGTGAACCCCTTTTATTCTTTCAGGCAGATTTAGGCAGGTTCTCTCAATTCAGGCAGACCTATGTGGGGTGAGGGAGAGGGGGCAGGGGTAGGGGGACGTCCCCAGCTCATGGCAGGGTGGCAGGGTGGGGCTTGGCAGGTCAGCAACCAGGCTGTAGAGGGTAGGGGGCGGGCGCAGTCCTTCAGCCAGGGGCCATGCAGCATGGAAGGCTAGCGGCAGCGTCACCCTATCCCCTCCCTTCTCCCCCCCTCTACTCTCCCTTTTCTCCTCTCCCTCCCTTCCCAGCCTCCCTCTCTTCCTACCTGCCCTCTTCCCTTCCTACCTACCCTTCCTCTCTCCGCCCCCCTCCTTGTCCACCTTGGCCTGTGGTTGCCCCTGCCCCCCCGCCCCTGCCCCCCAGCCAGCCCTACCAGCATGTGTGTCTTGGCTGGCATGACGCCGTGTGTGGGGCGCGCCCTGAATGCCGGGGCCAGCTGGGCGCTGTTGTGCAGGGCGAAGGCGATGGGCGTGTCGCCGTAGTTGACCAGCATCAGGGTCTGGTGGGAGTGCTCACCGGGCCGGCAGGGCGGGAACACCACAGCTTTGTGAGACACCTCCAACTACAGGCAAGGTGAGGCCCACACAGGTGAGGCCCACACAGAGGGGACTGATGCTGTTGCTGCTGCTGGGGGGGTCCAGGGCAGCAGGCAGGGTGGGGGGTGTGAGGGCAGCAGGCAGGGTGGGGGGCGTGAGGGCAGCAGGCAGGGTGGGGGGTCCAGGGCAGCAGGCAGGGTGGGGGGTGTGAGGGCAGCAGGCAGCTGACCTTGGGTGAGAACTCTGGGTTTGAGTGCAGGAAGGTGTTGCCGCAGGCCGTGATGGGCACGGTCCATGGGGGCACCACCTGCAGGGGCAGGGAGGGGGAGAGGGGGAGGTGTGGGAGGGAGAGGGGGGCAGTGAGGAAAGCAGGGAAGGAGAGAGCAGGGAAGGAGAGCAGTAGGGGTGAGTGGGAGGGGTCCGTGCCACCAGGGGTCACAGGGGTGTGAGGTATGCCCCCAGTGGCTAAGGAGGTGTGGTGGCCCAGCCCCAGTGTGGCTGCAGCCTCAGCTACAAGAGGGTGGTGCAGGCGCCTGGCTCGGCTCTGCCCTGCCCCGCCCCCTCCTACCCTGCCCCACCCCAGCCTGACTGGCCCCGCCCTGTCTTGCCTTGGTCCAGCCAGCCAGCCAGCCAGCCCCCCACCTGCTCATCAGTCAGCAGCCTGAAGTTGCGCATGCTCTTGATGTGCCCGCACAGCGTCAGCGTCTGGCAGAAGTGGGCGGCGTCCCGGGGCGGGCGGAACGCGACCCTGAACATGGCCTGCCCCCCTGGCTTGATGTCCGCAGCCTCTGGCAGCACCTGGGCAACGGCAGGGCCAGGCGGGTGAGGGGAGGGGAGGGGGAGTCGCACTTGGCAGCAGCAGTGTTCAGGGCAGTGGGCTGGCCAGGAGTCAGGGCAGGCAGACAAGCAAGAAGAATGGGGCAGGCCAGACAGGCAGGGCAGGCAGGGCAGGCAGGGCAGGCAGGGCAGGCAGGCAGGGCGGGCAGGGCAGGGCAGGCAGGGCAGGCAGGCAGGGCGGGCAGGGCAGGCAGGGCAGGCAGAGCAGGCAAGCTAAGCAGGGTAGGTCAGGCAGCGGGGCTGTGTGGGGTGGTCCAGGCTGGACACGGGCCGGCCAGTTCACCTGGAACACTGGCGCTGGGTCCCCCCCTGAGGGGTCCTGCCACAGCGGCACGTTGAAGAAGGCGGTGACTTTGACGGAGGTGGTGTTGGTGACGCGCACCGCCTGGTACTCGCTGGCGCTGAGGCGGGAGCAGGGGGAGAACTGCAGCGTGTCTGTGTCCACTTGCAGAGCCCTGGCAGGGTCCTGGCGGCAGGGGCCAGGGGGAAGCAGGGGTGGGGTGAAGCGGGGTCAGGGTGGCGGGCGGGGAGGGCAGGAGGGGGAGGTAGGGGGAGCAGCAACACGGAGCTTGGGAGCAGCAGCACCACAGGGGGTCAGATTGCGGTGTGGACTGCCAGCCAACAAGGGACAAGGTGGCAGGGCAGTGAGGGGGAGGTGAGGGGAGAGGGAGCAAAGGGGGGAAGAGGGAGTGGGACTTGCTGAACCTGCCACTGCTGTTGTCCCTGCCATGCCTACAGCTCCTGTCCCTGCCCCTACTCATTCACTTCGCCTTACCCCTCTGCAGCTGACCCCCCCTGCAGGCACCCCGCCACCCCTAGCGACCGCCCCTGCAGGCTCCCCCCACCCCACCCTTACCTGTCCTTCAAACAGCAGCGTCCAGCTGTCAGGTCCTGGCAACACCTGCACCCCCGGCCCTGCTGACACCGGCCTGGACGAGGACGACATCCGCAGCACCTCCCCCCCGCCCCCCCCCCGCCCCCCCACCCAGCGTCAACGCCCCCCCCCGCCCCAGCGTGCCGCCCTCCCCCTGGCTGCCGTTGGTGAGCAGCAGGGTGTTGGGCCTGCTGGCCACGCTGTCGTCTGCCGCCAGGCCAGGCAGGGGGGAGGGGGGCACGCTGGGTGCCCCTGGGTCATGGTCTACGGGGGGTCTGCCTGCCGCCAGCCTGTCCAGGTAGGCGGTGAGGTGGCGCGCCTCAAAGGGGGGTGGCCGGGCCTTGTCTGTGAAGGAGGTGGCCAGCAGGTCCAGGCCCAGGGGGGACTGGTGCTGGAGCAGGCAGGGCACTCGGCGCCAGTAGTTGGCGGCCAGGGCCGACCTGGGCAGGGCAGGCAGGCAGGTGGGCAGGACGGCAGGCAGGTGGGCAGGACGGCAGACAGGCAGACAGGCAGGCAGGCAGGCAGGCAGGCAGGCAGGGCAGGCAGGCAGCGACACAGACACTGGCTAGGAGGCAGGCAGGCTGGCTGTGGCACGTGTGGCCCCTGGCACCCTGGTGTGAGCTGGACTGCTGTGCATGCCAGTGCGGGCGGCAGGAGGGGAGTGCGGGCAGGGGCTGGCTGTGGCGCTCGACAGTGGCACGACAGGTCCTGGGCAGACCTAGACTGCTCGCTATGGGCGTGTCTGTTGGAGTGGGTGTGGCAAGGAGATCAGGGGGGAGGGGGAGGGGGAGCAGCAGGGGTAGACATGGCTCTGTAGCTGCTTGGGTGTTGTGCTTGGGCTGTCGGGCAATGGGCCAGGGTCAGCGATGCAGGGCCTGCCAGGCTGCTGCCCGCGTCACCCACTTGAAGGTGATGGTGACGTGGCAGGAGGAGCAGGAGCCAATGAGGCCCCGGGGCTTGCTCATGCTGAACACGTCCAGGGGGTCGATCTGCAGCCAGGGGGCCGCCCACCCACCCTCCCGCCACCCACCTGACCAAAAGCCATGCTTCATACCACATGGGGCGGCTGGCAAGAGGAGCTTGTCAAGTGCTGCCAGCGCCCCTCAGTGCTGCTGATGCTGCTGGGGGGGCTGGGGATGGGGACGAGGTTGATGGGAGTGAGGATGAGAAGTATGGTGGCGAGGGTTGCAATGAAGGTGCTGGGGAAGGGGTTAGGCGTTAGAAGGTGCAGGTGAAGGGGGGGAGGAGCCAAAAAAGTGTAGGGGGGGGAAAGGGCGAGAGGGAGGGGGCTGGAGGGTGCAGGTGAAGGGGGGAGGAGCCCGGGCAATGCAGTTTGGTAACAAGGGCGAGTGCAGTCTGCTAGGTGTGCTGCCAGGGTGTGGGGGCTGGGGCCAGGCGCTGACCTGGAAGTCATACGACACGGGGATGTCGCTGTGGTTGTGCAGGTAGAGCACCCGGGAGCTGGCGCTGCCGCTGGACACGTTGCCAAAGTTAAGCGACCTGCAGCAGGCAGCCAGACAGACAGACAGCCAGCCACAGCGACAGCAAGGGTGGCAGCTGCTGCCGATGGAGCTGGGCAGCAGCCCTGCCACCTACCTGGCAGCAGTCCTGCTTACTGGAGAGCACACCGTACATGGAGACCAGGGTGGCGCCAGGTGGCAAGAGAGCCAGGCCAGGCCCCCGCCCCCGCAGCTAGCAGCACTGCACACCCCGCCCCCTGCTGGCGCTGAATACCCTCCCTTTGGAGGTGCCCTTTGGAGGTGCCCTTTGGAGGTGCGAGAGTGAGTGAATGGCCTTCCCCTTGCCTTCTTCCTTGTGCCTTGCCCTGCTGCCCTGCTCCCTTGCCCTGCTGTCCTGCTCCCTGGCCCTGTCCTGCTGCCCTGCCCTACTTCCCTGGCCCGCTGCCCCTCCCTCCCCCCACCTGGTGGACAGGGTGACGTCCGGTCCAATGGCATTGCCGCGCAGGCTGAGGTTGACCTTGTTGCCGCTCAGGGTGCTCATGGCGTAGGTCTCACAGGTGAAGGTGCCAGTGTGGCGCGGCGTGTAGGTCACTGTCATCAGGCTGAACTCCTCAGAGCCCAAGGTGCCCCTGAGGGTGAACAGGGCGGCAGGGACCAGGCCGCCCTGACCTGCTGTCTTGGCTGCACAGGGCAACTGCTCACCCTGGCCCTGCTGCTGGCCCTGCTGCTGGCCCTGCTGCTGGCCCTGCTGCTGGCCCTGCTGCTGGCCCTGCTGCTGGCCCTGCTGCTGGCCCTGCTGCTGGCCCTGCTACTGGCCCTGCTGCTGGCCCTGCTGCTGGCCCTGCTGCTGGCCCTGCTGCTGGCCCTGCTGCTGGCCCTGCTACTGGCCCTGCTGCTGGCCCTGCTGCTGGCCCTGCTGCTGGCCCTGCTGCTGGCCCTGCTGCTGGCCCTGCTACTGGCCCTGCTGCTGGCCCTGCTGCTGGCCCTGGTGCTGGCCCTGCTGCTGGCCCTGCTGCTGGCCCTGCTGCTGGCCCTGCTGCTGGCCCTGCTACTGGCCCTGCTGCTGGCCCTGCTGCTGGCCCTGCTGCTGGCCCTGCTGCTGGCCCTGCACTCACTTCATGGGGTTGATGGTAAACACATTGTCGAGCAGCACATCATCCACGTTCACCACGCTGAAGTTGGCCGGCACCACTGAATGGTTGGCAAACCTGGCCACAGGGCAGCAGAGCAGCGGCGCAGGCACCAGCTCTGGCCACCAGACAGTCATCACCATTCAAGGTGCCATTGAAATGGGAGGGGCAAGCTCAGCAGGCATGTCCGGTGCTGCTCAAAAGCACAGTTGCCTGTTTGAGCACCTTGGTATGGGTGTCACCCAGGCAGTGAGCACCAGTATTGCCTACTATGCACTGTCGGTACAGCAGCAGGGGGGTCCGCAAACTAAGATGCCCATAACCCCAGGCTTTGGCTTGGGGTGGGCTGTTTAGCACACACTCCCACCCCACACCCCCTGGTGCTTCTGGGGCCAGCTAGCCCTTGCGCCCAGCTGCAGCTTCCTGGCAGCAGCCTCCCCTGGCTGGTGCCAGGCGCGCTGTAGCTAACCACTTCCGGCCGGCTGCCTACAACCTGCTGCCTCGGGCCCCCTGCTGCCTCACACCTGATGGTGCGCTGCTCACTCTTTCCCACCAGCACACTGCCAAAGTCCAGGCTGGCCTGCTCCAGGCTGAGGTACGGGAACTTGGCAATGCCCGTGACCAGGCAAGATGCGGAGCCGCCACTCCCCAGCAGGCAGGTGGCGTGGCCTGAATAGGAGCTGGCCTCTTGGGGTGTGAAGCACACCTTGCAGGCCAGGGCCTGACCAGGCGCCAGGCTGGCGCTGGCAGGGCTGATGCTGAAAGGGGCGTCCAGCTTCCAGGAAAGCGTGACCTGGAGGCCAGCTCATCAGGCAGCTGAGCCCGACTCCGGATGCTGGATGCTGAACCTGGTTGTGCTGCTTGTGCTGCTTTGTGCCTAGCCGTGCTACAGGAGCTGTAGCTGTACTGATATCCATGCCTGCTGCATGTGTGTGCCATGTATAGGCCATGTGCATGCCATGAGCATGGGAAACTCCACACAGACAAAAACACCGTTTTGTAGGGGTCCACATTGAGTGTTCCACTGCAATGAAGGCTCAAGGTTGAGAGCTAAGGTGCTGAACCTGGTTGCTTGATGACTTCCACATCAGACACCTGCCATGGCATCTCTCAGCTGAAGCTGGAAAGGAAAAAATAAAGACTGCACCCTCGCCATCGGGCGTGCAGAAAGGGAGGAGAGTGGCCTTGAAGCTGAACCTTGAAGTGTATGAACGGGTTGGCTGGGTTGACCAGCGGGGTGGGGCTGGCAGGCGTGGATGGGTTGGCTGGGTGTCTGTCTGGCATCAGGGCCCACCTGGATGTCGCCTGTGTTGCGCACGGTGAGGGAGCGCGACTGCTCCTCCTTACAAGGCACGAACCCAAAGTCCAGGCTGGGGGGTACCTGCAGCCAGCAGCCAGGGCTGGCGCCAGACTAAGGCCCCAGGGCCATGCAGCAGGGGCGGTGCTGCTGCTGCTGGCTGCCTTACCCTCCATGATTGTAAAAGAGTTGGGCTTCAGAGTGCTGTCCATGCTCCATTTCCATGCAAACACCCTGCTAAGTCTACAAGCCTAAACAGTGTAGAGGCTGTGCTGCAGGCCTGTGTATCACGCCAAGGATTACTGCTCCCCTATAGGGTTGCAGGGCTGTCGCAGCCTGCCCCAACACTGCCCCAGCTTCAAAGTGGGACAGTGCTGGCTTTGCCAGCTGGATGATTTTGAAACCAGGTTCTGCTACCTGCTGGCCTGCCTTGCCGCCTGCTGGCTGACCTTGCTACCTGCTGGCCTGCCATGCCGCCTGCTGGCTGACCTTGCTACCTGCTGGCCTGCCATGCCGGCTGCTGGCTGACCTTGCTACCTGCTGGCCTGCCATGCCGCCTGCTGGCTGACCTTGCTACCTGCTGGCCTGCCATGCCGCCTGCTGGCTGACCTTGCTACCTGCTGGCCTGCCATGCCGCCTGCTGGCTGACCTTGCTACCTGCTGGCCTGCCATGCCGCCTGCTGGCTGACCTTGCTACCTGCTGGCCTGCCATGCCGCCTGCTGGCTGACCTTGCTACCTGCTGGCCTGCCATGCCGCCTGCTGGCTGACCTTGCTACCTGCTGGCCTGCCATGCCGCCTGCTGGCTGACCTTGCTACCTGCTGGCCTCGTGCAACTGGAAGCTGTGAGCCTGTGAGGCCCATCACCTCCATGAATAGGTTGCATATGTTGCTGTGGAGGAGTGTGCTGCTGGGCTGTGTTACTGCTCCTGACCTGCACTGTGTTGGGTGCCACAGCTGAGTTGGCATCCTGGCATGGCTGGTGGGCATCGCTGAGGTGCCTGGGGGCTGACCTGCACATGGACAGCAGGTGTGAAGGCCTCCACCAGCACTGTGAAGGAGTCAGCCTCATTGATGATGATCTCAATGTGGTCGCTGTAGGGCTGCAGCTTGACAGGTCGAAACACAACCTGCAGAGTGGATTGGCCACATGCGGCCGCTGTCCTCACATGCATGCTTCTCAGCAGTAAAGGCTGCTGGCCCCTGCATTGAGGCTGATAGTATTGAGAAACCTGGTTTGTGTACCTTCAAGGCACAGCTCATGCCCGGCCTCAGCTTGACAGTTTCTGGAAAGTCCATGCTGAAGGCTTTGCTGGCAGTCTGTCTGTATTTGAACTTGATTGTGTTCGTGGACACATTCTTCAGCGTCAGCTGCTTCACATACTCCGTCCCAGGCACCCAATGTCTCCATTCTAGAGAGTCCGCACATTCTAGCCCGAACCTGCAGCTCGGCGTTTTACAAAGCTGCCGCACATTAGATTGAAATGTTAAACATGCGGGCACCAACTTGTACTTACAGACCACGTCGCTTATCGCGAGTAAGCGTGCCGTGACGAACAGCTCCTGAACTGATGTCAGCTGCAGGCATGTTCCCTTACTCCCTTAGCTTATACGTATAATGCAATAAGGGGACCGCATTGTGCGAGCGGTCATTGTCGACTGAGTTGCCTTTTGCAATCGTTTCTGTAAGTTTTCGAGGGGCATGTTTCATTATGTTTTCTGGGGTGTCCCACATTTGTTGGTTCACAAGATTTCAGTGACAACCGTGCAGTTTCAATTGTCAGGCAGAGACGGAAGACCACTCTAAACACAGTGTGGACGACCATTACCCGATTGACATAAATTGGCACTCTGCAGCGGAGAGTACTCATGCCAGTGATGCCCTTCACTGATAATGGCTTCAACTTAAACCGTGTGTGCCGGGTATTGCATGACATCCTACAAGCAAATTACCTCTGCCTCAACAGCCTGGGCTACTGTGGCAGGTGTACACATCAGGCTGATGCATCTATTTCAAGCAGCCACTAGCCCTGATGTGGTGTGCACGGTGGAACGAGGACATCCACATCTGCTATTCGGGCTAGCTGGTTAAGTGACATCGGCGAACACTATAGCATCGCAATGCAGTACGAGACATCTCGTATCCTTTCAAGTCAGCGCGGCGCGCTCGGGCGGCGGCGGTTGTCCCTCACCACTGCACGGGCAGCATTGGCACACCCTGAGGCACCAGTCCGACATGCGGTAAGCTGTCTAGCGGGGGGCCCAGCAGAGTCTTGCAGCGGCAGCAAAGTGCGTATGACACATGGCACATTGCACTGCAACACAATGTCGGCCTCGCCCCAGGCTAAGCGATTGCGCTTGATTCTAGAGCCTCGTGACATCAATTGGGTGCGATGGGAGCTGCTGTTGTTAGAGAAGACAGAGCGCAAGGAGGCTGAGGAGGCCAAACTGCTGGCGGTGAGGGACTGCACAGCTGCCCAGCCTTTGTGCCTAGCCCTTCTACAGGAGCTGTAGCTGTACTGATATACATGCCTGAATGAGCTGTTGACAAGCACATGAAGCGTAGACCACATGCCAAGGCTTGGGAATGCATTTCAATCGACTGTGCACATCACATACATATTGTCTTGCTCATGCCCGTTTTCGTTATCACGTGGCATTTCACTGTACATGCATACATGAAGCATCGATCTCTTCCACTCACTCTATGCCAACACTGCCTGCTGTGCTGTGCCTGCACCGGCCATCCACCTTTCACCAGCCTGTGCTTGTTGGCTGCGCCTGCCCGCTGTGCTGTATACAACACAGTGCATGACACACTGTGCCCCCTGCCCTACCTAGCCTGGCAGGAGGGCCTTCCTGCCTCTGACCACGCTTCTAGTGAGCCCTCTGCGGACGAAGACGAGGACGACCCAGATGCGCCAGACCCCGACGCGCTGGCCGCTGCTGCGACTCGAGCCCTGGACCGTGCGTACTTCCAGGCCTATGAGGACCCCGCGGCTCACCAGGCAGAGCTGCAGGACGCGCCACTGCAGGACGCATGGCGCCAGGCCATACAGCTGCTGGGCCCTAGCCACATACGTGGCAAGGTGCGCCCAGCCTGCCCGCTGCTGACGCTGCCACCAGCTCCTACACGCATGATGTCATGATGTGCATGCACGCTTCTCATGCGTCTCATGCTTGCTCATGGCAGGCACTTGCACGCACCGCGGGGACATAGCACAGCGCAGGAGGATAGCCGCGGTGCTGCACTCAAGAGACCCTGATACTAAGAACCCTTGGCTGCCACAAGCCACAGCAGGGCATGTCAGTTGGCCCTTCAGCTGGCAAGTGCATGACATGCCTGGTGCCCAGCGTGCGGCACAGTTGACTGGGCCAGGCTGGCTGCCAGACCTCAACCCTATCATCACAATGACCTCCACTGCACAGGGGTTGTGGCAAGTGCCCTTGCGAGCAAATGCTTAGCATGTATGCTTATCATTGCCAGAGCTGGCACCTACAACACCCTGCACTGGCCCAAGCAAGCAGCAAGCAGTAGAGTACAGAGTTTCACAGGGAAGGCATAGACTGGTGCACTGCACCAGCTCCTGGTGTCTGTCGGGCTGCATGCAGGTGGTGCTGGTGTTGGGCTGCGGCCCGGGCCACCTGGCTGTGCTGTGTGCCAAGGTGAGCGTGCTCCAGGGGGAGTCCTCCCAGCGCCCGCCATCCACTAGCCAGCACCTCCCTGGCCCAGCCCACACAACGCCAGGTCAGCTGTGTGCAGCTCCTGGCTGCAGCTGCAGCTCCCTGGCGCTGTCCCTGACACCAGCCCTGACACCAGCACTGCCATAGCACCCATGAACTACTGTGCTGGCCCTGCCCACTCCCACAGGCCGGTGCCAAGCAGGTCATTGCAGTGGACGGTGCACCTGCCATGGTGCAGCTGTGCAGCCAGGTGAGAGCCAGGCAGTGAGGAGCCCACCCTCCATACAAGGCTCTGAACCCCCCACATTATATTACATTCATATATTTGTAATTAGTACTATAAGTATATATTACAACACACATCATCCCACACGGTGCAGTGGCATTGTAACGGCACCCCTTCCACCTTTCAAACAACCAGCTGCCACTGCTCTTTGCCCCCTTGCCAGTGCCTCTGCCGTCGCCCGCATCCCACCCACCGTATCATCATCTTTCCTGGCCACAGGTAGCGCAGGCAGAAGGGGTGGGGGCCTTCGTGACAGCAGTGGACGGACCTGTAGAAAGCTTACTGCTGAGCAACAAGGCTGACGTCCTCATCGCCAACTGGGCGGGGCCAGGGCTGCTGGCGGGTGGCATGCTGCGCTCGTTGGTCAATGCCAGGTGGGTGGCCCTGGGCTGCAGCGGTTGCTCCAATGGCAGGTCAGGCAGTCAACTACAGGTGCACAGCTGCATGAGGTCTTGCTTGACAGGGCTTGTTGCTGGCGCTGGCCACTGTGGTATGAGCCTCGCATGTGACCTGCACGTAGGAT
Organism: Haematococcus lacustris; assembly: GCA_030144725.1. NCBI lineage: Eukaryota > Viridiplantae > Chlorophyta > Chlorophyceae > Chlamydomonadales > Haematococcaceae > Haematococcus > Haematococcus lacustris. The sequence continues at coordinate 19,351,128 of JASKMD010000003.1, read as the reverse complement.
TCGACTGCTGAAGCCTGGAGGGCTGATCTTGCCCAGCAGAGCAGAGATCTTCGTCGGCGGCATCGAAGACCGTGACGCCCTGGCGGCCAGCAAGCGGCAGTGGGAGCGCGGCTTTGCAACTCGACTAGACCTCAGCGCAGCGATGGCGGGCATCGTGGGCCGCCCGCGATGCGGCGTTTTGACTCGGGCATCGCAACTGTGCACCGACACGCCCAGCATCTTACGCTTCAACCCAGCCGATGTCAAAATGAGCCAGGCCCGGAGGGGCTGGCAGAACTTGCCCTTCCAACTGCGGGCCAGCAGAGAAGAGCGGTTATGGGGCTTAGTGCTCTTTTTTGACCTTGGATTCGGCGCGGCGCAGGTACCGACACAGCTCGTGGCTGGCGACGCCACAGCAGCAGAGGCGGCCTCTAGCACGCATAGCGCATCCACGTCGCCGGAGGCACCACCCGAGGTGGCTGTTTTCACGACGCACCCGGGGGCTGCTGACACGCATTACAACCAGCTCATCCTCAACTTCCCACGCGCAGTTAAGGTGGGACCAACAGCCTGCCTGCTCATTGGGGTTGAGGGAAAGGGTCCAGCATTGTGCTGCAGTTCCGCTGCTGGTTGAGTGGTCTGCATACACCACTCCCTAGCTGGCCAGCTGTCTTGTGTTGATCAGCACCTTGGCCCTCAACCTTGAGCCTTCATTGGAGTGGAGCACTCAGTGTGGACCCCTACAAAACGGTGTTTTGTCTGTGTGGAGTTTCCCACGCACATGGCATGCACATGGCTCATACATGGCATACACACAGGCATGGTCGCCTACCACCTACAGCATTGCCTGACCCGTTAGGGCTACACCGTAGAGTTGGCATGACAAAACATGCACTAATGTAAGCTGATGACAGCTTCAAGGGGGGGGGGGGTACACACTACTGTGCCACAGCAGGCTGCTGTTGTCGCTGCTGGGCCTTGGGTGGCTTGTCTCACAGCTGCGTGTAGCCCAGGCCGGGGCACTCCTTGCCCTTGGCTGGCAGCTTTCCCTGGTCTGGCTAGTAGCACAGCTCCAGTGGCCGCCACCTGCTCTCCCCAATGCGCTGCATGTTCAGCGCTGCATTGCAGTCCCTGTTCGGCCACTTGCCTGGCTGCGGTGCTTGCTTGGCTTTGGCAGCCTTGCCATGGGCCTTGCTTTTGCCCTTGGTGGGCTGGATGGGCTCAGCTGCATCAATGCGCTTGCTGTGCTTAACTGGCAGGGGAGTGCTGGGCCCAGGCTCTGAGGCTGCCGGCTGTATGACTTCCTGGCTGCTGCATGGGGCCTGCGGGGGCTTGCGTGGGGCCACTACTGGGCACCACATCAGGCCCCGCACTGGCTAGTCACGCTGCTGGCTCCAGGCTCTAGCAATGTGAGCTCACACAGCCCGAAGCGCACAGCACGGCACAGTTGCAGCGGACCACACCATGACCGACCTTGTTTTCGCGGGCCTTTAGTCGGGCGCGGCTTTTGCTCGGCGGTGCTCTTCCGCTTCTTCGGAGGCATTGCGCCACTATGCTCATACCAGCTACGAGCTCATATTTGCTCATACCAGTGTGTCACTCCGCCACATCACTCTCGCACCTCCACACCAAGCAGGGGGGCCGTTTATGTCAGGTTCCCTAATCAGCACCACCAGCTGGGTGACCGGCGTCAACCTTGGTGCGTTGCGTCGCAGCAGCTTTCCAGACCCTCGTCACTACTGTGAGCGTGATGTAGAACTTTATGATTTGGGGCACACCCTGCTCCCATCGCCAGCCAGCCCCTGCCTGCTCTGCCCCTGCCTGCTCTGCCCTGCTTGCCTCAGGTGAGGCAAGGCGAGGTGCTGCAGGGCACCCTGACCCTTACTCCTGCAGGGGACAGCGGGCGAGACTTGGAGGTGATGCTGCAAGTCTGTGTGGGCGAGGCAACTGCTAGTGCCGCGTACCTGTGGCTGCACCATGCGCCGCGCTCTAGTGCTGTTAGAGAATCAACATGACATGGTCGAGATAGTCTTATGTTGTTGTTCCTTGTAGTCACCTCATATAGTCACGTAGGATTCCTTGCCCTTCGTGGCTAGCTGTACCATGGAATTCCTCCAGGCAGATAGCTGGTGGGCTGAAGTTTTGTTTGACTGTACCATGGAAGGGGGCCTGGTGATCAGCTAGGATCCAAATTAGGGACGCTGTAGCAGCAGCAGCCTGGATTGTTATGTTGGCAAATTGTAATGAAAGATGCGTGTTCGTGATCAGCGATTCTCGCCATGGGCTTTATCAAACTGCGGACCACCGTGATCAGTACTAGGCTTGGTCGGTCCGCATAACTCCTAAACCTACATCACTGCCTGCCTGACATTTTGGACCTTACACCGCGGAGTGCGATGAGGAAAGTAACATGTGCGGACTCGCTCAGGTACTGATTGATAGTTCGCCGCGGTGGTGCCGCGGTGGTGCAGCGTTTGAGAGCAAAGCGGTCGTGTTCTGTGGCCAGCCGAACCTTGGAGCAGCGGCGTGTAACCCCGGATAAGCTGCATCGTTAGAGCACGGGTTGGCTACATTGGTGGGCTGCATTGCTGCACTGAGCCTGTATGAGCGTGCATTTTGTTCTGTATCCGCGGCACTGCGGCCTTGCACACCCCGAGTCATGTGGCTACCTGCCCGCGAAAGTTTGGTACTCACTTCACCATCACCTGAGACCTGACACGAGTCTTAGGCAGCGACCGAGACAGACAGGTCCACAAAAAGCATGACCTCTGGGCCAGTGGGCCCGCTTCAGCCCAGCTCCCTCTGCCGCCTCGGCTCTGCCACCACCACCGCCTGCAGCATTGCTGGTTGTTACAGTCAAGATGCAACGAATGCAATGTAGAAGGATGTATCCTTCAATGTCTTACCATGTTTGCTGGTCCAACATCTTTTGCCCTGTGAGAGTGCGGCAGGGGGCAACTGGCTGACTGTCTTCCGTTGCTGCAGGCGGTGCAGCATGCGCCACACTCCCGCCCCTCAATCGGCTGGTGGCCACAACATCAGGCGCGGCATGCAGGCACGGTTTGAATAAGTGGCCTCCCCCCTCGGCCTGGCAGTGCTCAGCCAAACCAGCCAGCCAGCAAGATGGCACGCCACTAGCACAGCCAAACCTGCACTTGCCTGCTGCTGACTGCAGGTCACGCGCTGCAAGTCACGCGCCGCTGCCTGCTGCCCTTCCCTTGGCACTGCCTGCTTGCAGCCAGCAGCCCATCCCACACCACCTGGACCCTGGGCCCCACCCTGCACCCCCTCCCCCTGCTCATCCCCGCACAGCTTTGACATCACAGAAGCTAGGCCGGCCTTGGCAGCTGCGACCCAGGCCCAAGGGGCTGGGCTGCTGGGCAGCAACCTGCTGCCACACCCCAACCTACCCAGCAGGATTCTCGCAAGGCGGCAGGTGCAAATACAGCGCTGTCAGACGCACAACTCCAGCTTGGAAGCATGCGGGAAGGCAGTGAGCTCCACAGAGCACATGCAGCAGCTAGGCTGGCCCAGCTGGCTGCAGGGGGGTGCGAGAAGCTGTGTAGGTGCCACGGCCGCTCTACTGCTAAGTCTGGCCCCCTTACCCAGCATGGCAGCCTCAGACCTACTGCCTGATGCACCTGGGAGCCAGCAGGCTGAAGCTGGGCAGCTGGCTGCGTGGAGTGGCGCCAGTGCTGCTGCTCCATTGCCCCCCTTGCGGTGGATTCCTGTTGGCCATGGGCTGCAAGGGCCAGTAAAAGCAGCGGCCACCACCCACACCGCCAGCAGTAGCACGAGCAACAGCCTCGCCCTACTAGCCAGTGATGCTGGGGTCAGTGTGAGTACGGGGTCTGTTGGGGAGGGCAGCAGCGGCGGCACTGCCAGTGCCCCGGCTGCAGCTGCCTGCCCCCAGGTGGCGCCTGACCTGGTGGTAGGCTGGGGCGAGGGAGAAGAGGCAGGCAGCACTGCGGCCTGTAAGCTGCTGGAGCGGCTGCTGACCCCTGACACCCTGCGAAGCCCAGGCAGCGCCTTGTTCGCCCGGGCAGGCACCACCTACTTCCCCAGGTCAGGCAACCAGGCAGAAACTCTTGCCTTACTGCAGGTGGTAGGCAACCATGCCCGTGTGTATGCCATGTATAAGCCATGTGTATGCCATGAGCATGGGAACTCCACACAGACAAAACACCGTTTTGTAGGGGTCCACACTGAGTGTTCGACTGCAATGAAGGCTCAAGGTTGAGAGCTAAGGTGCTGAGTCGTCCGTAGTAGTCGTCTGTAGTTGGTAGTCTCTAGTCCTCCTCTATTTCTTCTTGTTGAGTGGTTCGCCCGTCCCTCCCTCCCTTCCTGCCTCCCTTCCTCTGCTCCTGCTGTCCCCAGCCTCCTTCTGACAGTTGCCAGGCCCACAGCGCACCTGCCCCCTCTGCTGCGGCCCTGCACTCTACTGGGATGCAGGTGGATGTTCGGTGAGTGGCGCGTCAGCTCCAGCGTGCGGGACACCCGGCTGCCCCTGGGCCCACAGTTTGTGGATGCAGCGCTGCAGGCAGGGGACCTCAGGGGGGGCCCGGCCCTGCAGTACACTGCACGCTGGTTCAGCACGCTGCCCGACACCTGGGACAACACGGTGGGGTAAGGGTGAGGAAGGGTGGGGGGTGGGGGACAGGGGCGTGGGGGGACAGGCATTAGGGTGCAGTCAGCACGAAAAGGACACTCAGCCCAGGAACACCCCCACCTGGTCCTGGTGGTGGCAATGCTGTGGCAATATACACCCAGGGCCACAGGGCTGCGAAGGGGGCCCTAGTGGTGGCCTCGTCTTAACTCCTGCGCTGGCTGCGGACCAAATTGAACCAAGGCTGTTCACATCTTATGCTGCCCATCCTAACATGCCATGGCCGCTTGATCGTCTTTGTGACGCCAGGTTCGGGTGCAGTTGGGCTTGCTCCCCACGGATGCCATCGTGCCTGATCGCGCCTACAACACACGGGAGCTCAGCAATGCCACGCTTGGCTGGGAGGCCGTGGCCAGCGTGGCGTACGACCCCCGTGAAGAGCCAGACAGAGCGACGGTCGAGTTCTCCCGGCAGGGACCCGACGGCCGGACGATACCGCCTCGCCGGATCGAGCTGTTCATTAACCGCAGGTTCGTGCAGGTCTTCGTCCCGTGGGCATGAGATATCCTCTTCGGACATTCTTGCGAGCGCGTTGAAGCAGTCTATTAGCAATGAGAGGCGAGAGTGTGGCGGTTTGGCGAGGAGGGTGATGGAGCGAGACGTTGCTGCTGCATTTCTCGCAGTTCGTCCGAGGCCCTGGGCTCTGCGACATTCCTGACAGACGAGTTGTGCCGCCAGGTGGACCTTGGGGTCAGGGCGGTGGACGTGGTGGACTACGAGACGATGACTGGGTACCGGCTGCTGGCCCCCGGCAAGGTCGCGGCCCGTCAACGCACCGCGGTGTATCTCGACCCACGACACCCGCTGTTCTTTAAGGTCAGCGCGAGGGCGAACGGGGTACTCTGCGGCCTGTGACTGCTTCATCAAACCCTGCCCAGTATTGATGAAAACAGCTCCTCTACCTGGGTGCTGCTACTGCAGGCCGCTGGGCGAGCTATCATGGTAATTGATGCTGACCTTGAGCTGGTGCGTGAGGAGCCACCTGCTGATGCCTCCCAGCTGGGGGCAGTTGCTTGCGTGCTTACGCCCAAGGATGTTGTGCAGTGCCTCTAAGCTGCGCGCGCAGAGCATGGTCATGACGTGAGCTTAGGCGTTCAGGCAGGGAGCGAACAAGCCTGTTGAACGCGGCTTAGTTAGAGCTACAGATCAGGCTTCCTGCATCGCCAATCTAATATATAATATAAACGCACATGCCTCGCGGCGCTGGCTGCCAGCCATTGCATGGCGGACATACTAACCATGCGAGCTCAATGTAGCATGCCCAATCGGTAGCATGCGACTTCCGCAACTTCTGCGGGTTGTGCAGCATTATTGTTCCACAGCCTCTCTCAAGTGGATGGGGTGCTATGCGCTCAGAGCTGGCACGAGTCGATGAGTGTGACGAATGCGAGGAGGACGACCTATTGCCCACCACGCACCACGACAGCTCCAAGGAAGAGGCTTGCCCGGTTCCCCCCAACGAGCGCCACAAGCGGCACAAAGGGCGAGCTCTGAATGCAGCACGGGCATCAAACGTTTGGCTACGTGTGGACAACCTCGGCAATGCATCGGTGAGCCTTTGCGTCAGTGTCACTCGACACACCACAGTCTTGCACCACAGCTGACCTGCATCGCTTACCATACTTGCCAGCACCAGGTGCGTGCGTGTCTGTTGGCTGCTCAGTGGTTCTTGTAGCTGTGGTCTGCAGTTGGTCACCTCTGACAAGTGGTCCTTAGCCATGAAGCTGGGGGTGCAGCCACGTGACCTGCGGCTGCTGGACCCCCAGATGGCCTCCGTCAGCCCGCCAGCCATCCTCGACCGCGAGCGCTGCATTGTGGTCAACCTGGGCAGCATCAAGTGGTCAGTCCCGGCCCTACACCGACAGATCAGCTTAAATGTGGCCCAGGACCCAGCACCTTGGCCCTCAACCTTGAGCCTTCGTTGCAGTCGAACACACTAATTGTGGACCACTACAAAACAGTGTTTTTGTCTGTGTGGAGTTCCCATCGCATGGCATGCACATGGCCTACACATGGCATACACATGGTCACGGTCGCCTACCACCTACAGCATTGCCTGACCCGTTAGGGCTACACCATAGAGTTGGCATGACAAAACATGCACTAATGTAAGCTGATGACAGCTTCAAGTGGGGGGGGGCACACACTACTGTGCCACAGCAGGCTGCTGCTGCTCGGCCTTGGGTGGCTTGTCTCGCAGCCGCTTGTACCCCAAGCCAGGGTACTCCTTGCCTTTGGCTGGTAGCGCTCCCTGGTCTGGCCAGAAGCACAGCTCCAACGGCCGCCACCTGCTCTCCCCAATGCGCTGCATGTTCAATGCTGCGTTGCAGTCCCTGTCCAGCCACCTGCCTGGCTGTGGTGCTGGCTTGGCTTTGGCAGCCTTGCCCTGGGCATTGCCCTTGCCCTTGTTGGGCTCAGCTGCCGGCTCAGCCTTGGTGCGCTTGCTGCGCTTGGCAGGCAGGGGAGTGCTGGGCCCAGGCTCTGAGGCTGCTGCCTGTGTTGCTTCCTGGCTGCTGCGTGGGGCCTGTGGGGGCTTGCGGGGGGCCACTACCGGGCGCCACATCAGGCCCTGCACTGGCTGGTCACGCTGCTGGCTCCAGGCTGGGCGCACTAGGCAGTGTTCCACCTGCCCTGCTGGGGGCTTCCAGCCTGCAGGCCTGGTGGCCCTGCGTTTGTTCAGCTGCCTCTCACAGGGCTGCTGGCCATTCACTGCTGAGCTGACCCGGCTGGTGCGGTGCTCATCCACAAGCACCACCCTACCCCGCCGCTGGTCTGTCCCCCTGGGCCTGCACACCACCTTGCAAAGGTGCAGGACCAGGAACCAGCATGGGCCGCCCCGGCTGCTGCCTCTGTTGCTGCTCCCACCCACCCTACCGGCCCCATACGGCTACTATGTTATGGCCAGCTGGCAGCCAAACTATGCTGCTGCTGTGTGCTGTGTGGGGTGCAGCATCATCACCTTGGACTATGTGCTGGTGGTGAACCCTACTGATGAGATGGGCGGAGCGCTAGTGTCTGAGCTGCACAACAAGCTGAGCAACCCGCTGCACGTGGGCAAGGTGGGCCGACCTGCCCGGACCCATCCTGACTCAGCAGGCTGGGCCAGGACTCCACCTAGCCATTACCATCATACTGCCCGGCTCAGCCCGGCCCTTGCCCAGGCCCTTACGTTGGACCCCCCTGAGGCCTGCACCCTGCTCTTCACTGTCCTCAGGCAGCAGGCCATGCTGTGGTGCTTGGCTTGGTGGCGTGGCGTGCCTGGTGGCCGCAGGTGATGGCATATGCAGGGCTCAGCAAGCTCAGTGACATTACACGCCGTGTCAACGGTGGTGCGCTGGGCCTGAGCTTTGAGCTGAAGGTACTGGAGATCAGTTTGGACCTGGTGGGTGCAGCGGGCAGGGCAGGGCAGGGCAGGGCAGGCAAGAGTGGGGCGGCACAGGCTGGGCCTTGGAGGCAAGATGTAAGGTCAGGGCCGGCTGCCACACTGGGCGTCACAGCTGGCTGCAGGTGGTGACGGCGCTCGACTCCCAGGCCTACGACATCGAGTCAGTGGTGCTGCCCGCCCTGGACAAGCTGACACACGTGGTGTGTGAACCCACCTCCCCACCCCTCTCCCTTCCTGCCACCTGGGCCCTCCTTGCTGCTGTTGGGCCAAGGCGGCTGCTGAGGCCTCTTGTGTATCGATGCTGCTGTGGGGGGCTGCTGAGGGGCTCCTCCCGCCCGCTGGCCAGTCTCTGCTGTTGGGATTCATAGCTAGCTTGTCAGGCCAGCAGCTGCCTGGCTTGGCCAGGATGTCCCGGCTGGCTGTCGGGGCAGTGCGGTTGACATGGCGGGCAGTGTGTGTGCAGATCCGGCCTGGGGACCTGGAGGTAGTGAGGCGCATGAAGAACCGGCTGACTCGACTCATGAAGCGCGTAGAGATGGTAGGCAGCTCGTGGTCGCAGGCAAGGGCAGCAGTAGGGAAAGGGAATGGAGGGCAGGAGCAGGTGGGCAGAGTCAGGCAGGTCACGGTCAGGCTAGGAGGGCCTGCAGGCGGTGAGGGCTTGCCTGGTCAGCAACTGTCACACCAGTGCTGGCTCCATGAGCGCAAGGGCACCTGGCCTTCCACAGCTCTCCCGCAAGCCAGCATGCCCCTCCCACTCCACCCTGCCTTGCCCTGCTCAGCAGCAGAAGGCGTCCCCCTGCTGCCAGGGCCTGCACCCTCCACCCTGGTCCTAGCAATGCTAGCGATACTTCAACACCCAGCTGGGCGCCAAGCTGCCATGGCATGCACCCGACGGCACGTGTCCTCCACCCCTGCCTCCTGTGTCCTGCTTGCTGCCTGCTGCACACAACTCCCTGACGGCTTTGCCAGGCTGGGCTGGTCTGGGCTGGGCTGTGGTGATGTCTGCCCCCTGGAGCCATGCCGCACCTTGTCCAGCATAGTTAGCCTGTAGAGCCTGTAGCCTACAGGGGACCACCTGGCCCTGCCACCTCTTTGTCTCTCAACACATGTTAACCTCCATGTGGTCACACTGCTGCAGAGTGACACAGCAGCAGGCGTGAGCCCAGGCCTGCCCCCCCACCTCCCGTGTGGCGTCTGGGCTGGGCTGGCCGCAGACCAAGGAGGTGTTGGAGAAGTTCCTGGAGGATGATGAGGACATGCACCGCCTGAACCTGACTGCGCTGGAGCAGGGGCGCCAGGCCAGCATGCGAGCCGACCTGCAGGTCAGGGCAGCGGCAGCAGCAGGGGGCGGCACGGGCAGCAGCGGCAGCATGGGGAGCAGAGGTTGCAGGGGCAGGGATAACGGAGGCAGGGGCCCATGAGGCCGGGGCAAGGGCGCTTGAGTCAGGGGCAGGGGGCCAGGGCAAATGGGGTGTGCTTAGGACTTAGGAGTTGCTTGTGTGCAGGGGCTTGACTGGTGGCGGGGTGCTGCGGGTTAGGTTAGGCTGGGCGCAGCCGGGCCTGCTGCAGCTCCTGTGTGAAACAAGGAAGAGCTTGCGGCACTGCATGAGATAAGGAAAGGGGATCAGAAAGCACCTGAGAGAGCCTGATCACTGTCACTGCCTTCCATCAACATCTCTGGCAACATCACGTTCACCACCAGCAGCAGCAGCAGCAGCACAGGTGGAGCAGGAAGTGAGTGCTTAGTCCAACCTTCAGACTGCTTTGCCAACCTCCAGACTCACTACACAACTTTGGACCATGACCCCCTCCCCCTCCCCTTTCCACCCCATGCCGCAGGAGCTGCTGACAGCAGGCGCCAGCCCTCTTGCCCGCAGCCGCAGCGTCAGCAAGGCGCACAGCCGTACAGGCAGCAAGCATGGCAGCCGGCATGGCAGCAGCCACGGCAGTTCCAGCAGCCGCAGCAGCCGCAGCAGTGGCAGCTCCTCCTCCCTGGACCTGCAGGATGAGGCGGAGGTGGCGGAGGTAGAGATGCTGCTGGAGGCGTACCAGATGCACCTGGACACAACCTTCAACCGCCTGCAGGTCAGAGGGCCCAGGCATTGGTGGCAGCAGGGGTAGGCTGACTGCCGGCATCCTTAAGGGGAGGGGTGTACATGGGCAAGGGGAGGGGAGGGTAGCTGCAGTGAGTGAGGCTGTAGCGATGCAGCAAGGCAGTTGAAGTTAACCAAATATTGCAGATCTCTGCCAAAACGCAACTGCCAAAAGCAGACGTTATACTGCCTGGGAGGGACTGGCTGACTCAGCAGAGGAGGGCAGGGCCATTGGGCAGGGTTGGGAGTAAGCAAGGCTCCTGGTGAGGCTCACCTGCTTTGCATTGCCTGCCTGCACTGCCTGCACCGCTGCCTTGGGAGACAGCCCCCTGGCCCGCCTGACTGCCTGCCTGAGCTGCCTGCGCAGCTGCCTGTCCCCACGCTGCCCACCACTGCGTGCATGGCCTCCTGACCCTGCTGCCGCTGTGCTGCCGGTGTGTGCAGACGCTGCAGACCTTCATCAAGGATGCGGAGGACCTGGTGGGAACCAGCCTGGACACGCACCGCAACCGCATCATAGCCACCAGTGTGGCGCTCACCTCCCTGTTCACAGCCTTGGGCCTGTGCACCACCATCTCAGGTGCGACTGTCTTCATCCCTGCTCCTCCCACTCGCGCTCCTCCTCCTCCCCGCCACTCCTGCCTCTGCTCCTCCTCCGTGTTCCTATTGCGTCTGCTCCCCTACCCTGGCCTCCTGCTTCTGCTCCTCCTCCCGCCACCCCTCTTGCTCCTGATCCTCCTCCCTGTTGTTCTTGGATGGGCAGCATCACATGCGTCCTGCAGCTGCCCTGTGCTGCGGTGCTGTTGTAAGCAACACAGGGGGGTCAGCAGACAGGGTAGGTGGTGACCATCTACCTGGCTAGCATGCCGGCACCCATGCAGCGCTTGGGTAGCAGGGCCTGGACCTGGTCCTCAGCACAGGGCACACTACTCCCCAGGCTGTAGCCTCGTGCCAGCAGCAACAGGACCACAGGGCCTGGGCTTGCACCTGCCTCGCGCTGCACCTTACCCCTGACATGTGGTTTCATGTGGCTGCAGGCCTGTTTGGTATGAACATCTCTCAGCCCTTCCACCAAGATGGGTCGACCACATTTAATGAGGTCGCCATCACGGGCGCCAGCATTGGACCCTTCGCCCTTATCGCTGTGTTCTGGCTGTGGGCCTGGCGCAGCCGGCTGCTGTCTCGCTGAAGTGTTTGCACGATACTGCTCGAGGGGAATTGCGCATGAAAGCCATGTGAACCATGCATGTAGAAGATGTGATTGCAATTCCTAGTTTGAGGGACATGGCATGCTTCCCCCAAACATGGCCCCGTCGCATGGAGCATGGCGCCCACTCCCAGCGACGCACCTTCCCTTCAGCCCGCTCATCCCTCAGTTGGGCCTACGTTAGAGTCGGAGCACTAGAGACCACGAGGGACCACTTACGTCTCTACTATGGGGCTGTGTGGAGTTATGTAACTAAGCATATGGCACATGACATGGGCGCCTATCACCTACACCATTGCCTGACCCTGTGACAGGGCTACAACCTGGAGTTGGCATGACATGCATGCGCTGCTCATAGGCTGATAACATCTCAAATGGACACACGCTCCAGGCTCCAGCGATGTGATGTCCACACATTCTTCATTCGTCTTCGTTCATGTGTCACTCCTAAAGTTCCTCTTCGTTACGGCACATGTTGACAATGTTCATCATCACTTCACATGGTTCACTGCCATGTCTATCCTGACGGACCCTAGTTTAATGCTGGTGTGTTGCGCGGCTCTCACACAGTGCTCCGCTCTCACGACGCAAGTTTGAAGCTATGGCTGCTCTCCAAGGGCAGCCGAAGGCAGATAGAAGCCTCGGAGGACGCAGTCAGAGCGAGACTGATGTGGGCATGTCCCAGGTTGCCAGCTTGCTCGTTCTTCCTCCCCGTAACAAATTGCACCTCAGGATAACAACAGGATGACACTAGCTTCTTGTGCGCGAATGCAGGCAAGGATCAAACAGCTGATGAAGGGCGACCCTAAATTCATTGCCAGACTCATTGAGGTCAGAGCTGAGGCTGGCAGGTCCCTGGTTTTGAATGTGATGAAAGCATGCCATGTTGCACACAGGGAGTTGCAGAGTTGCTTTCTCCTCAAGCAGTAAAGTGAAGATGTGGATTCAGCCCATAACAGGTGCAATTGCCTCAAGGCCCAACCGTTCCCTGGGGCTACCTGTCAGCTTAGATGTGTACATAGACACCACACATGATGATCTGCCAGCCTGTAGCTGGTGATCGTGAAGCAGTGAAGCAGCGTGTGCAGAAGCAGTGAGTATGACGATGGGCACCTTTGGCTCGGGCTTGTGAAGCCCATCAAGCTAGCTGCTGGTTCAGCAGCTGGTACGCTTTGGTGTCTGGACGGCATAGAGCCTCGAGGCCATGCCAACAGCAGAGCTCTTGGGGGCGTGGCTTGCTCTCCTCAATGCCCTTCAGCTCCTACGCTTGCCTTGGTGTAGCCTGGCCTTTGTCAGCCTCGGCAGGCATGGTAGCACTAGGATGCTAGGCAGGCTAAAAGGGGTGGGTGGCAGGCAGTGGGGCGTGAAGTACAGGCCAAAAGGCTGCTGGCTGGGCTGCCTGCCTGCATGGGGTCTGTGAATGCTGGCGTGAATGCTGGCTGGCATGGGGGCTGGGGATGGGGGATGGGGGATGGGGGCTGGGGGCTGGGGGATGGTGTGAATGCTGGCTGGCATGGGGGCTGTGAATGCTGGCGGAATGAGGCACCACATGGTAGCACACTTTCTCCTGTCATGCAGCTGGCTCCCAGACGGGTGAAGGGAAAGGGGGAGGGTGCCTCTCTGCCCCTTGACCCTCACTAGGGAACTGCAGACGGTGTTCGGTCTGTGTGGACTTATGTACCCATGCACGTGGCATGGGTGCCTTCCACCTACACTGACCCCTGTGACAGGGCTACAGCCTAGAGTTGGCATGACAAACACACACTAATTGTGAGCTGGTGACATTTCAAATGGGGTCCACACACTGATGTGCCCTAGCAGGCTGCTGCTGCTGCTGGGCCTTGGGTGATGGGTCTAGAGGCCGCTTTTAGCCCAGGCCTGGGTACTGCTTGCCCTTGGCTGGCAGCTCCCCATGCTCTGGCCACCAGCACAGCTCCAGAGGGCCCCAACCGCCTGGCTGTGGTGCTGATTTGGCTATGGCAGCCTGGCCTTGCATTGGTTTGTGCCCTTGGCAGGCTTGGTGGGCTCAGCTGCCTGCTCGGCCTGGCTGCGCTTGGCTGGCGATGGAATGCTGGGCCCAGGCTCTGAGGCTGCTGGCTGTGTGGCTGCCCGGCTGCTTTATGGCGGCTGTGGCAGGGTGCGTGGGGCCACTACCGGGCACCACATCAGGCCTTGCATAAGGCCGCGCATTAGCTTGTCACGCTGCTGGCTGCAGGCTGGACGCAACAGGCGGTGGTGCACCTGCCCAGCTGGGGGCTATCAGTCTACAGGCCTGGTGGCCCTGCATTTGTTTAGCCGGCTTCCACAGGGCTGCTGGTCATTCACAGCTCAGCTGACCCAGCAGGTGTGGAACCCATCCACTTGTACCACCCTGCCTCGATGCTGGTCTGTCCCCCTGGGCCTTCTTGCCACCTTGCAGCAGGCCCGCAACACCCCTGAGGTTGCACTGCCTGCCTGGGTGACGCTGGGGTCACTGCCCACCCCAATGTGTGTGGCTGGACCAAACACAAACTCAAGCTGCTCAGCTAGGGCCTTGCCAATGTGGGGGAGTCCCACCGCAGGGGACTCTACTGCTACACCTGCGGCTGCCTCTGGGTGGCTGGTGCTGCTGGAGGAGCCTGCTGCTGCGGGTGGGGTAGGAGCAATGGAGAGGGACTGTGTGTAATGCACACACACGCTGACACCATCTGTCCCCACCGTCTTCTCAGACTGAACCCCCTTGTTGTCCCGCTTGCCTGCCTGTGCTGAACCACATGCCCCAGTGGGCCTTGCAGGCTGGCTGGCCTGGTTAAGGCGTCATGTGTTTCCTGTGGTCAACTCCAGCTGCGTGCACACCCCGTGGAGGATTCTGCTGTCCAGCTTTATGAAATGAATCCCCACCCTGGCCATGGGGGTGAGGGTGAAGGTGAAGGGAGGTTGGGCAGGTGAGGGGTTGGGGGCCCTCCCCTACATTGAGCAATCGTCACTAGTTTTTTTGGCCCAAGATGCTGTACCGGCTTACTCACGGGTGGGGGATACGGGTGGGGTGGGGTGGGGTGTTGCTGCCACTGCTCCGGACACCGGCACACATGCACCACATGGCGCATGTGGCAGGGCAGGTGCAGGGGGTTCACAAGGAACCCTGCTGCTTCATGCCCAGCAGGCGGCGATGCTTGTCAGCCTCCGCCTTCACCTCATCAATGTGCTTCTTGTCCAGGTTGTAGGCCTTCAGCTCCAGGCTGGCAGTGTTGAGGCCAATACATATACACCCAAGCCAGCACCTACGCCCTCAACCTTGAGCTTTCATTGCAGTCGAACACATTAATTGTGAACCACTACAAAACAGTGTTTTTGTCTGTGTGGAGTTCCCATCGCATGTGTATGCCATGGCCTATACATGGCATACACATGGTCACGGTCGCCTACCACCTACAGCATTGCCTGACCCCGGAGGGCTATGACGTAGAATTGGCATGACAAAACATGCACTAATGTAAGCTGATGACAGCTTCAAGTGGGGGGGGGCACACACTACTGTGCCACAGCAGGCTGCTGCTGGGCTGTGTGTGGCTTGTCTCGCAGCCGCTTGTACCCCAAGCCAGGGTACTCCTTGCCCTTGGCTGGCAGCTTCCCCTGCTCTGGCCAGAAGCACAGCTCCAGAGGGCGCCACCTGCTCTCCCCAATGCGCTGCATGTTCAATGCTGCATTGCAGTCCCTGTCCAGCCACCTGCCTGGCTGCGGTGCCGGCTTGGCTTTGGCAGCCTTGCCCTTGCCCTTGGTGGGCTCAGCTGCCGGCTCAGCCTTGGTGCGCTTGCTGCGCTTGGACTGCACAGTTGCACAGTCACCGGACTGCACAGTTGCAGCGGACCACACTACAACTATGAACGAACCTTGGCTTTCAATCGGAAGGGGTTCTTGCTCCGCGGCACTGGGCCGCTTCCTCGGAGGCATTGCGCCACTAGGCTCATATCTGCTCACACCTGATGATACCCACTAATACCCAGGAGGCGATGTCACTCACTCTCGCACTTCCAAAGGGCACTTCCAAAGGGCACCTCCAAAGGGCACAGCCGCTCAGCAGCAGCAGCAGATACATTCTGACATTCTCAAAGGGCACTTCCAAAGGGGCCCTGGCCCTGACCCTTCCAAAGGGCACACCCAAGCCAGCATGGAGAACAGCTGCGCCTCTACCCCGCTCCAGCCCAGCAAGACCCTGGCTGCCTCTGCGTACAGCTTGACAGAGCGCTCTGCATGTGCATGAGGGCAGAAGGGCATGAGGGTGTGAATGTCAGGTCAGGTCAGGTCAGTGGCAGCCCAGGGTCACCGCATTCCTATCAATTGCCTGGGTTGGAAAAGTGCTACATTATATGCTACTTTGGCCGCCAGCTGCATGGAGTGTGCGTCGATGGTGTTGTGGTCTCTCCACAGATTGATGCTGCCCAGCTCCTGTAAGTTGGCCAGTGGCTCCTGGTAGCTAGGGTCATCAAGACGGGCTTGAGGATGGGATGGCAGAGCTGCCCTTTGCGTACAAGGCGGCGGTGCAGCTGGTTGTAGACCATCAGGTGGCTGGGCCTGGCAAACCATTTGCTGCAGTCCTTTAGCTGCCTCATCATCACAGGGTTTTCGTTGTTAAGGGGCAGGGGCGGCCTAGTGGGTGCTGCAGGTGGCGGGTGGAGGGCTGCAAAACCGTTTGCTGGGGGTTAAGGGGGTTGCACCAAGTGCGGGGGGAGTAGTTGGCTGGAGTTGGCTGGAGGAGTTGGGGTGCTGGTGCAGCTCGGGGTTGGGTAGCCACATAGGCATGTCAGGAAGATGCGCAGGAAACCCAGTGATGCAATACCAAATCTACACCCGTTGCTGGAGGTGTGCCATGAGCTTTCGCTTGGTCTTCTATCAGCCCCGCATTTTCTTGGCGGTGCTCTGACGCTTCTTTCGAGTCATTGCACCGCTAGGTGCTGTGCTTGAGACGTCCATAACCTTTGCAAGCAACTAAGGGTCTTTGACGGTCAACATTTACGCAGTGATGAACATGGAGGTGGCCAGGTCAATGTGTGTTCAGCAAGATGCAGTGGGCAAGAGTGAGCCTATCAGCACCAGCCTTGTGAAGCGGTTGCTGCCAGCTGTTGGTGCTGCCACCACTGCCATGAGGCACCTGCAGGGCCCGGAAGAGCCCACGGTGCTTGCCTTGTCACTGGTTCCATGCTCGGCTTGTATTGCAAGGCTGCCTACTCCACCCTGCTGCCTCACTTCCTGTTCATCTGGATGCTTGCACAATATCAGCTGACTGGACTCTGCCAAGACATGGCAGTTTAGCCTTAAGTGCAGCATGCAGTGTGTGACCGCTTGCACAGCTACACAATGCCCCAAGGGAGCTTGCAGCTGTGCAGCACCATGCCTGATATGAAGCTGCAGCAGCAGCAGCAACAGCAGTGCGCCCCCTGGCCTTGCCCCATGCAGCAACTGGACAAGCAGATGCATGGGCTCATGCTCGAGCGTCAGAAGCGTCAAGCCCAGCTGGATGCGGACCTGAAAGAGATGGCACAGCTGGACCACACCATCGCCACAAACATTGCCCCAAACCTGGTAAGTAGCTCACGCACACAGCAGCTAGCCGGGCCAGCAGGGTGCCCTCTCACACCTGGTTTGACCCTGGTGTGATCCTGGTGTGACCTGCAATGACCCGTGACCACACAGGCCTGGTGCAAGGGGCCAGCAATGGCTGTGTCACAGGTTCTACAACCCAAACCTTGTCTTGCTGCAAATGCCATGCCATACCAGCTCATGCCTAGCCCTACCCTAGCTCACCGCCATGGCCCTCTGCCGCTGCCCAGGCTGCCCTTAGCCGTACATCACCCTGCACTTTTGCTGCCTCCGATGGGTTTTGCCTTCAAACACTCAATGTACACCTAATGTGGCTGCTGGGTCTGTGCTCCTGCTCGCCTGACCCACAGGAGAAGGCTGTGCAGGCCGTCAGGGCCAAGACCCAGCTGCGGGACCAGCTGAAGCAGCAGCTGGCTGAGCAGGCAGGGCAGCTGAAAAAGATGCAGGAGGAGGCAGCCAGCTTGCTCCAGGCAACACGCAGCATGACCAGCAAGCTGCGGGTGAGCCGGGTGGTGCTCTGCTGCCAGCTACTGCTGCCAGCTACCACCACTGCGGTTGCTGCTGCTCTCACCACTGCCGCTGCTCCTGCTACCACCACCTGCACCCCAGGCCCCTGCTAGGCACAGTCCAGGGTCCCTGACCAGGCCCTGTGAGGGGCAGGAATGCCTAGGTGCCTGCCGACTGCCCAGCCCACCAGCACCCGCTGCCACATGCCCCACTGTACCCCCCGCCCCTGCCTTCACCAGTTACCACCATGTCCCATGCCCAAGGAGTATTAGTGCTTGCAACATTAAGGAGGCAGGACTTGGATGGTACAAGCCAACCCTATGAAGGTAAAGGTTGCTGACGGGCCAGGCAATGCAGCCATACCAGGCTGATGGTCGTAAGGTGTAGAACCACCACCTTGTACCACCAGCTGCAAACTGGCCTTTGCCGCCCCTCCCCTTGTGCCCTCACCCTGGCCCCCTCAACACGCTGCCGCAGCGCAACACGGCGTCCCAGCGGCTGGAGGAGGCTCGGGGCTTCAGCACCTCTCGGCCCACCACCTCACTGCTGCGTGGGGAGCCTAATGCCCCTTAATGGCCTGCACAGTGGCAGTGGCGCCAGGAATAAGCTGGTGGACTAGGGGCCCTGGCTGTTTCATACGATGCAGGCTGCAGCGTCTCCCTTGGTCCACTCATGGGCCGACCTGACTGGCTGGTGAACTGGTGTACATTGTTGGCCAGGCTCGGGGTTTCAGCACCTCGCGGCCCACCACCTCACTGCTGCGTGGGGAGCCTGGGGCTGATAGGAGCTCGTTTTAGTGATCACTGTCACCTTTGCAAGGTATATGTGCACGTTACATGCGCCCTGATGCGAGGTGTGTGTAGTGCTCGCTGGATGGGGCTACAAGCTCAGTACGCAACTCAATCGCAGGGGACAAGATATTGTGTATGTGGGGTGGGGTGGGGCCATGGTGCCTGGTTGTGGTTTATAGCTCAAGTGGTGTAAATGGTTAGACCCTATGTTGCCCAAAGGAGTCGAAAGGCTAAGCTGTTGGAGGATGTAGGGAGCTGTAGCGGAATTGTGCGCTGTTGGGCTTCACCTGTAGCTTAGCAACAGCTGCAACTGGCTGATGGAGGGTTATGGCTGAGCTTAGTCACTGTAATGACCTACGACCAATCTTTCTCACCTGCCTGGTGGGCTACCCTACCCCAGGCTCCCCCAGCGCCCCTCAGCCTCCAGCCGTGCAGCCTCCCCAACCCCCTGATGCTCCCCCCCTACCCCCACTCCCCCCACGGGCCCCTGCCCAGCCTGCCCAGCCTGCCAGCATGGAGTGTGACAATGACTCTGACTCCGAGTCAGACTGTGACTCTGAGCCAGAGCCACAGTCTGACTCAGAGTCAGAGTCAGAACCCGAGCCAGTCACGCAACGCCCCCAAAGGCGCTGCAGCGCCCGCCTGGCAGCCCTTGCACTCGCAGCACCCACTGGCCCTCCCTTGCCCCTTGATTGCGAGGACCCCCTGATGCTCAGGCAGCTCAAGGACTTCTGCATGTTCTTCGCCAACCCAAACTTCAAGACATGCTACAACCAGCTGCAGCGGCGCCTTGTGCGCAACCGCCACCCCATGCTCATGCCAGCCTTTGAGGACCCCAGCAACCAGGCGCTGGTGGCCGAGCTGCAGGAGCTGGGCAGCATCCTACCTGGCGGGTGACGCCAACACCATCGACGCACACTCCATGCAGCTGGCGGTGGCCATGCAGCAGCACTACTCCAACCCAGGCAAGTGGTTGATGGTGACTAGACCTGGACCTGGACCTGGACCTGGACCTGGACCTGGACCTGACCTGACCTTATACCTGCCACCTGACCTTATATCTGACATGACCTTATACCTGACCTGACCTTACACCTGACCTTATACCTGACCTGACCTGGACCTGACCTGACCTGTCCCTGACCTGCAGAGCGCATTGTCAAGCTGTACGCCAAGGCAGCCAGGGCCAAGCTAGGCTGGAGCGGGGAGGAGGCGCAGCTGTTCATCAGGATGGCGTGTGGGTATGGCATCAACGCCCACAGCTCGGAGCTGAAGGCCGCCCCCTGGACAAGGGCCATGTGGCGGACCTGATAGAGGAGGCCAACACGCACCGCCGCCTACTGGGCATGAAGAAGGAAGGCTCCCTGCAGGACACCCTTCCCCTGCCCTGCCGCATGCGCCATGCAGTGCATGTGTGCTGGTGGCTAGAGCGGTGGCAGCAGCCCCACACCCCACCCGCACCAGGGCAGCCAAAGCGCGGCAAGAGGCGTGGGGTTGGTCCCCGGACCCTGACTTGCCCACCCCCCTTCACCCTCACCCCCATGGCCAGGGTGGGGGTGCACTTCATCAAGGTGGACAGCAGGGTGCTGCATGGGGTGTGCAGGCAGCTGGGCCTGACCAAGGAAACCCTGGCAGCTTTCACCTCCCAGCCAGCACTGAGCCATCACTGGGCCAGGTGGTTCAACACAAACAAGCTTCGCAACAAGGAGTTTCACTTCGAGAGGTTGGTGGACACAGATGGTGTCAGCGTGTGCGTGCACTACACGCGCCCCCTTCCCCCTCCTCCAGCCCCACCTCCAGCTGCCAGCAGCAGCAGCACCAGCAGCCGCCCAAGTGCAGCAGCAGCAGCGGCTCATGCACGGTGGGGCTCCCCCACATAGGCAGGGGCATAGCTGAGGTGCGTGAGTTTGTGTTTGACCCAGACACACAGATTGGGGTGGGCATCGACCCCGGCGTCACCCAGGCAGTCAGCGCAGCCTCTGGGGTGTGGGATCCAGCAACAGGCCAGCTCATGGCAGACCAGCTGCGCCGGTGGAAGCTGACCAAGGGCGAGGTGAAGCATGGCAGTGGCATGAACAATGCCCGCCGTAACACTGAGCGGTGGCTTGCACCGATCAAGCCCCACCTCCAGCACCTGGCAGCAGCCAGCTCAGCCGGCACCTCCCTGGAGGCCAACCTGAGGCACATCACCGTCACCCTGGCCACCTGGGATGCGGTGTGGGAGGTGTACCTGGACCCCAAGTGGGCACGGCAGCGGCTGAGGCTGTACGGAGCCCAGGACCGGGCGCTGGAGCAGTTCTTCAACAAGGTGAGGTTGGGTGGGTGAGGTAGGTGTGTGGGAGGGAAGGTTAAGGGACTGAGAGGTGGTGGGTCGGGCACGAAATCGAAAGAGTACTTGACTGTGCCCTGCCTAACCTGGTGCCACCATGTCAGCCACCACATGTGTGTGCCTTGTGTGCATGGCTGCAGTTGGAGGAGCAGATGGCGGAGTTGTCCATGAAGCGCCACATGCGTGTGCCATGCAGCTGGTGGTCTTCTTTGGCGCTGCTACCATTGGCACTGCGGGTGGGTGGGGTGCTGACGCGGTGCTGCGTGCCTGCCGCAAGGTGGTGTGCAGGCCCAGGGGCAAAGACCAGGATGGGGGCAGGGTGGTGCTCGTGGATGAGCACCGCACCAGCCGGGTCAGCTCAGCAGTGAATGGCAAGCAGCCCTGTGAGGTGGAGCTGAACACTCTCAGTGCCACCAGGCCTGCAGGCTGGAGGCCCCCAGCAGGGCAGGTGGAACCCCGCCTGGTGCGCCCAGCCTGGAGCCAGGAGCGTGGCCAGCCAGTGCGGGGCCTGATGTGGTGCCCTGTAGTTGCCCCCCCGCAGGCCCCCACAGGCCCCACGCAGCGGCCACGCAGCCACACAGCCAGCAGCCTCAGAGCCAGGGCCCAGCACTCCCCCGCCAGCCAAGCGCACCAGGCTGAGCCAGGGGCAGCTGAGCCCACCAAGGGCGAGGGCCAGGGCAAGGCTGCCAAAGCCAAGCCAGCCCCTCAGCCAGGCAGGTGGCTGGACAGGGACTGCAATGCAGCGCTGAACATGCAGCGCATTGGGGAGAGCAGGTGGCGCCCGCTGGAGCTGTGCTTCTGGCCAGACCAGGGAGCTCTGCCAGCCAAGGGCAAGGAGTACCCTGGCTTGGGGTACAAGCGGCTGCGAGACAAGCCCTCCGAGGCCCAGGAGCAGCAGCAGCAGCCTGCTGAGGCACAGTAGTGTGTGCCCCCCTATGCTGAGCTGTCATCAGCTTACATTAGTGCATGTTTTGTCATGCCAACTCTACATCATAGCCCTCGGGTCAGGCATTAGTGTAGGTGGTAGGCGGCTCATGTGCCATGTGCACTGGGTTTACTCCACACAGCCCAATAACACTGTTTGAGCCGGATCTAGTTAGTGGCTGCTAGTGGCTGCTAGTGGCTCCTAGTAGGTACTTCTGATCCGGCTCAAATGGAGGCCCTAGTGAGGGACGAGGGGGCTGCACCTGTAGCTTCGGCCAAGCGTTGCGACATAGGCTGTTACAGTGCTCATGCCTGACTACTCATCCCTTGCCCATAGATGCCTGAATCCTATACACTGTGGGGACAACACCATGTATTTTACATGTAATTGGATATCACATCCGCCCCACTCCGGTTGCCGGCCCTCCGGTTGGACGGCGATTTGATGCACCTCCCAGCACGGCCACTCCGCTCCGATGGTGTTGCTCAGTCCCTGTGATGTCCCCGAAAAGGAACCGCAAGCGCGCCGTCTCCCCAGCACCCTCCGCAGCCGGTAAGCCGCGAAGCTTGAGAAAAAGGCCCCGAAGCTAACTGACGACGCTGCGCAGTGTGCCCCACGCGACATTGCGACCTCGTGCATCAAGTCCTGCCGTGCGTGTGTTGTGCTTTCCCGTGTCTTTGCCAGTCAGTGTTACCAATTACGGTCAAAATACGGCCGTATTCCTCGTATTCTCGGATTCTGATTTTTTGGCTGAAAAAGAGCGTACATGCGCATGACGATACGATGGCAGTGGCAGCGGGCAGCAAGTCCAGGGGCAGGGGCAGTGATTGGTAGTTATTGGACAGCGTCGCCAGGTCATCAAGACTGGCCTGCGTGGCCTTGTGCCTGATCTCAGCCCAGCTCAAGTCAACGCCATTGTGGATGAGATTAACAAGCGCATGACCATGGGCAGCAAGCAATGCTGCCTAACGCCAGTCCTGTGCCTCTCCTTGTTGCTTTCCTCCTTCCTAGGCCAGCCCAGTCCAGCCCAGCAGCAGCAGTACTTCCCAGCAGCAGCCTGCCCTCCCTATGCCCACCCCCGCCACACGCAGCTCCCCCCACACAGCCGCCCCGCCCCGCCCCGCCCCGCCCCGCCCCGCCCCGCCCCGCCCCGCCCCGCCCCGCCCCGCCCCGCCCCGCCCCGCCCCGCCCCGCCCCGCCCCGCCCCGCCCCGCCCCGCCCCGCCCCGCCCCGCCCCGCCCCGCCCCGCCCCGCCCCGCCCCGCCCCGCCCCGCCCCGCCCCGCCCCGCCCCGCCCCGCCCCGCCCCGCCCCGCCCCGCCCCGCCCCGCCCCGCCCCGCCCCGCCCCGCCCCGCCCCGCCCCGCCCCGCCCCGCCCCGCCCCGCCCCGCCCCGCCCCGCCCCGCCCCGCCCCGCCCCGCCCCGCCCCGCCCCGCCCCGCCCCGCCCCGCCCCGCCCCGCCCCGCCCCGCCCCGCCCCGCCCCGCCCCGCCCCGCCCCGCCCCGCCCCGCCCCGCCCCGCCCCGCCCCGCCCCGCCCCGCCCCGCCCCGCCCCGCCCCGCCCCGCCCCGCCCCGCCCCGCCCCGCCCCGCCCCGCCCCGCCCCGCCCCGCCCCGCCCCGCCCCGCCCCGCCCCGCCCCGCCCCGCCCCGCCCCGCCCCGCCCCGCCCCGCCCCGCCCCGCCCCGCCCCGCCCCGCCCCGCCCCGCCCCGCCCCGCCCCGCCCCGCCCCGCCCCGCCCCGCCCCGCCCCGCCCCGCCCCGCCCCGCCCCGCCCCGCCCCGCCCCGCCCCGCCCCGCCCCGCCCCGCCCCGCCCCGCCCCGCCCCGCCCCGCCCCGCCCCGCCCCGCCCCGCCCCGCCCCGCCCCGCCCCGCCCCGCCCCGCCCCGCCCCGCCCCGCCCCGCCCCGCCCCGCCCCGCCCCGCCCCGCCCCGCCCCGCCCCGCCCCGCCCCGCCCCGCCCCGCCCCGCCCCGCCCCGGCCCGCCCCGCCCCGGCCCGCCCCGGCCCGCCCCGGCCCGCCCCGGCCCGCCCCGGCCCGCCCCGGCCCGCCCCGGCCCGCCCCGGCCCGCCCCGGCCCGCCCCGGCCCGCCCCGGCCCGCCCCGGCCCGCCCCGGCCCGCCCCGGCCCGCCCCGGCCCGCCCCGGCCCGCCCCGGCCCGCCCCGGCCCGCCCCGGCCCGCCCCGGCCCGCCCCGGCCCGCCCCGGCCCGCCCCGGCCCGCCCCGGCCCGCCCCGGCCCGCCCCGGCCCGCCCCGCCCCGGCCCGCCCCGGCCCGCCCCGGCCCGCCCCGGCCCGCCCCGGCCCGCCCCGCCCCGCCCCGCCCCGCCCCGCCCCGCCCCGCCCCGCCCCGCCCCGCCCCGCCCCGCCCCGCCCCGCCCCGCCCCGCCCCGCCCCGCCCCGCCCCGCCCCGCCCCGCCCCGCCCCGCCCCGCCCCGCCCCGCCCCGCCCCGCCCCGCCCCGCCCCGCCCCGCCCCGCCCCGCCCCGCCCCGCCCCGCCCCGCCCCGCCCCGCCCCGCCCCGCCCCGCCCCGCCCCGCCCCGCCCCGCCCCGCCCCGCCCCGCCCCGCCCCGCCCCGCCCCGCCCCGCCCCGCCCCGCCCCGCCCCGCCCCGCCCCGCCCCGCCCCGCCCCGCCCCGCCCCGCCCCGCCCCGCCCCGCCCCGCCCCGCCCCGCCCCGCCCCGCCCCGCCCCGCCCCGCCCCGCCCCGCCCCGCCCCGCCCCGCCCCGCCCCGCCCCGCCCCGCCCCGCCCCGCCCCGCCCCGCCCCGCCCCGCCCCGCCCCGCCCCGCCCCGCCCCGCCCCGCCCCGCCCCGCCCCGCCCCGCCCCGCCCCGCCCCGCCCCGCCCCGCCCCGCCCCGCCCCGCCCCGCCCCGCCCCGCCCCGCCCCGCCCCGCCCCGCCCCGCCCCGCCCCGCCCCGCCCCGCCCCGCCCCGCCCCGCCCCGCCCCGCCCCGCCCCGCCCCGCAGGTGGTGAATGGGATGAAGTGGGTGTCCCGCCAGCACTACCACCAAGAGAGGGGAGTGGCGGTGTACCTGGGAGCGGGCAACTTTAGCCAGGGTGGGTGGAAGGCGGGGGCGGTGCGGGCGGGGTTTCGCAAGGTGGTGGAGCAGCCCAGCAGGCCCAGCACGGATGCCAGGCCTGACAGGCTTGTGATCGTGGATGAGTTCCGCACCGGCCGTGTCAGCTCGTCTGTGCACGCCCGCTAGCCATGTGAGCTGCACCTGCCGCCAAACCAGCCTAGGCCCGCAGACTGGGTACCCCCAGTAGCCCAGGTCAACCACCAGCTGTTGCGCCCAGTCTGGAGCCTGCGGCACGCTAGGTGTGTGCGGGGCCTGAAGTGGTGCCATGAGGTGCCGCCCAACTCCCCTCCCCCTCCCCCTCCCCCAGTCCCCCTTGCCCAGGACCCCCCTGCCCCTGCCCAGGACCCTCTTCCTGCCCAGGACCCCCCAGCCCCTCCCCCAGCCCAGGCTCAACCCCCTCCCCCAGCCCAGGCCCCCCAGCCCCCTCCCCCTGCCCAGCCCCCACCTGGCCCACTACAGCGACCCCAGGCCCCCCTATGGGGCAGGTGGCTGGACCGGGACACGAACCCCTGCCTAAACTTCCAGCGCATTGGGGAGAGCAAGCAGCGCCCCCTGGAGCTGTGCAGCTGGACTGACCTGGAGGCCCTGCCCCCCATTGGCAAGGAGTACCATCAGCGCTACAAGCTGGTTAATGACCGGCTGCCCAAGGTTAGGCAGCGGCTGCACCGGGCTGCAGAGTACAGGCGGGGCATTGATGGCCGGGCCCGCAACAATGCGTAGGCCCTAGTAGTTTGCACAGGCTGTTAGCCATTCAAGCATTAAGCTGTTGGTTTTGATGAGGTGCCCAGTGGTCATGGGGGATTAGCCCCAGAACGTGCCATCGATGTGGGGTTTGCAGTCATCAAGGGTGCGACCGAGGATGCTACAACTTGTTTGTAGTAGCTGAGTGAGATTACCCACAGGCCGACATGTTGTTCCTTGTTGAATGAGTTTTGTTTGCCTGGAAAGGAGTGTTGTCAGTGAGACAACGGGCTGCTACAGTGGGGCAGCAGCAAGGTGGAAAGCTCAGATGGAGGGGTTGTTCAGTAGCGGTGCTGGAACTGCTGGTGGGGACCAGAACCAAGTCACGGCAGCCGTACGCTTTTTGCTCGATGTCGCGCGCGACGCCAGAGCTCTGCGGTCTTAGTGATGACCTGTGTGCATGACCGTTCGCCGTCGATGAAGCTCGGCGGTGTCAATGTGGCAGGGCGCCCGGTGATGGGGGCGGTCGCTGCTGTGTGGTATGTGCTGGTGTGTCCGATGCAGGCTAGCGCGGTCCATTGATTCAGGGGGATTGAAACGGAGATAGCGAGCGTGATATGCGGTGCATCGGGTCATATCGACCAGTTGTGTAGCCCTCGACGCTACCATGCTGCCTGCATTATATCTTGAGGTCTGCAGGGTGTATATCCGAATGCAGTCGAGGCATCTCGGCACAATGGTATGTGAAGTTCAGTAATGTTGGTCCTGTGCGGCCACGCGGCCCGCAGCCCAGATTTGAATTTATACTGCTATCCCAGTAGCTCGCTATTTGCTATCCTGCCGTCCAAGTAATGCACGCGCCACCCCTGTTGCTGCCTCCCGGGAAGCCGCGCATACTTCTGAACTCCCCAAACGGTGTGCGTGATGATCTCAAGCTGTTAGTTTTGATGAGGTGCCCAGCAGTGATTCGTTTTTCAAAACAGCCAAGCTAATGTTGGTCACGAAGGGTCCTGGACCATCAAATGGCTGGTTACGTGGTTGGTCACGACTGGTTACGAAAAATAAAAAAACCCTTCTTAAACCATTAAAATAATTAAAGTATCAATGATACTTTAATTATTTTAATGGTTTAAGAAGGGTTTTTTTATTAAAATAATTAAAGTATCATTCGGGCGGCCCCAACATGGGGTTGGCAATGTTCATGCAAATACTCTCTCAATTCTGCACCGTTTTCAATACCGTTTATCACATTGAGCTCTGCAAAGCAATGCGCGTCATTTGACCATCAGCGCACGACATTGGAGTCTTTGCTCGCGTACTGCCACATGTGCCCGCGAACAAATCACAGCGGCGAGACGGGTCTCTCTTAGACGGTGAGCCGCATCCCTGGGACCCCATCTACCTAGCGTAGTGAGCTGGTTGTGCACAAATGGAATGTCCGGCTGACACCCAACGCGATGCCTGCCGGGCGTGCAGGGCACCTTGACGGGGTGTTTGGAACATATAAATATACTCGCTTCCGCCAAATACACCAATTGGGTCGGCGCACACCAAGGTATCACCGGGTTACACCCCCCCCTCCTCCACTGTGTCCTCCACTGTGTTGCACCCGCTGCACCCACAAGAAAATGGCTATATTTTATTTGTTCTTGACCCATTAGCGCATCTGTTGAAACAAACCGCACAACAAACAGCTTAGGCCTCTATCTGTTTGACAGCTTTGAAGTTACATCATCTTCTCCAAGCAGAATAAGAGCCACGGGGCTGTGGGGTGGCAGTTGAGCTATGAAACTTTGCACGCAGGTGGATGGCATGCAGGGGAGTGTAACTCTCAGAGGAGCCATGTCCAAATTCGGTCATGGTGTGGAGTTGTGTGTCTGACTGCATGGCCCTGGTCATGAGATCGGCTAAGGGAGTTGGGGGTCACCGACCAAAGTGAGCTTTTGGCTTATCTGAGTATGAGCGTTTGCAACACTGTCTAAAAGGAGCTTAACCTAGTGAGTAGCATGCTGTAAATCCAAATGGTCGAGCTGTGGCATTGCCCTCTAGGTATGGGGGGGAGGTGGGCCCGGTGCCACATTCCCGTGATCGTTCTCCGATCCGACTGTTGCTGCCGACGCGCATGCTCGCGTAGAGCAGCCAAAGCGGCGCGGGCGGTCGTAGCGATGACTGCATGCCCCGCAACGGCTTGAATTTGAATCACCAACTTTGATGCTTTGCTGTGCACGACCTATTGCGTGCATAACAATTCTGGATGGGTGAACGGTAGCTGGCAGGGTTGGCTACATGGTGAATCATTTAGCATAACATTTGGCGCAGTGAGTGCAGAGTTACAGCCGTCCGACTGCCAAGGGTCAGTTTCCTGTCATTTTTAAACAGTTGGGGTCGCCCGAGTATCACGACTGTCTGTTATCATTTAAAGCATATGTCCATCATCATCATCACCAGTCCATCACCAGCCCACCCTTGACAGCCAGCTTACACACCATAGCGCCCCTTCTTGTTGGCAGCATCCAGTAAAGGGCCTCTGCAATCTGCCATGCGCTGTCATTTTCAGTGCTTGGCTGCAATGGCTGGAGTCCTGGCGACTCTGAGGAGGTAGGGGGTTTGCTCAATGTCTGTCATGGGTCTGCCAAGCTTCAGCAGGTCAAACACTGCTGCAAACGGCGTGACGGTGGCTGGATCTTCCATTTGCTCCTTGCGTTTTGCTGCAGCTCTGTCTCGCCCAGTGGTGAGCGCAGCCTTGAAAACTTGCACTGCTGCCGAGCTCTTCTGTTTGGCTGCAAGGTTCTGCTTGGCGCTGTCCTCATGCTCCTGGATGGTATGCAGATGGCTGTTTACCATTAGGAGGACTAAGTCGCAAGCGGTACAGCGCACGCGGTACAAGTTGCCTTGCAAGCCGAAATCTACAAGCCACATCTCGCGGCCTTCGAGCTACTCAGACTGAAATCTGTTCGTGGTGCCAGCGGGCCTATTGGCTTTCCAAACACCATCGCTGTGCCCCCGCCTTGCGCGTAACTCGGACATGGCACGAAGCCAACGCGGTTACGACGCAACCGAGACCAGCCAACGCAAGGGCCCGTTTGGTAACGAAAGCCGGGCCTCGAAAACCAGCTTTTGGTTCCGATCGTTACGTATTACGCAAAAAACGAATCACTGGTGCCCAGTGGTCATGGGGGATTAGCCCCAGATTTGGCCCAGGATGCTAAACCGGCCTACTAAAACTATTGATGCAAAGAAGTTATTCATTCAGTCTTACATACCGCTAATATGTATCTAACACTGAATGACGCAGGCCTCAGTTTGGAAAGTTGCAGGGTTAGGGTCTACGCTAGGCCTTTGTGATTGGTTTTAATGCCTCCAACTCACGCTCAAACGCACCAGCCTCGCGGCGCTGGCTGCCAGCCTTCTGCTGCAGCTTGCGATGCACTGCCCAGGTCCTCCTTCCACTAAGCCGTCAGCCTGGTATGGCTGCTAGGCATTCAATTCTGAATGGCTGCGCTAACAAGGTAAGGTGCACACGGTCACCCCCGCCATTGGCGGCACCCCCATGGCTCAAGAGATAACTTCCAACTCATTTCTGCACGGATGAGGCCGCCGATTAGTGCGATGAGCTGCTGATGGCGTGGCGAGTGTGCAGCCAGCCTAAACGGTTTGCCGGGTGGCTGGCCCCCAACCTGCGACGTGTTCTTGAGCCTCGCAGACACTCTTATGGACTGCTACAGGCAGCCAGAACCCAGCACGACGTGAATTTCGCATCCTCATTGGACATTGCAAGTTTTCAGGCCAGCACGCAACAGTGCTGTTGCGTCCCAGCACGCATCGAGACCCATCCCCAAGCTGGGTTCGTGACGGCTACGGCGGATTGCTGCTGAACCTGCTGCCAGGTGCAAGTTGCGGAATTGCAGTCTCGCACAAGATGCTCAGCGCATTGGGGCTTGTGGCTCCCGAGCAATCACGAGCATCAAAATTAAGCAAAAAATATGCAGAGACTGAGTTGTGATGTTCTATATATGTTAGTAGCATAGACCACCCACAATGGAGAGCATCGCGTTTCTAATCAGGGGACATGGTGGGAAAACACTATCATTATACAACCTACGTTAGAAGTCCGTTATCTGACGTCCAGGTGACAGTTGATTGGCCGACAAAAAGTCCCATGTTTAGGGAAATTTGGCATGGGGTGACGTATCACGAGTTGCACCCTGTTCTTGTGCAGGGACAGGCCACAATCACGATCCGCACTCTTAAACATGTCATCAGCACACTAGATCACATGTCAGGGGGGGTCCAGCGCCCGAACAAAAAATACAAAGAATTCAGCTCGTCCATGCCGCTGAGCCCGGCACAGGCGCGCACCAGCCCGAGCAGCCCGCTAGCTTCGCGCTGGTGAGCTGCACCGCCCTGCGTAAGAGTCGTGGTAAAACTCTTAAAGATTAGTGAGAGGTTATCAGGGGTGCCGCCAATGGCGGGGGTGACCACACATCTCTGACATGACACCTCCTACACAATGTTTCGTCTCAAATCAAATCTCTTGTACAATCTGTACTCTTCAATGGGTATTCTGAAAAGCTGCTTTGCTCGAAATGCAAGCCCTGGTTGCCTACCAAGCAAAGTACATACGATGAACGCATGATTATCATATTGCATGGAAGGCTGCATGTCACTACCGAGGATTCGCGCAAGGCATGCTCAGCTTCGAGAGAAAACCTCGTTCATTTCCAGCTAGTTCATTACCAGCTAGTTCATTACCAGAACTCGTTCATTTCCAGCTTAGCAGCGTATCTTCCCCACGATAAAATGGCGTCAGGAATTAGGTACGTACCACGCACCCCTACCCCGTACACCCTCTCACTGCACGGCCTTCTAATCAACCACCCTGTCGACGTAGCCTTGAGCTGGAGTATCTGCGGGCCTGGGAGCTGCGGCGAGCACAGGAGGATACCGTCTTGGTACAGGCCCGGGTCCGCAGGACGGCACGATCCAGTTGTGACTTACTAAATGGCCTCGAGATGCGCCACGGCGCGGGAGTCTGGGGCTGCATTACGACGCCAGCCCTGGAGGTGAGCCACATCTCAGCAATGAACCTGGCACCAAAATCGGATTGCTGCCAGCAACTCATGATACGACACGTGTGGTGAACCCTGCCCGCAGAAAATGGCTTGCATTGAAAAAGTGAAGAAAGAGATTGTGGCGGTGAGAGTTGTGGGGTTGCACAGGCTGGGAGGCTGATTATGCAGCTCGAGAACCCTGTATGGCTACGCCGTGCTCCAATGAGCCAGCTGCGCAACCATCGCTCTTTGTAGTCCAGGCTCCACACCTTGTTTGTGACTTCCATGCCTGTCGCAGTCAGTAGATGATGACGTCCCAAGCCCTTGGACCTTGCTTCTCACTCTCATCACCACACTCACCGTCACTGGCAACATTATATTCTTCTGGTGAGGGGCAGCACACGCATGTAGCTACTCGCCAGTTATTATGGGTGATGATCTGCAGCTGGGTAGGTGGCTGGCACATTTGCTCAGGCAGTCTGCTGTCTCCTGCTGCTCTGCAGGGAGCTGTATCGACGGCAAGTCATGCTCACAGCGTGACTGCAATAAGTAGCCTCGGTGCTGCAGCATGCATGCAAGCGAGCACTGTGCACTGTGTAGTAACTACACGACTTGTAGTAGGCAGCCTGGCAGGTGGACTACCACAAGCCCTACCAGTCAGGATGACTTGCTTTTGTTGCCATATCGCTCTAGCAGGATAGTGATTAAGTGATGGCAGTATCAACACTTGGGTATGCTACAGACATGGAGCAAGTCCATGTCTTGCGTACAGCAAATGCTTTGGTGAGGGTCAATGCTCCAAACAGCCATTGGGAACTGCAGGGTTGTGTCCTTTACTAGTGGCAGAGCCGTATGGCAGTTGTTGCAGTATAGCAGAGGTGGCAGCGGTGGGAGGTGGGCATTGGGGATGCATAAGGGTAGCTAGAAAGGATGAGGGAAGAGGGCATGGTGAGCTTGTACAATGTACTCCTGGGTTAGTTAGTGTGCGTGCCTCATCGTTTTTCAGTGCTGTTGTTGCTTGACCGTTCATGAGTGTGTGCGTGTGTATATGTGATTGTGGATTGTCCACTGTAAGCAAAGTGTTTAGCACACAGCAATGAAGGGAGCTCGATCGAGAACTGGGTTTGTTGAAGCTGGATGTAGTGGCCCTGCCCTCCGCTCCCTGCTGACCCCAGCAGTCCGCCTGCTGGTGCTGCACTACTCGGGAGGGACCTCTCCCCGCTCCCTGCCTGCCTCTCCCCTTCCCACCCTCCCGTGGCTCAAACACCTGCCAACATCGTGCCCGCATCATATGTGACAAGGAGGGGGCACGACTTCCATGTATAGCGCCTGAAGAGAACCTGAAAATAGTGGCTGGTCAAACCAGGCTTGATTCATGTTGCTGCTGACGGTTGGGTGTAGGCCGTTCTCATCACGTGCTTGTCATGATATACAATGCGTTGATGTATAGAAAGGATGCAACATCTGATACGTGTCAATATTGACAAGGCGCGCTCGTCACGTCACGGATCACAAGTTACAAAGAGACGTGGCACAAAGTCAAGTACATGTTTGACTGTTCACGTTTTAAGATTCCTTGAAAAAACTTGTATTTCCCTCGGCATCATAATAAAATATTTATACATTAGCCCGTTTTACACTTGTGATTCCCTCGGTTTCTGTGTTCAGCATGCTGTCACAATCTCTCGAGGTAGTGCTGGGCAAACCCTGCCTATGTCCGTTTCATCGTATTCAGAGGCGGCGAGGCTGCCGCGCTGCTCCCTCTGCACGCACCACGTCTGTTCATGCCTTACCGTTGTTAGGTGGCGCTCCTAGCGACCTGTGGGGTGAGACTGGCCTTGTCGCACTTACCTTCACGGCAGGGGAGCGTGGCTCACTGGACCATGCCTGCTCGCCTGCGGCAGCATCCGGCCGGTCCAGTGTGCAGGAGTTAAACCTGGAAACGATGAAGTTCCTGCACTCCATGTCATACGGACACCCCAACCCGCGCAGCGTTGTGGTTGTTGTTTATCACCCAGACTACGCAGCTTGCAGAGCAGTGGAGGACGAGGTAGCGCTGCGCTGCCACCAGGCCCCAGCCACAACAGGTCAACAGCCGTGGATGCTGCTGACCCCCTCCTGGCTTTCTTATCTAGTAGTTCGCATGCTGCCTGTCCCTTGTCCAGATTGAGCGGCTGGCACAGGGCTTGGAAACCCAGCCCAGCCTGTTGGTCGCCAAGCTGAATGTGACAAGTGGCAAGCGGCAGGGAGACGCCATGACAGATGTGGGCCATTTTGCGTCCGGGGCCTTGCAGGTCAGGTCCAGTTGCGCTGCCGTCCCCTGTGCTTGTTATATACTTGCATGATGATGGGTCCAATAGCCTGAAGGGTCCCAGTGGTTTTGAAGCACCGACAGAGAGTGTGCTAGAGGTGCGAGTGCAGGGCCTGTAGGATGAGCAAACTGTAAGGCCCTGCAGCTGGGCGCAGTGCAATCGAGGCAGGCGCCTGCAGGCAGGAGGTGGTGGCAGCTTGTAGCAGCCGGCAGAGTGGTTGGGGAGCATGATGTCGCTGCTGCTGTTGCTGTTGTGTGAGCTGCCTGCAGGTCACACACTTGCCCTGTGTCCTGATGTATCCGGGGGGCCTGCCAGGGGTAATGCGATACACAGGTGAGCAGACAGGCAGTATGCCCAGCAGACAGGCAGTATGCCCAGCAGGCAGGCAGTATGCCCAGCAGCAGCAGCAGCAGCCTCAGAGCTGGAGCCTGGGCGGTGTGCAACAGCCTGCAGCGCTGCGTCATGAGCCTTTGCCGTCGCAGGGAATGCCAGCACCGCTTTTCCTGGTTGCACAGAACCCGGGCAACAGCTTACAGATCAGTCGTAGGCAGCTTCCTCTCAGCGTGCAGTACACCCTTGGCTGTGGCATGGCTGCAGGCACTGAACTCACTGCTGAGGCCCTCCTGGCAGCCCTGAACAGCTACACTCGCAAGGTCATGCCCTCACGCCCTCCCCTGACCCTGGGCACCTTGGCCCGTCCTGGTCCTCAACAGGCCTCTCCTAGACCCTCGGCTGTAGCCCCAACAGCCGCCAGCTCAGCTGCTCAGGCAGGCACTACCTCCAGCCACCAGGAGCAACTTGCTTCCTCCCAAGCCTTGCGGTCTCAACAGCAGCAGCCAGAAAGTCGCAATGGCCCCACGAGCCATGGAGCTCCTTCACCAGCCCCTACTGAGTCTCATGCGACACTGTGGCCGTCAAGCACTGGGCCAGGCAGCATGGGGGCAGCGGGGCGTCAGGCTGGACAGGCTGTGGCAGACCCCTTACAGCAGGGCCAGGCAGCGCAGACCTTGGTGCCGCCCAGCCCTTGGCAGGGATCAAGCCAGGTGTATTGGACAGGTGGCAAGGTGGCGTTCTGGGCTGGCTGCTTGGCGCTCAGGTGGGGTGACGGTATGGCGGGGTAAAGAGGGTGGGGGTGGAGGGACCTGGCTGCTGGCGTGGCTTGAAGTGGTTGGCTAACCCTAAATTACGATCTCATTGACAATGGAGCAATGTGAGGCAAGGCTGTTGCGCAGCGCTCAAGGAGTTTGTGTGGGTGTGTATGCAGCATGGCGATGTGGTGGTGGGATCGAATTGGCGGTCCCGCACTGGAGCGGCGCCAGCTCGTGCAACGGCAGGCTATACGCGCAGAGAAGGGAATTGATGCATTTGACGGTAAGAGTTTGTACGCAGTAGTTAAAAATTGTGTAGTCAGCGGGGATACTTGCACCGTGTGCGTAATGGCTGCGCAGGCGACACGAACGCTGAGGACCTGATACGGATCCAGACGATGGGCATGAGAGTCATTGACATCAACTCTGTGCCGCCGGCAACGCGATAGCGACAGCGTTTGCACCGTTTGACTCCAAGACATCCTTCCCCTCGCAATCAAACACAAGCAGCGAGTATATAATTGTGAGGATCTCTGCGTAGCCTAGCGTTGGAAAGTTTCGGACCTAGAAACACCGGCTGCTTAGTGTAACTCGCCGTTCACATTCAGGAGACGTTCCAAATACTCTTAGTGAATCATCTCGCGTAATATATTGCGCAGTAAGTGCAGAGTTGTATGGCACATGCACATGGCACGTACAACAGCTGCAACTGGTCCTTTTTCTTGGTGTGGCACCAATTTGTTACTGCCGGACGACGAAATCTCAGTTTCAGCCGCCAGTTCTCCTGCGTAGAGTAAGGTTAGACACTAGGGATCGCCCCATCTACGTAGATCTACGTAGATCTAACGTTAGATTAGATCGTTAGATTAGATCTAACAAGCCAATTTAACGTTATGATCGTCTAATCTAGTCTGACGTTAGATGGGTTGGGACGATCCCTATTGGACACTGCCAAAGGCACCTGGGCTCACCGCGTCGTCCGCTTTGGGAACTTGCCCTTCTGTTTGGGCACCTTCCCTGCCTTTTTCCGCGCGGCGCCCTTGCCTGCACCCTTGCCGCCGGGGCTTTCATCTAGAATCCCCATCCCGCCCAGCATCGGACTACAGCTCGCCATGCCGTCTTGGAGCGGGCTGCTGCCCTCCATGCCAAAGTCGCCCCCTCCGGCACCTCGCTGCTGTTGGCGCCCAACCTTCGGGTGTGACCCGTACCGCGTAAAGCTGTGGCTGTGCTCGCCAAGGCTGCTGCCCCGCGGGCCTGCCAGTGCGGCATCAGGGCCAGATGAGAGGTCCGGTGTGCTCAGTCCGCCGTAGGCTCTCGTAGAAGAGTGCGCATGGCGCAAGGTGGGTGCTTGCATGGACGACAGGCAGCACTCCTGGCCGTCCAGGCCCGCCAGCAGCTCCTGCTCAAAGAACTGCGGGAAAGCAAGCCGGTGCAAGAGTGGCTAAAGGGTGGTCAGTGGACTGGGGTAGACTGGCAGCGGACAAGGTATGAGTGCATGTGTGAGGTGTAATATGGTTTGACATCAGAGGCAGTGGAATGAAACGTGCAGCCTGTGAGGTGCTGACACTGACAATGCTGAGCTGATGTGCCCCACCCCTGCTGCTGGCCTGAGCCGGCAAGCTGGTGGCAGGCCAGTCCAGCTTGGCCAGGTCTGCCTTGCTGTCCATCACATCCATGGCCCCTCACACCATGCTCATGGCTGCAGGCTCCTGTCATGTGTCCAGACAGGAGGTGATCTCACAGCCGCTGTGCTACCACGATCATCATCATCATCATCAGAGCCAGCTCAGTCACAAGCTATGACAGCAAGAGCGAGGATAGTAAGGACCCACTTGGCAGGGAAGCCCACATAGGAGGCACCAGGCCTAAGCCCTGCTACTAAGATCGTAACGTGACAAGCATTACAAGCTGCTGTGGGTCTGATGAGGGTGCAAGATCATGTCTGCACGGCACGTCATGGCGTATGGCCACCCTGTGCTGGAGTCAGCACTGTCTGTCGGGCATAGTGGGTGGTGCGTGTAGATGGTGCAAGGTCTGAGAGGCACACCATGACATATGGCCACCTGCTGTTGCCACCCTGTGCTGGAGCCAGCACAGGCTGTTGGTCTCAGTGGACAGCAGGCTGTTGGGCATGGTGGGTGATGCGTGCAGCAGACCAGCACACCTGGAAGCAGTTGACACGCGCCGGGGCCTGCAGCTGCATCACTGGCTGCCGCCACCGCCCGTTGCGGGTGTGGGCGGCACGCATGTCATGCACCGTCACCACCCCTGCCAGACCCCCCCGGGCGGGGCCCGCAGGGGAGCCGCTGCAGCGCCCAGGGTTGCAGCCCACCACAAGCTTCCAGTCGTCCAGCTGCAGCCCCACACACCGGCTGCCCTGCACAGGGCCCTGGCCTCTGCTCCCTGCTGACCCCAGCAGCCCGCCTGGTGCTGCTGCTGCAGCCCCAATCCCTCTCCCCTCTCCCTGCCTGCCTCTCCCCTCCCCTACCTCCCCAAGCTCATACCCCTGCCGCCCCCTGCCTCCCCCCGCTTCCTCACCACGGCCTGCTGCGTGCTTACTGCTGGCCCCCCAGCCCTGCTCCGCCCCCTGGCCACACCCTTGGCTGCCGCCCTGGCCCTGCATGCCTTGCACCACGCAGTCCAAGTCCAGCCGCCCCACCAGCTCCAAGCAGCGCGTGTCCCACACAGCAACACAGCCGCCGCCCCCGGCTGCCACCAGGCTACCATTGTAGGTGACACTGGTGAGAGATGATGTGCCTGTGCCACCGCCCTCTACCCCTGAACCCATGTCCACCACCCCTGCTGCTGCTGCTGTGGGGAGTGCCAGGCCAGACGCGCTACCAGGAGCAGCAGCTTCAGGCACAGCCCATGGTGCAGGCCAGGGGGGCGCCTCTGCTGACGTTCCCCCAGGGGCCAGGTCGTGGGTTGGGTGGTTGGGCTGGAGGTGCAGGTCAAGGCCGGGTGGGCTGGCCCCAGGCTGGCTGGCAAGAGGGCCAGAGTCTGGCCCCAGCTCCAAGGTGTGCAGCAGCTGGGCGGCGGACAGGTCCCACAGCTGCACCCCGTACCCGCTGCACACCAGGTGGCCTGCGGAGGGGTGGACAGGCAGGGCGGTGTGAGGGCAGGCGGGTGCGCGGGCAAGCTGGGTGATCAGAGTGACCAGCGTGTCCCCCACAGCAGGCAGGCAGGGACGCATGAGGGGCCCAATGCAGCCTGCTGTGGCTTGCCCTGGCAGCACTTGACCAGGAATCCTCCTGACCCCGTTCTGCAGCTGCCTAGCCTGTTCCCGGCCCAGCCCGTCTGCTGCTGCCTGGGCCCAGCCTGCCCCGCCCCCCTCCCTTGGCTGCCACCGACCTGAGGCCGGGTGCACCTGCAGGGCCCCACAAGGCTGGCCGCAGTCCAGGTCCAGCACCGCCCCCGCAGAGGCAGCGTCCCACACCTTGATGTGGCCGTCCTCACCTCCGCTCACCACCATGCCGTGACCCAGGATGCCCACACCTGCTGGTCACAACGAGGGGCAGGGCTGGCACGGGGTGGTGGGGTGGGGCATCCACACTAGCCGCCCTGCTGGCCCCTTGGCTGTTGGCTTGGAGCATTTGGCTGACACAGGCTGCTGTCACACAACCTGTGGCTGCTGTAGGTGAGCCTGGGCTACCAGGTGGTGGTGCCAAGAAAGCTGCCATGGCCATGGTGCACACCCACCCACCCCTTTCACCCCTCAGAGCCAGCCCTCCTGCCTGCTCCCTCACACCTCACCCCTCCTGCCTGTTCCCTCACACCTCACCCCTCCTGCCTGTTCCCTCACACCTCACCCCTCCTGCCTGTTCCCTCACACCTCACCCCTCCTGCCTGTTCCCTCACACCTCACCCCTCCTGCCCCGCACCACACCCACAGCTCCCCTCAGCCTCCCAACCCCGACCCCTGGCAGGGCCACTGACCTGTGATCGCGCCCTCGTGGCCACGCAAGCTGCGGCTGCACTTCAGCTCATCCATGGACCACACTTTGAGGCCTGCCTGGCTGCAGCCCGACACCAGCAGCTGCTCGTCAAAGGCCAGGCAGGTCACCCGCCCTGCAGGGCAACCAAGCGGCTGCTAGCACCAGCACGGGGAAGGAAAGGATACAGGGTGGCGCAGTGCAGGCCAAATGCCAGGTGCGCTACCGCAGCAGCCTGCTCCCCATGCTCGACCCCGCTGCTTGACCCTCCCAACCTACCCTCCCTGCTGCCCCTGCCTGAGGCCAGGCACTGGCTGGCCCTGCCTCACCCCGCCAACACCACCCAGCACGTGGACCACAACAGATCACTGCCACTGCCACTGCAGCCCCTCTCTCACTGAGGACCCCGCTGGCACTGGGGTCGGCCACTGCGGCAGGCGCAACCGAGCCAGCTCCTGCTACGGCTGTCATCCCCCTCACCTCCCCTTCACCCTCCTCGCCCTCACATTGCGCCAGTCCTTGCAGATGCAAAGTTGTGTGTGCAGTGCAGTGGTGCAAGTTATGCAAGGACTGGCACATTGTGAGGGCGAGGACTGGCACAGTAGTGGCTGCTGCACAGTAGTGGTTGCCGCCTGGCCCCTGGCCGCCCACCCTTGACCCTCTGCAGGATTCCTTGAGCCTGGTGGGGATAGGCAGTGGGCCACCCCTGCCCGCCCCTACCCCTGCACCTGGGGCCCCACACAGTGCGGGGCAGCCCGGCGCACTTGCCTGCATGCCCCTTCAGGGTGGCCAGGCGGCGCCCTGTGGTGTGGCTCCACAGCCGGATCATGCAGCCGTCTGCACTGACGACCTTGCTGTCATCCATTTGCAAGCAGCTGGTGCCCAAGGGGCCCGTCATGCTCACCTGCACAGAGTGAGGTGAGAGTGAGGGCTGGGGTAGGGTGAGGTGAAGTAGGGTGAGGTTGAGGTGGGGATGTCACATGTTATAGCTCAGCCTGCACGGGCTCTGGCTGCCACGTGGATGATTAGCTCATTGACAGCTGTGCGACCAACACTGCCGTAGCACTCACGGCAATGTGCCATAACACATTCCTTAAACCTTACAACACACAAGGTTAACAAACACTAGTACAGTTTAGTAGGCTAATTTTAGCTAACACTGGCTTTGCAAGCGGTATGGTATGGTATGGGTCAGCGTGAGCCAACCCTTCAATGCAAGCGAACACAAGTGCCGTGCGCGAGAAACGCACCTGTGGCCAGGCATCGCGCCAGCGCGCAGCCTTCAGCTCTGAGCGGCGACACAGGCGGCGAACAGTGGCGGAGTCCAACTTCGTGTCTGGCGCCTCGCCCCAAATGTGCCAGTGGCACTGCTGCCAGACGCTAGCCTGCAAGGCGAGCTGGCGCAGCCACCTGCGCAGCGCCCACTGCCATGGCCCTGGAGCAGTTATATGCCACCGCGGCGAAGCACCGGTCTCCTAGGCCGCCGCGGCGAGGCACCGGTCATGGTATCGCGAGATTGAGAAGGTTCTGTCGCACTTTGTTGCTCACCTGTTAACACGCGCCAGCATGCACACCTCGCGCACTGGCAGCTGCTCCAGCATTTGCAGCCAGCAGTGTTGCGGCAGGCAGCGCTCTCGCTGCGCTTCGTCCTCATCCTCGTCTAACTGCGGGCACCCCGTTCGACCAGGCAGGGTGGGTGCCAGAAACACTCATACAGGGCGTAAGCTTGCGTCGCGAGGCGGATCGCAGTTCTCCACGCCGTGTCCGAAACGCCTACAGAGCGAGCTGGCAGCAGCTGATCACTGAAATGCAACCTGTTGACTGCTGACTGCTGCCAGGGTGTAGGTCCCTTGGGCGCTGGTGCTCCCTGATGATTCTCGTAGCAGGGCATGGCATGACAGCACATTGGTCAACTCCCCTGGACATGGTGACAACACCAGTGGTTAACAGTTACGTCAACAGTGAAGCATGACCATGATGTCAGTGAACGGTGACGATGGCAACGGTAGGGACAAGCATGACCATGGTGGTGATGACTATCTTGCTCACTTGGTTTCCTTAGGCACAAGCGCACTTACCAGCACACTGCAGGCTGCGGGTAAAGGCCTGAATGTACTAAGCAAAGCCATGGCTTCCACCCACAGAGTCACCCAGCATGTGACTGCACCCAGCCGACAGATGCCTTGGTGTGTCCATCACAAGGGTGACCACAGCCTGCTGGTCAGGGCGCCCCAGTCACTGGGCACTGGCCGGCAAAGTGTGACTAGTGGCTGATGTGCAAGCCTCAGCCTCACCCTCAGCCCCATCAAGGCCAGCTCGTCCTCCTCCTCCTCCTCCCCCTCCTCTTCCTCCTCCTCTGACTGCCCCACCACCTCGTCCTCTTCCTCGTCAACCCCCCTTCTCCCCCGCCACCCCCTTGCTGCCACCCCCTTGCTGCCCATCCGCCCATACTCCCCCTCTTCATCGCTGCTGCCACCCAGCAGTAGCTCCCCTCCCCCTGCCCCCCGCCTGCTGCTGCTGCGGCTGGTGCCAAGCGAAGTGGAGCCGTGTGGTGCCGCTGACCTACAGCCACTAGCCCCGCCCTGCTGTGCCCCTGGACCAGCACAGGCTGGGTCGCCCAGTGGTGGCGTCAAAGAGCTGCTGCGCCTGCCTCCTCCCCCCTGTGGCCACAACCCTGGGGCTTCCAGACTGCCTGACCTACAGGCAGACCCTAAGCTTCCCCCGCCCTGACCAGCTGCTGCCCCGCTAGTGGCTGCATAGCCACATGACCGCTGCGCCCCAGCAGCAGGCCCAAGGCCCCCTGCCGCCTGGCCGCCTGCCTTGAAGGCATTGAGGCTACGTGTGCGTGGCACCGTGCCATCCTGCCTCCCCCCTGCTGCTGCTGCTGATAGGAGTCCAGGGGTGGCTGGGCCAGGGGAAGGGGATGGAGGGGGCCAGCCCAGGTGGGTCCCAGGCAGGGGGGAGTCCAGGCAGGCAGCCGGGCGGCTGCCAGTGTCCCCGCCAGGGGTCCCAGGCTCCTGCCCCACCAGGCGCTTGCTGTGGTGCTCAGACTCCCTGGGCCCACACAGCATGGCCAGGGCCAGGGCAGAGCAGAAGGTTGAGGCTGGGGCAGGGGTAGGTGTGGGCCTTTGATGGACAGTGGAACCTGGAGGCTTGAAGAGGGCAGATGAGGTGCAGGGGGGCGGTGGCTGTGGTTGTTGGGTGGGGGGCTGGTGCAGCACTGGGGCAGGAAGTCAGGGCTGCCTGGGTTAAGGGGCCTAGGCAGTAGAGGTGCAGGGCAGTAGAGGGGGGGGGCCCGCACCACACACGGACGCCACGGTGCTTGAAGTATGCGATACGGTGGAAAGGGACCTCCTCTTCTTCGCCAAACCGCTGTGTGAAGGTTGGAAAGGGAATCTCCTGCATGCGTAGCTAGCCATGCGCCTGTGCTCCAGTAGGTTGATGCACCTTCACATGCCAGCCTGCTAGCTAACCTTGAGTTGGTCAAGCACACGTGTGCTCCACGAAGAAGAGGTGACATGACAACTCTCTAGGAACCCCACTGTGAACTCATTTGGTTCGAGTTGTGGATCAAACCGAAGACGTGAATACAGTTTTTTGGCAGCCTTGTCC
Source organism: Haematococcus lacustris (assembly GCA_030144725.1). Lineage (NCBI taxonomy): Eukaryota > Viridiplantae > Chlorophyta > Chlorophyceae > Chlamydomonadales > Haematococcaceae > Haematococcus > Haematococcus lacustris. The sequence goes on along the minus strand of JASKMD010000003.1, from coordinate 19,309,923 downwards.
TTGTATGTCCAGCTGCCTGGTGAACTACCTAGCAGGCCCCCTGGAGATGTGCCCAGCATTCCAGGTGTGCAAATGATTCAGAAGCTCGTAGTACTCATGCGAAGCATGGGTTAAGACCCAGCTACATACAAACCCGTTCCGAGCCGCGCGGGAAGTTCACATTTCACACTTGGCGCGAACCCACTTCAAGCTATATAGACTTAGCAGCATGCCTGGGAGATGCTGAGTGTAGTGCGAGGAAATATACATAGGCTTCGACATTGTAATACATCAGAATGGCTGTCACTGACTTCGAAGCCAAGAGGTTGGCGCGTATGGCGGAGAACCAGAGACGGATGGGTAAGTGGGTGAAGTAGGAATCAATAGTTGACTGCGGTGAACGTCCTAAACGACCCCAACGCCGTGCTCCTATGTAGCGGAATTGGGTTTGCTGAAGCAAAAGTCATTATTGGACACCTACCGCGTAGTGAAGGACGCACCAGCTGCGCCCACCAGCAAAAAACCTATCACACGAAAGGTTAGCCGAAAGGTTGCATTGACACGATAGGACCTTCAACGCTGAACTGGGCGAGCAGCATAGCAGTGCTACTGTCCTGCGCTCGTTGTGCGCAGGCCCTGTCCTGCGCTATTCCTCGGCGGTCAAGGCGGTTAGTTGGGGACAAGGCTGCCTATTGCGAGCTTGGTGACAGTGACCAGCCACTGCATGAGATTGGCGAACAAGATGAGCTTGTCGACCTACTGGGTGGGTAGTCTGTGTCGGCTGTTGTAGCAGCAGCCCACTGAGGAGCACATCACGAACAGGCAGTTGTTATCTGGCTCACAAGGCGTACCCGACCTGCCTTGCTGATGTCAGGCTGCTGTTGTGTTCTCTGTATGTGTTTGCAGACAGACGAGCTTACAGGGAGGCACTGTCACATCTGGAGCAGTTGCCAGAACCATCACAGGAGGCCATGGAGGCTGTGCAAGCCGCACGCTGTGCAAGCCAGGGCAGAGGCAGTGTGTATGGTGAGAGCTGCGTTTAACCCACCCTCATAAGGGTTGCACAAATGGGTCCGGGTATTGTTCAGCATGGCATGCACATGTTATCACAATCCTGGGTTTGGGTATATCATGCTGTTGGCCTGGGCTGCTCTTTGGCGGGCCCTTCTTGTGCTTGTCGCTGCCCTTCCTCTTCTGCTTAGCCATCACGCGATGTGAGCCGTCCCTTGATTGACGATGCATCTTATAGCCAACTGCCATGCTCTGTAGATTCTGCCGTGGGAATCACATGCCACTTCTGCCGCCAGAAGAAACTGTGTGGGGAGGAGGACTGCAAGCGTTGCTCCTCACGCGACACGTCACAGCCATGCAGTGGTGCGTGTGACAAGCAGCAATGTGACATGGCGCAGAGGGACGCTGAGTGAAGCTTCAGAGCTGCAGGGGTGCTGGTTAGAGGCCAGTGCAGCCAAGCAAGCAGTGGAGCTAAGCTGCCTCTTTTGCTGTCCGCATGTGCAGGCAAGACCGAGTGCTCGCGCTGTCACGGTGCTACCGGCCGCTTTTGCCGGGCGTGCTTGCACATCCGTTACGGCCAGACCCTTGAGGCAACGCACTCCGGGGAGTGGTTGTGCCCTCATTGCTACGAAGAAGAAAACCCTGATGCTGGGTGGATCTGCAACAGCAGCATATGCCTGAAACGGCGCGGCCTGAAGCCCACAGGCATTGCCATCTATGATGCCCATCAACGCGGCTTCAAGAGTGTAGGCCACCTATTGCAGGTCAGTCACCTCATTGCTGCGTATCAGTAAGGCACTGCCACATGCAATATGCTGCATGCTGCCTATAGCTCATGTTGTTTTGCCATTCACTGCTCTTTTCTTGCTTTGTTTGCTTGTTTTGCCATTCACTGCCCTACACACTGCTCTTTGTCTCTTTCTTTGCTCTGCCGCTGCTGACCTAGTGGCTGCCTGCACTGTGTAGGCTGAGCTGCAGAAGCGGGGATGCAGCTCTGTGCTCAGCAGGCAAGCAGACTCCCAACCAGCCACTGAAGTGTACCCGCCCTCTGACAGCCAGCAGCCTGAGAGCCCAGCAGCAGCAGCAGAGGCACCAGGCATGGAGGACATGCCCTTGGCAGCCAGGGTCAGCAGGCGCAGCAGGCAGGTAGGGCAGCAGCAGGAGGGCAGCCAGACAAGTGTGGTGGCCAAGCGTGTGACGCGCCAGAACAGCCTCAGGGCATGAAGCAGCTGGGGCCCTGGATGGCCACTGAGGGCCCATGGCAGCTCCTGATGCAGTGACCAAGCTTGATGACGGTGACCAATCGTGGGATATAATGCTGCCTGGAGTGTGTTTAATATCGTAGCATGCTGGTGATGTGTCTCAGGGTTGGCACGCATGCGATGGGTCTGCATGCAAGTTGTCGTGTTGCAAGTTGTCATCACCTAGCTGATATTGTCCGTTGCTGTGTTAGATTTTGGCGAATACTCTTGCTCCCCATATTGATCGTGATTGTGTGCTTTCTGTGATTTTGCCTTGATCTGTCTTGTTTCTGCTTGGCGATGTAGGGTGTATTATAGCAATGGTGTTGGGGACAACTAGCAGCCCCAAGGCGAGAGCTGTAACGACCTCTCTTTCCACTTCCTGATCCCACACTCATGTACACGCATGACCCTTTGCGAGAAGTAGGGCGAGCCACCACAAGTTAGCGCCTACCATATTTAAAATGGAGACACCTCCAGCACTAACTAAAGCACGCTGATGCATAACACAGCACAACACACACACACACATCTCGTAGCGGCCTCAGCCCCCTTGTCCCTCACTAGGGCTTTTATTTGAGCCGGCCCACCAGGGCCCACTAGCTTGGGCTGTGTGGAGTATACCCAGTGCACATGGTGCATGGGGCCTACCACCTACATCATTGCCTGACCCGCGGGGCTATTAGTGTAGAGTTGGCATGAAAAACATGCACAAATTGAAAGCTGATGACAGCTCAACAAAGCAAGGCACACTACTGTGCCACAACAGGCTGATGTTGTGCCTTGGGAGGCTTGTCTCGCAGCCACTTGTAGCCCAGGCCAGGGTACTCCTTGCCCTTGGCTGGTAGCGCTCCCTGGTCTGGCCAGAAGCACAGCTCCAGCGGCCGCCACCTGCTCTCCCCAATGCGCTGCATGTTCAGCGCGGCATTGCAGTCCCTGTCCAGCCACCTGCCTGGCTGTGGTGCTGGCTTGGCTTTGGCAGCCTTGCTCATGCCCTTGCCCTTGCCCTTGTTGGGCTCAGCTGCCGGCTCAGCCTTGATGCGCTTGCTGCGCCTGGCTGGCGGGGGAGTGCTGGGCCCAGGCTCTGAGGCTGCTGCCTGTGTGGCTTCCTGGCTGCTGCGTGGGGCCTGTGGGGGCTTGCGGGGGGCCACTACCGGGCACCACATCAGCCCCAGCACTGGCTGGTCACGCTGCCGGCTCCAGGCTGGGCGCACTAGGCGGTGTTCCACCTGCCCTGCTGGTGGCTTCCAGCCTGCAGGCCTGGTGGCACTGAGTTTGTTCAGCTGCCTCTCACAGGGTTGCTGGCCATTCATTATTGAGCTGACGCGGTTGGTGCGGTGCTCATCCACCCTACCACCCTACCCCGCCGCACCTCCACACCTCGTGATGTCTGCAGCCACCCAGCCCATGCCCTGTCAACACCGCCAACCTGCCAATGCAATGCTCCCACTTCCATGGTGCTGGCAGGCACTCATCACCGCCTTACCACCTGTACCACCAGACAACGGCTGCATATGGGCATCTTGAGCGCGTGGCGGGCAAGTGCAGACGGTGGATGTCGCTGAGCATGCCTATCTGTGACATCATGGTGCATACCCCTGGCCTGATGGAGCCAGGTGCCCAGCCCTACGGTGCCAAGGCCGGGGTCAGTACGTAGACAAGCATTGGGACACCTTCTAATGCGCAGCGGACCTGCAGGCAAAGCATGCAGCCATGCATCGCGGCTAGATATAATCCCTGGAGAGAAGGAAGTGAGAGGAAGTAGTGCAGAGCTACGCCTCCTGCTCCCCCTTGGTGTAAGTACCTACCTTAGGGCTCAACCCACTCTCGGTAGAAATGTAAGTGATTCACAACATGGAGCTTCCAACTCACTCCAAGCATTACGGAGCTGCATGTTTCTGCTCCTGGAGCTGTGCAGTTGTGCTCAAGCTCGAGCATCACTAGCATTGCTGCCCTGTTGGCGCCTCAGCTGAATGGCAGTCCCCACCTCACTCAGCCGACCCAAATGTCTCAAGACTGTCAGTATTGACTTCCCCGTTTTGTCGGCTCGGATGTGCACACCATCCTTGGCGAAGTCACCCTCGCACAACCAGTGCCGGCCCTTGATGCCGTCCTTGTTCTGCGGGCACACAAAACACAGCTGGCACAGCAATGGAGCTGTGCGCCAGCTGTCCCCATGCCAACCCTGAAAGTGCTTATGACACACTGCTCGTCAGCATGTGGAGCGTGTTGGGCGGTGCAGCTGCAGGTTGTACACTCACGGCCCGCAGATTGAGTCCCAGCTGATGAAATGCTCACACCGAACTTAGCTTAAACATGTCACACTGCTGTGACTTGTCACACTTGTCACACTGCTGTCACCTGTCACACTGCTTCCATCCCTGACCATCACTCTAGACCATAGCCTTGTCACAGGGGTCAGGGAACACTTCAGGTGGGAGGCACCCATGCCATGTGCATGGGAAGATAACTCCATGCACACCAAACACCGCCCCTAGTGAGGGAACCTTACTATGCCCCTGCGTGGTGCTTAATGCCCGCTGGGCCGACGAAGGGAGGTGCTGGTCACTCACGGCAATGCTGTGCAGGAGCTCTGTCGCTCGCTTGCGTTCAGGGCCAGCCATCTTGGCGCCTGCAGTCCTAGCTGTTGCCAGCAGTTTACTATTGGCCTCGGCATAACCTGCCAGCTCATCCACTGCACTGTTGATCTGCAGATCATGCCAAAGCCAGGGTCCCCTCATGGTGTTTGCAGCTCTCATGCTAGGCAGTGCAGCAGCATCCTCTACATGTCCAGCATGCACTGGCGTGAGTGGTCAAGAGCGCCCTGGGCAAGGCAGCCTGTTGTGGAGATGTTGTCACTAGCCCACCACACGCATTACTTAGATGGCTGGTGCCATCTCCCATGGAGCAGGTGATGTTTCTGTGTGTGAAATCCGGTCCTCGAGAGCTATCCTTGACTGGTTCTGGACTGTAAAACCCAGGCTGTGCATCCCAGGCACAGTGTACTGCACCTGAGAGATCTAAGCCCATGGCGCCCTGAGGGCTTGACACCTCATGGGTTAGCCGGACAGCGCAGGAACAACAGCAGCAGGAGGGGGTGTGAAGGGCATGCAACAGTAGTGTAATTCAACCTCTGACGATTGAAGGGCCAGCCCAGGCCAGACAAGGCTGAGCCAGGAGGGCAGCTGGGTAGAAAGGGCTGCAAACAACACACATGCCATAAGCTTTTGTGCTTCGGGTGTAATGGATACAGGCATCACACTTTACGGAAGCCTGCTGCCAGCTCACCTTGTCCAGGGTGAGGCGGCCCTTCATATAGCCAGATACACTGGCCAGCTCGGCTTCAGTGATGTACCAGTGGGGCACTGGCTCGCGCCGCTCACCTGCAATGCAGCACCCTCAGCTCAGGGACGCAGTCTAAGAATGAGCTGGTCAGCCTTCCCAGCGTACAGGGATACCTCTATCCACATCTCCACATCGGCTCACCATATACAAACAGACTTTACCTGGTTTGCATGCTTTTGAGCTGGCGCTGGTCTTTAGTGGTTGCATGGAGTCTGGCAGAGATGAGGCGGGCGCCTTCACGTCACCATTGGTCTTCGACAGGTGCTGAGGTACAGCCCCTGCTAGGCCTGGCAGGTGGGGCGGTAGGTGTGACGTGATTGTGTGCAGGTCCGAGGCTTGCAGCTTGCTGGCAGCAATAAGTGCCTCAACCTGAGCATTGCGACGTACACATGCAACCATAAACATATTGTGCTTCGTCAATAGGCATGCACTCTGGTAAGGTGCGTGTGAGAAAACGTTGGGTAGTTAGCCTTCAGCACAGAATGAGCTATGACTGACCTTGGGAATAACCGCCCGCTCACTCTGTAGGTGAGCTTTCAGCTGCACTACATGCTTCTCAAGTGCTCGCACACTGGCTTCTAGTCCCAGCAGCTCCTGCTCGAACTTGTTGCAGCTGCGGTCTGTGCAGCTCGTACGTTCGCATGTTGGTTGGCATGGTTGGCATGTGTGAGGCATGCAGCTGCTTGTGCCCACCTTCAAGTCGCAGGTGGAGGAAGCGCCGCAGCTCTTGACATCGGGAAGATAGGGCGGACTGCAGCCCAGAGAATGAGTCCGCCGGGCTGTCGCGCATTCAAAATGAATATACGGACGCAGACGACAGAAGAAGGCAGATCACTGCAATCCTGCTTTTGCGTGCACCCTCCCGCCTTCATGTCTTATGAACGTGAATCATGTGATTGGTTTAATGAATAGGTTTATCAAACAATTCCTACAGCGTCTGCACCCTATAGCCTTCTTACAACCTATAACACAGTATGACTGTAATGAATCTATGACTATAAAAATAGCAATGGCTACTAAAGCGGATCAAAGTCCGAGCCGGACAGCGGGGCGGGGGTGAATAGCCCCCGTGTCCCTCACTAGGGCTTCCATTTGAGCCGGACCACCAGGGACCACTAGTGGCCACTAGCGGGGATACTAGGGACCTGCTGCTGCTGCTGGGCCTTGGGTGGCTTGTCTCGCAGCCGCTTGTAGCCCAGGCCAGGGTACTCCTTGCCCTTGGCTGGCAGCGCTCCCTGGTCTGGCCAGTAGCACAGCTCCAGCGGCCACCACCTGCTCTCCCCAATGCGCTGCATGTTCAACGCTGCATTGCAGTCCCTGTCCAGCCACCTGCCTGGCTGTGGTGCTGGCTTGGCTTTGGCAGCCTTGCTCATGCCCTTGCCCTTGCCCTTGGTGGGCTCAGCTGCCGGCTCAGCCTTGGTGCGCTTGCTGCGCTTGGCTGGCAGGGGAGTGTTGGGCCCAGGCTCTGAGGCTGCTGCCTGTGTGGCTGCTTGGCTGCTACGTGGGGCCTGTGGGGGCTTGCGGGGGGCCACTACTGGGCACCACACCAGGCCCCTCACTGGCTGGTCACGCTGCTGACTCCAGGCTGGGCGCACCAGGCGCTGTTCCACCTGCCCTGCTGGTGGCTTCCAGCCTGCAGGCCTTGTGCGCAGGGTTGTCCGCGGGGGTCAACAGCCTAGTACGCGCCAACTCCGCCTATTTGGTGTGTGTGCCTCCATCATTAGCTCGAGCTCCTTAGCTCTTGCTCACACACACCCATGTGTGGTGAAGTATCTGATGGTGGAGTATAGGGAGCGCAATCTAGCCTAGATCTAGCCTAGATCTAGGCTAGTCAAATCTAGGCTAGATCTAGGCTAGATTGACTAGACTAGACGGGTTTATTTGAATCCTGTCATGGAATGATTATCATTCCGCCCGCTCAACTAGCTGCAGGTAGGCTATGGGCTTCTGCCCGCCACTGCTCGCCACTGCCCGCCTGCCTGCAAAGCACTATGTAACAATGTGTTTGTGAGGTCAAAATGCATGATTGGCTAAGGCATAAGTGTGTAATCGACAGCCTCGTAGTCGCGTAGTGGTAATGCAGTGTACTAACATCGTGACGACGTCGTAAAGAAATGAAACATGAAGAGAAGACACGATGCTGGCGTGCGCCTGGCTGATTTCCTCCAACGTCAGGAGTTTTTTGTTGTATCGTGCGGTGAGCTCGGGAGGTTGGGGCGGGAAAGGCCCCCCAGGCTCCGTTTGCGATTTAGACGCTGCTGGGCAAGTCCGGGCATGTCCGGGCAACCAACTTTAACCGCCAACCCAGCAAGGCCAGCAAATCAATCTGAGCTGCGCCATAGCGTCCATACAGGTGCATGAAGCAGGTGCGCTAGTCAAATGCACATTTCATGCCCATCTAGAGTGACTAGTCTAGTCGAGTTGCGCTCCTTAGTGGAGTACCTCCCACATGGCATGGGCGCCTACCACCTACACTATTGCCTGAGTCCACCTTTCAAAGCTCAGTCAACGTGGCTTCATTTCAAAGCTCACTCAACCCAGTCAGCTACATTTCAACCCTTGATGATCACCATCCTGTTGGAGACAGGCGTGTTGCTAGTCAGCCAGTCCCTTAGCTTTTGCTCTGGGTAGAGTTCTTGACTGTTGGGTTCGTGGAGTGCTCGCTCATCTTCTCGGGCCTTGTTGCTAAGAGGTGTGTTTCTATTGTAAGTGTTGGGTTCGTGGAGTGCTCGCTGCTAACAAAACCCATCCCTACGTTCCCTACCAGACCACTGCGCTTCCCATCAAAGCTTGGTAGACCTTGGCTTTGTGTTGAACTAGGGTTCTGCTCTGAAGTAGACATCTGGGCTGGACGAAAACAAACCCTGCTTTAGAGTGCACACCTTCCACTGCCTCATGCCACCAGTTCTGCGCACAGCAACCTGTTCTCCGGCAGCAGCTCCATGAAGCGCGATACGTTCACCTGGCTCAGCTGGCCTGTGACATAAGCTGAGAGGAGCTGCACAGTAGCTGGCCCCAAACACAGCCCGCTCCCTTCATGCCCGGCAGCCATGAACAGACCTGCGTGCAGAACCCCAGTACACGTACCTGGGCATGTCAGCCATGCAGCTCATAGCCCCTCAGCACAGAAACCAAGCCTCAGGAACCCCATGTACTGTTGCTACCCAGCCTGCTCTCCACACCCCCTGTCCCTGCCGCCTCAAGCCCCTGCGCCCCACCTCCCCATACACATGTAGGGGGAGGGCACAGGGCACAGGGCACAGGGCACAGGGCACAGGGCACAGGGGACCCCTACCTACGCAGCACACCTGAGTGGCCCTGGAGCCCCACCTGTCTTGTGGTCAGCCATCCACACCTCCCTCACTCGGGTGTCACCCCGTCCCCTGCCGTCCCAAGTCCTCTGTGCCCACCCCCCCTCCGGCCACACCTCCTGAGGCCTGTGGCACCCACCTGGGTGGCCGGGCACTGGGCCAATCAGGGGCATGCCACCGACAGCAAAGGGACGCAGCCCCACCCTGACAGCCTCATCGCTGGGCTGGCTGCAAGGTGCCAGGTGCGGGAGGAAGGCTGCAGCTCGCTCAAGCACCGCCTGCAAGCACACCCCACCGTCATCATCTACTGACTGCAACGGGCGTGGAAGTCACAAACAAGGCTGGGCTACAATGTTGCTCCTGTTGAGTTTTGTTTGCCTGCAAGCACATTTCAGGCTATGTCCATGCAGCGAGCAGAAGCAAGGCCAGATGTACCTGGCAACTGGGCATGGTGTCTCAAGGGCAGCACCATAGCCAACATCATGATCACTGCATGGCTGTCACCCTGATGTGGTACCCATGGTCACGTTCGTGTCACATGGAGTATGCATGGCACCATGCATGGCCCCGAGTTTCCGTCTGGGACCCTCTTGGTGTCCCCCTGGCCGTCACTCCCTTAGTGCCTCATGCCTGTGCCTCACATGCAGTCACAGGGTCAGCCTAGCTTGCCTTGGAGGTTGTGCATGCATTGTTCTGCTAGGAGACTTATCCAAGCAAGTTAGGGTTTTCATGACTAATGTCACGGCTCAACTCAACAGCTGGTTTTCACGGCTCATTCATGGATGTTTGGTTCTGTTTGGCCCACGTGATGCAGAGCTGTGCCAGGCGTTGGTCGTGGGCCCTGTCAGCACTGAGTGGTGCTAGCCAGCTTGTAGCCAGTGTTGGTAGCCAGTGCTGTACTAGTGCTGCTCCGCACTAGATGTTGGTAGCCAGGTCCTTGGGCAGCTGAGCTGGCTGGGACTGACCTGGATGGTAGACGGTGAGGGCTGGCTTCCCCAGCCTGCAAACTCCCGGGAGGAGCCCACCAGCAGGCTGCCGTCTGCACTGGTGGTGGCTGTGAAGGTGATGTCTATCTCGTGCGCTGACTGCTGTGCACAGCTGCTGCTCCCTGCACTGACCACAGCTGTGGGCTGCGAGTCAGAATGCTGCTGCTGCTGCTGCTGCTGGGGCTGCTGCTGTGCTTGTGTTGGTGCAGAGGTCAGTGCAGCAGCAGGGTAGTGCTGCACAAATTCAAAGCAACAGGCATGGCACACACTGGCAAGCCTCAGCATAGCTAAGCAAGCTTGCATTGCTTGCTTCTGTGCAGGGATACAGCCACGGCAAGTGTGGGGGCCAGGGGAAGGACCAGGGCCAGGGCCAGAGTGGGCGAGGTCTCTACTCCTTTTGTATGGCTGGAGTGGGATGCTAAAGGTCATCCCACATGAGTCTCGCAAGGTGGTATGCAGAGGCAGCCTTGCTAGAGTACACTCCTTGAAGCGAGGCTGGTGAACAGGCTGTAGTGGTAGTAAGGGCAGTCAACACATTTGCAGCACAGTTAGCTGTCAGTTGCAGCCCAGCAGCACTAGCACAGTAGGGGCAGTGCCCCAGTGCTGCTGATGATGTGAAGGGTCTAGCGCCCCCTGCGACTGTAGACCTTTGTGTATGCCATCTCCATGGCCCCGTGACTGAGTGGTGGCATGTCCTGCGGCCGTGGCAGCTGCAGCAGGTGGCCCTTGCGTGGCTGCAGGGCGCGCTGGTAGCAGGGCTGCCCAGTGGCCTGACTTAGCAGCTCCCCACTCCACACCCCCAGCAGCAGCAGCAGCAACAAGAGGACCCTTATGGCACTTGGCGTCACTATGCATGTGACATTCGTGCCATGGCTGTGAACGGCGACCCTGGCAGCCCTGCATTGCGCCTTCACCTCGATAAGTACTATCTTGCCAGCCCCATCTCCAATGCCCCAGTGGAGTCCTTGTTGCAGCTGTTCAAGATTTGCAACAACGTATGGGTCAGCTCCGTGCTGAAGTGCGGCGTAAGGAGGATGCCGCAGCTGCAGCACAGCGGTCAGCAAAGGCAGAGCGCCAGATCACAGAAGCAGCGCACAAGGTGGGGAGGGTTGTGGTTAATGTCGGTGACCATGCGTGCGGAGAGCGACTTGCAGCGGCCCATGCCCAGTTCCACAAGCAGGAGGTACACACCAGCTGGAGGGTACCCAAGCTATTGAGCCACGTGTGCACCAACATCCATGGGAAGCTTGCCACAGCTGCGCCCCCTCAGCAGCAGCAGACACCTGCAGGCACCACCCCTGAGGTGGCTGTGCCTTCAGGTGCACCCCCTCAGCAGCAGGAACAGCAGGCAGCGGCAAGCACGGCCCGTAAGCGTGAGGCACCTGCAGCTAACAATTCGAGGGCAGCAAAGTAAGGTGAGACAACGGGCCTATCCGCGAACCGACGAGAAAAATTTTCACATTTTTCGCTTCAACCGCTACGCTTTTTGGCCGCCCGCACGACTGGCTGCAGCTCTCACTGGTCTGATCCCGTAGTATTTTGTTGTGCTGTAGCAGCAGCCCGGGGAGTGGTTCAGCGCTGCAAATGGTCGAAGTTTAGGGGCCTCACTCGGCAGAGATAACTTTCAAATTTTCTCCTTTTTCTCGGCCTGGTTTCTACCCTTTTCGCATTGGCGAGGCTACCGGTCAACGGAATCTTCCGAACCTCTCGCGACTGCCTCGGTCCATTCACGTTCTGACCCCGCAGTAAATACTTGCATCTTTCTCTTGTATTCCTGGCAAGCCCACAGCCCTGGAGAGCGTGGTTTTATCATAGTTTGAACGGTGTGAGGCGGTCTTATTGGGGTGTAATGCATTCTTGTTTGAACGAACGAACAAATAAGAATGCATTACACCCCAATAAGACCGCCTCACACCGTTCAAACTATGAAGAAACCACGCTCTCCAGTCAGGTGTCCCCAACTAACAGAAAATGACAGGAAACTGACCCCTGGTAATCAAAACGACGCCGCGTCTCAGCCACGTGGTTTCTATTTATGTTTCGCACATCCCTGGATAGAGGACTCTTTCAGCTATGCGGTGCAGCTTGTATCATTAAATACTGTGCAGTGTGCTGGGTGCTATGGCGGCTCAAATCTTCACATTCGAATCCATGCACTTTTTGCTCATGCGGGCCTCGCGGCGAGAGACCGCCGCGACCGACGTGGCCCAGGAGCACCTGCACATAGTGAGGGACAGTCGCCGCTGTCAAAACGGCTCACATGGCATGCCAAACCGATGTAACAGCGCCCCTCCACCCATGCTCAGAAACACGCAAGGTTGCTGCGATGCTTGACCCCTTCGTGAGCAGTACTGTTGGCCTGGCCACTCTGCAATGCCTCACAAGGTGTGTATGCGTGCCTGTAAATGTCACAAATGGGGGCTATAATCGGAGCTGCTTGTGTGCTGCCTGTAGGTGCTGGTGCCTCTCCTCAAGGTCGTGCATTTTGGCAGCAAGGACCTCCTCAATGGCTTGATGCAATTCAGCCTCAGTCATCAGCAGCTCATTTTCTGCCTGCACCTCCTTTGCGATAGCCTCAGCCTTACTAGCTGTGGCTTTCAAGCCGCTAGGGCTGTGCAGATAGCCAGCCCTAGGTGATCTTACAAGTGCTGCAAGATGAGCACGCTGCCACCCATGCCGACCCATGGGTTTGCGTCTTGCAATGACTTGCTAGGGCCAAGGGGGGCGGGGTGGGGGTGGCGGGGTTGAGAGGGGGTGGGAGGGGGTGGGAGGGGGTGGAGGGGGTGGGAGGGGCTGGGAGGGGCTGGGAAGGGTTGGCGGGGCAGTGAGGGGCTTAGGGGGGGGTGGGAGGGGCTGGGAGGAGGTGGGAGGGGGTGGAGGGGGTGGGAGGGGCTGGGAGGGGCTGGGAAGGGTTGGCGGGGCAGTGAGGGGCTTAGGGGGGGGTGGGAGGGGCTGGGAGGAGGTGGGAGGGGGTGGGTGGGGGGTGGGGAGGCTGGGAGGAGGTGGGAGGGGGTGGGTGGGGGGTGGGAGGGGCTGGGAAGGGGTGGGAAGGGGTGGGAGGGGGTGGCGGGGCAGTGAGGGGGCTGGGAGGGGGTGGGAGGGACTGGCAGGCTTCTGCGGGGGCTGGGAGGTGGTGGGGCTGCAAGGGGGTGCGAGGGGGCAGGGTCCAGGCGGTCGGAGTAGGCTAGTCAACTCTGGGAGGCAGAGTCGGGTCACGCCAAAGTCAATTACGGCGGGCCTGATTGATGGATTGCCGTGCTTTCTTTTCCAGCAGCTGTGTCGTTGAGTAATGAACAAAGTAATAACGAGACATTCTAATAACTCAGAGTGGTCAGCTCACAACATGCCGATTTGTTCAAGGGGGTCCCTTTTTCTGTGTAGCTGGCTAGAGAGACCTCTATCCAATCGCACCTCGTTGCAATGTCGCGTTATCACTAGCCCCACGACGGTCCTCCGACACCGCCTGCACCAATGAAAGGCTCGCGGAGCAAGCCTGGCGGGCTGAATTTAGATTATACTTCTGGCTCGATAACAGGCGCAGCTCCATCACTGATGCCGTTACATACCACTAGAACAATCGGTTGTGAGCAGCTGAGGTGTGTCCGCGCTCGCTTGCGCCGGCATGGACTCTGATGCAAGGATTAACGCGCCGCTTGCCAGTAGATGCGGAGTAATTCGCAGGTGCCAATGCAACAAACGCTATCGCAATCGGTGCACTTTGTAGCGAGTACTTGCATGAAGACTACCAACCCCTTGTTGGGGACTCCTGATCTCCAGGGCTGTGGGCTTGCCAGGAATACAAGAGAATGCAAGAGAGAGCAAGACAGTTTTTGCTGCGTCTGCCATCTCGTAGCTATGCGTCTCCTCTATTCAAAGCACTGTTTGCCAAAGTTTTTGACTGAGTGGCTGCGGAGATACGGGCTTCCTATCACAGGAGGGTGGTTTTCAGGTAGTTGGGAACGCCTGAGATGGGCTCAAAGTTGCTGCTGATTGCTAATACAAGACTGCACTGCCACACACCTACAGCCTGCTGCTCCTGTCCATGCACAGCTCATGCACTACAGCCTGCTGCTCTTGCTGCTGCTCATGCACCGCAACACACCTGCTGCTCATGCACCGCAACACACCTCATGCACTACAGCACATGCACTACAGCACATGCACTACAGCACATGCACTGCAACCTGCTGCTACTGCTGCTCATGCACTAAAGCACACCTGTAGCCTGCTGCTACCTGCACTGCCACACAGCTACAGCTTGCTGCTGCTGCCCATGCCCTGTTGCTCATGCACTACAACCTGCTGCTGTCTTACATAGTGTACAGTCCTCCAGTGTCTTACATAGTGTACAGTCCTCCAAATCCAACCGCTCCTGACTCTTCCCCCACGGGAACTAGCCTAGAACAAAACATAAGGTCAGTTTAAGAAGGAAAGAAACCACACCTTCTCATACCATTGTGCCACGTTGCCATATGTCACGTTAGTCATGTGCAACGTTGGCAAGAAAACATCCATGCATGCTCACGCAAAACGAAATTCATACCATTCATCCTAGCTATGAAACAGCTCTGTTGCACACGTCCCGGAGCTCATCTTGAAGTCTTGAGTAGTCAAACGTTGTGCAAACAGGTAGGCAGAAGCAATCATTCAAAGTTCACTCGACCATCAAGCAAAGCTACATGCACAGCAAAGGCAAGCAAAGGATGTGTAGGCAAGCGCGTAAAGAACCAGTGTTGCATGAGGCTACATGCACAGCAAAGCTACATGCAAGAAGGCGCAGAACGAAGCAGAAAACAGGTTAGTCATGCACCAGGCTACATGCTACAGACAAGCGCATGAAGTGAACTCCATGCAAATTAAAGGTACATGCAAACCACATGTAGATGCTAGATGTCGACTCGCATCGCTAGAATCATCAGAAACTTGTCCCGGCGTTGTCTTGCTCTCCTCCTCCCAGCTGGCAACAGCTAGCAAAAGAAACCATTGGAACAGAAAATGATAAGACGAAGAAGTTGTGGTGGCTATGTTCAGCGCAGGTTGGGGGAGGGCGGCCAAGCAGTCTAACGGCTGACGGCTTCAGCGATGTAAGCCACCTATCTATCCCATCCTTGGGAACGGCTCTTTGCCCTAACACCCCCTCAAACCCTGCTATCATACCCCCCCAATCAGGAGTAGCAGCCAGCGAGAAAGCATCACCCGTACCCCTTCACTCAAGCCTAGGAGGACCACCGGCCAGGTTAGGCTGAGAGTGTTGCACGTCCACCAGGATGATTAGCTAATTAGTGAAGTCACGAGCACCGTCGAGCTGGCAACTTCAGGAAGATAAGCTGCATACAACGCCTGCGGCCAGTGATACAAATGAATGACAAGTGAGGGTAAGGAGGTGAGTGCGTAAGGATGACAAGCGAGGGTAAGGAGGTGAGTGTGGGCTACTCCCAAGGCATGTATGTGAAACAAGGTTGATGAACATCAGAGATGCAAGCAAGGGGCATCATACTACAGTGGCTAACAAGCTACTTTAACTGTGTCCCTGCGGGGCTTGTCATACAATGCTCAAGTGAGGTCCCACAGGCCCTTTGAGATGCTAGCTCCCACAATTGCTATCCCCACCACTGCAGGGTGTTGTGGGAGCAGGATGGAAAAGAATGCCAGTCACAAAGTAGCGGTGTGAAGATTTGAGTTTCGTTAGCCTGAATGAATAAGTTTCAATCATCAAAGAGCGCTTACCAGCCAGTAGGTCGCTCCATCAGTAAGTGAATATTCAAGGGTGGACAAACTCTCGCGAGAGCCACATTCATTGTCATCCGCACTCTCAATCTGCAGGTGGACAAGAACTGGAGCATGAACATCACTGTCTCCTAGGTCATGGTAGTGAGGGCAAGCTGTGCTATGGATCAGGGCTGGTAGAACAGTAGAGCGAGGGCGGGCAGGGCACCAAGCCGATCAAATGCCAGAGCATCCATGAAACCGTCTGCTGCTGAGAGAGGTGAGCTATGGGTATGAACAAGAGGGAAAGAATGACCACTAATGAATAGCCCTGCACTATCAGCGGACTCCTTCGCTGACTTGGGCTCGAGGTCTGGCCCTAACACCCCACCCCACCCCACCCCACCCCACCCCACCCCACCCCACCCCACCCCACCCCACCCCACCCCACCCCACCCCACCCCACCCCACCCCAAGCAGACAATGGTGGGTCGTAGGTGCTAATAGGGGTGATTGCCTGAGCACCCACCGAATGCACATTGCCTCCACAATAATCAAGCTCTTCCACACTGTCAGCCTGATACAAGTCGAGCACGGAGTCCCAGTCTGGAGCTCCTGCAGCCAGCAACACCGGCCATCCAAACATTGGTGCCAAGAAGAAGGTACAAGCACGGCAGCACGATTGGGAGCAGATGGGAGCAGAAGGTGAGGCAGTCGTCATGAGGTGACGACTGCAGACAGCTAGCCTTGTGTGATGGAGCTGACCAGGCGACCTGCATCACCTTCGAAGCAGGTGGAGAAGGTGAATTCCCTGCCGTCACCGGAGATGGGGCCGAACAGTACGAGTTGGAAAATATTGCCACGATTATCAGTAACCACATTTACTACTGGGAATGGGCCGGACACGGAAACACTTTCCCCTGCACGGCACACAAGTCAGCGCAGCCCACAGCAACTAGTGCAAAGAGGCGGTGATACAGTCTACTTCTGCTGCTGCTTCTGCTGCTGCTTTACTGCTTTACAGAGCTACTTCTGCTGCTGCTTTACTCCACTTGCATCTGCACCCCACCCACCATCGTCTGGGAGCGTGACTGCAGTCGGGCTCAGACAGCTTGAGGGGGAAGGAGGGGGCCTTGGTGGCGACTGCAAGCACAGCAGCAGACATGCATTAAGAACGTAAGCAAAGTGCTGTAAGCAGATATGGCCTGGATGGTGGCCAGTCTAGAGTTTTAAGAACAGTGCTAGCTATGCTCACCCACCGGTGGCGCCAGCAGCTGGGAGTTGATAGGCGGCCATGGAGGAGAGGGGGGGGGCTGAGGGGGAGCAGGGGGTGAGGGGCTGGGGGGTGGGGGGCTGGGGCTCGGGCTGGGTGGTGGTGGTGAAGGAGGGGGAGGGGGGTTGGGAGGGGGCCGTGGGGTAGGAGGCATTGGTGATGGCCTGCATGATCATCACAAATGTGCAGTGTGCAATGAGTGAGGTCCTCATGAGCAAATGCACCACCTGTGGGTGCTGAACTGCACCAGCAGCAGCAGTGATGGGGCTATGAGGCCACCAAGCTCGTGGGACAGTTGAACATGTGGTGCTGCCCAGCAGCCTTTTCCCATGACACGTTCGTTTGCTGTTGTTGCTCAAAGTGGTCATATGCAGGTTTGACAAGGGAGGACAGCAGGCTCGACAACAGTAACATTTGTACAGGGGCAGTGCACTGTGCGTTGCACAACCTTCACCGCTAGGCAGCAGTGAGGGCATGGCTCGACTCACTGGGGGGGTGCTGGGGATGGGGGTGAGGGCGGTAGGGGAGAAGGCAGAACTGGGGAAACGGGGGAGCTGGACCCCGATGAGACGGACCCCAGTAGGACCCGACAGGGACTGAAGGGCATGCCATAGAGGTCAAAGAAGCGCAGTGAGTCCCGGGTCATCAGGGAGCCTCGGCTGCAGGCGAGCAGCACAGCCAGCAGGGTCAGTGTCTGATGCCTGGCCAGTCATGACCCTGACGCCCTTGGCATCATGCATGACCCTGGCACCTCCATCACGTTAACACATCAACGCTGACACTCACCAGTTCCTCAGCAGCTGCCTCAGCTCGCCAGAAGGGGGCAACAGCCTGCAGAGGGGCCCAAGGCAGGTGAGGGCACAACAAGGACCATGGACTCCGCCTGGGATCAGGTTGGCCCTAGTCAGCGTGCAATTCGTGGACATCGCAACCACATTGGGTTCAAGCACCAGAAGGGGAGTAGGGGGTGAGCAGCGCAATTAGTGCAATACATGTGCTTAGCACAAGTAGGGGAGAGGGGACACGCATAGCCCTCCCTACAAGGCAGGCTATGGAGCAACACGGCTAGTAGGGCCAACGCTTAGCAGAGCAGTATTCATCGGTGGTAGGCCACATGACATTCACACTGGCCAGGGCCAGGGCCAGGGCCAGTGGTCACCCACGTCCCTGCCTGCAGAAGTGCCGGCACAGCGCAGAGAGTGCAACAGCCCACCTGTCAAGGGTGCTATTGAGCAGGTTGACGGTGACATGCAGAGTGGGCAAGATGACGTTGACCAGGGTCCTGTTGATAGCGAGGGGGGTGACAGTGCGGTTGCCGGCGCAGAAGTCTGGTACCTGCACACTGATGCTGCTGTCCTGCACGTAGTTGCGCAGCAGCTGGGCCACCTGCAGTTCAAAGGGCATGCCAGGGGCTGAGGTACTGCCGGCTAGGGGGGGCAAGGGCAGTAATCTGTGGCTCAGCCCCTGAGTGCTGTCGATAGTCGAAGGGAAGAAAGCATGTTGGGAGAAAAAAATGGACCATACTCACATCCGTCGTAAAGAGTCCGAAGGCCGGCATCAGCTCCTGGGGCGTCAGCGACGTGTTGAGCAGGGCGGTGGTGTTGAGGGCCAGCAGTTGGGAGGCACACATGCCCGGGCGAGCAAGGTCCTGTATGCGCAGGCTGGGTGAACGTTGTGCATCAAGCAAGGCCTGAATGCGTGAGCCCCAGCTAGTTAGGAGCGACCAAAGGTCCAGGCCGTAGAAAGTGATGAGAAGTTCGATTCTTGTCACGTTGGGTTGCTGAGGCAGCGGGGTGTACAGCGGAGGGCCAGGAGGCCGAGCTGCCAGCAGGGGCGGTGAAGGCGGCGAAGGCGCTGAAGGCACGTCCGTGAGTTGCGCAGAGGCGCCTGCGACAGTCACAAGAACGTCACCTGTACTGTAAAAGGAGGTGCTGATTAGGATACGCCCAATACCCTAGGATACGCAAACAATTGCAGCCTGGCGTGCTCACCTTGCAGAAAAAGCAGCAGACAGGCGAGAAGGCCAATGGTTGCGACATCACGATGGCACCACGGCCGACGATGACTGACCATGATTGAGTGCGATGACGACCGGGCTTGGATGTGCAGTAGCATCATACAGAGGAGCCTGTTTTGTGCTCACACTCCTCGCACTGCAGTACGGCAATACCCCATTACTAAGCACGTTCGCGCGCAATAAGCAGCTCTGGTAACGAAAATGGCACAACCCCCCTACGTCAGCTGAAACAGAACACTGACCTTTGACTTCTGGCCTGATTCTTGGTAGGCAGCTCTCTGGTTACGGCTGGGGCCTGCAGACGGCAGCTGCTGGCTGTCTGGCTGCACCCTTTCACCCAGGTTTGCCACTGTTTGCAACGAGGGAAAACTGCTGCTGCTGCTCAACACTACTGCTGCACCTGGTCAGACCTAGCCCTTTGCCTTAGCACTGCTTGTGGGCTGGGTTGGCATGATAGTCAGACCCTCCCCACTCTAATGAGAAGGGTTATGGCTAGGAATAGGGATATGTATAGGAAGGTCATGGTGGAGAGTGGGGCCAGCTCAGCACTCTGCCCCTCCTCTCTATGCAGTCAGGCTGTGTCTGGACTTGTGGTCACCCCCGCCATTGGCTGCACCCCTGATAAAATCTTACTGGTCTTTACGAGTTTCACAACGATTCCTGCGCAGGGCGGTGCAGCTCATCAAAGCGAAGCTAGCGGGCTGCTCGGGCTGATGTGCACCTGTGCCGGGTCGGGCGGGGGTGCTGGGAGATCGGGTCGCGTTGTGCCGGGAATGGCCTGCTTAGTGGGGCTGTGATCAGCGAACAGCGACATGGACGGGGATTTATTTTTGAATTTTTGTCGGGCGCTGGACCCCCCCCTGACATGTGTTCTAGTGCTAGTGCTAGTGCTGATGAGATGTATAAAAGTGATGGTACGGCCTGTGGCCTGTCCCTGCACCCGAACAGCGTGCAACTCGTGTCCGCCACCCCATGTCAAATTTCCTCGAAATGGGCACTATTCTAAGCCGAATAGCTGTCCAACCAGGACGTCGAATGATGAACTGTCAGTTTTGTGCGACTCCTTGTGTGGGTTCTTAAGGGTAAGAACAGAAACGTCTTGTCTTCATCTGTGGGCCGTCTGTGATGCTCCAAAGTAGACCCCCCTGCATCTTACACCCAGCAACATGGACGAGCTCTTGATCTGTGTTCTAGTGCTAGTGCTAGTGCTGATGATATGCTTGAGAGTGCTGGTATGTTTTGTGGCTGTCCTTACACCACAACAGCGTGCAACTCGTGTCACGTCACCTCAAGTCAAGTTTTCATAAATGGGCACTTTTTCCGGCCGCCATAACTGTCCAACCAGGACGTCGAATGATGAAATGGGCTTGTAACGTGTAATCAGGACAGAAACGCGTTGCCTTCATGTGTGGGCCGTTTCATGTGTGGGCGCAGGACATTTATATCAGCTCAGTTTCTACAACTTTTTGACCGATTCTTGCTGCTCTTGGTTGCTCGGAAGCCACAGACATCAACTATAAGAACATCCTGTGCAACCTGAAAAATCAAATGTCCGTCGCGGGTTGGGGGCAAGTTGCGAAATTGCAGGTTTAGCAGCAATCCGCCGTCGCGGTCACGCCCCCAGCTTGGCAGATGGTATTGATGCGTGCTGGGACGCAGCGGCACTGTCGCGTGCTGACCTGAAAATATGAAATGCCCGTCGCGGGTTGGGGCCAGCCACCCGGCAAACCGCTGGGGCTGGCTCCACTCTAGTTAGGCCATAAGCAGCTCATCGCACCAATCGGCGGCCTCATCCGTGCAGAAATCCACGGGGGTGCGGCCAATGGCGGGGGTGACCTTGTGCATTTGAGATGAGTGGAGAGCAGGGTCCACTAGCTGGCCAGTCATGACTGTGCCTGGCGGATTATGTAAGTGTGTGTGTGTGTGTGTGTGAGCACTCACCTTGCGCTGCATCTGCTGCCTGCTGCGCTCACGGGCCTGGGCGATGCGCGCCACCTCCTGCTGAAGTGCGGTCATGCAGCGCGGGCCAGTGACAAGGGAGGGCGAATGGGAGCCTAGAGGGGTGGCCAGCTGGGCAGCTCTGCGGGGCAAACAGGGCAGCCTGGACGATGGGATGCTGATTTTGCGTGTGATGATCATGTGGGTTGGGCTGCTAAGATCATCAACAGTGGCAGGAGAGGCAGAAGGGTGGGGAGCTGGTAAGATGCCCTCTCACCAATGCCCGCAGAATCTGCGCCCCCCTCCCTCCCTGCTTAAGATCAAGTGTTGCAGTGTAGAGGGCGGGGTCATTTGTCACTATTGTGCAGAGCCAGGGCAACATAAAATATGAATATAGAAAACAAAAACGTAGATGTTCTATAAATGCTAGGCATCAAGGCCTGTGTCCTGGGGTTGAGAAGCCAACCCCTGGCTAAGGAGTGATGAGGAGTGAGATGAGGTCTAGTCAGGTACCAGCTCCACCCACCCACCGCCCCCTGTCTGCTTGCTCCTGCTTGCTCCTGGCTGGTCCGCAGCGCCTCCTGCTCACGATAAAGGCTGCCTGCCCTCAGCCGCCGCCTGGCTGTAGGTGACAGCCTATGCTGGGGGCCTGCAATGTGTCGCTGAGGGCTATGGCAGCTGGGGGGGAGTGAACCAGGGCAGGAGGGGCTGGATGGCAGTGGTTGCTAGCTGATAAGGTCTGCAGCCAGCAGCATTGCCTCTCCCTCCATGCCAGCAGACGCTGGATCATCAGCAGCTTGGCCGGTGGGGCCTGACTGCTGGTGGGGAGGTGAGGCATACTGCTTGCGGGGGTGGGGCTACCCAGGCATTCTCTGAATAGCTGGCCGGGCAAAGCGGGGACAAGAGGCACTCAGGCCATTGCCTGGATTTGCAGAGGCAAGGGTGCCGGCTGTGGGGCTGCGGCTGCGGCTGGTGGGCGCTGTGAATAGCCTGGCGCTGACCTGCTGGCGCGCCCCACCGGTTGGCTCTTCTCGCCTGCCTGCAAGATGGTGCTGCAACTGCAGGGCCTCTTGCGGGGGGAGGCCGGCAGCCGGGGGAAAGGGGTGGCGCAAGGGGCTGGAGAGGGGCCGGGGCCAGGCCATCAGTGGGGACAGGTGGCCGGAGGAGGCTGGGATGAGGGATCCTGACGACAGGCGGGTGGCTGCGAGCGCAATGAAGGAGCAGCGCACAGGGGCTGGTCATGATGCAGCTGCAACAGAACTAAATCTTCATTGGTCAGCTACAATTCAACCCTAGATGATTACAAACCCATCCCTACGTTCCTTACCATACCATTGGGCTTCCCATTAAAGCTCAGTAGACCTTGGCTTTGTGTCGGACTAGGGTTCTGTTCTAAAGTAGGCATCTGGGCTGAACGAAAAACAAACCCTGCTTCGGTCAAGTTAGACAAGCTCTCGTGTAAATAGGTACCATGCTGTTCTCCACATCTAGACCACCATTTGCTACCGCGATTGCACCGTCTGCTTCAACGTGCTGAAATAGTAAGCGGCGTCGAAGCGCAGGCCCGCAGGCTCTATATGGGTGTTGGGGCGTAAAGTTGTGTCCACGCAACCAGGTCGCTGTAGGGAGCGGCATATATAGAGGCTAAGGCACACATACGTATAAACGAAAACAAACCCTACTTCACAGTGCACACATTCCACTGCCTCACGCTACCAGTTCCGCGCACAGTAACCTGTTCTCAGGCAGCAGCTCCGTGAAGCGCGATACATTTACCTCGCCTGGCTGGCCTGTGACATAAGCTGAGAGGAGCTGCACAGTAGCTGGCCCCAAACACAGCCCGCTCCCTTCATGCCCAGCCGCCATGAACAGGCCTGCGTGCAGCACCCCAGTACACGTACCTGGGCATGTCAGCCATGCAGCTCATAGCCCCCCAGCACTGAAACAATGCCTCAGGAACCCCAGGTACTGTTGCTACCCAGCCTGCTCTCCACACCCCCTGCCCCTGCCGCCTCAAGCCCCTGCGCCCCACCTCCCCATACACAGGTAGGCACAGGGCACAGGGCACAGGGCACAGGGCACAGGGCACAGGGCACAGGGCACAGGGCACAGGGCACAGGGCACAGGGCACAGGGCACAGGGCACAGGGCACAGGGCACAGGGCACAGGGCACAGGGCACAGGGGACCCCTACCTACGCAGCACACCTGAGTGGCCCTGGAGCCCCACCTGTCTAGTGGTCAGCCATCCACACCTCCCTCACTCGGGTGTCACCCCGTCCCCTGCCGTCCCAAGTCCTCTGTGCCCACCTCCCCCTCCGGCCACACTTCCCTGAGGCCTGTGGCACCCACCTGGGTGGCCGGGCACTGGGCCAATCAGGGGCATGCCACCGACAGCAAAGGGACGCAGCCCCACCCTGACAGCCTCATCGCTGGGCTGGCTGCAAGGTGCCAGGTGCGGGAGGAAGGCTGCAGCTCGCTCAAGCACCGCCTGCAATCACACCCCACCGTCATCATCTACTGACTGCAACGGGCGTGGAAGTCACAAACAAGGTGTGGAGCCTGGGCCTACCTGTGTATGGGGAGGTGGGGCGTGACCAAGACTACAGCCACGGCAAGTGTGGGGGCCAGGGGAAGGACCAGGGTCATGACTAATGTCACGGCTCAACTCAACAGCTGGTTTTCACGGCTCATTCATGGATGTTTGGCTCTGTTTGGCCCACGTGATGCAGAGCTGTGCCAGGCGTTGGTCGTGGGCCCTGTCAGCACTGAGTGGTGCTAGCCAGCTTGTAGCCAGTGATGGTAGCCAGTGGTGTACTAGTGCTGCTCCGCACTAGATGATGGTAGCCAGGTCCTTGGGCAGCTGAGCTGCCCGGGACTGACCTGGATGGTAGATGGTGAGGGCTGGCTTCCCCAGCCTGCAAACTCCCGGGAGGAGCCCACCAGCAGGCTGCCGTCTGCACTGGTGGTGGCTGTGAAGGTGATGTCTATCTCGTGCGCTGACTGCTGTACACAACAGCTGCTCCCTGCACTGACCACAGCTGTGGGCTGCGAGTCAGAATGCTGCTGCTGCTGCTGCTGCTGCTGGGGCTGCTGCTGTGCTTGTGTTGGTGCAGAGGTCAGGGCAGCAGCAGGGTAGTGCTGCAAGAATTCAAAGCAACAGGCGTGGCACACACTGGCAAGCCTCAGCTTGCATTGCTTGCTTTGGTGCAAGACTACAGCCACGGCAAGTGTGGGGGCCAGGGGGAGGACCAGGGCCAGGGCCAGGGTGGGCCAGGTCTGTGTGGTGTCCTTTTGTGTGGCTTGAGGCAGCCAGCAGAGTGGGATGCTAGAGGTCATGCCACATGCGTCTCGCAAGGTGGTATGCAGAGGCAGCCTTGCTAGAGTACACTCTTCAAAGCAAGGCTGGTCAACAGGCTGTAGTAGTAAGAACAGCCAACACATGTGCAACACAGTCAGTTGTCAGTTGCAGCCCAGCAGCACTAGCACAGTAGGGGCAGTGCCCCAGTGCTCCTGATAATGTGAAGGGTCTAGCGCCCCCTGCGACTGTAGACCTTTGTGTATGCCATCTCCATGGCCCCGTGACTGAGTGGTGGCATGTCCTGCGGCCGTGGCAGCTGCAGCAGGTGGCCCTTGCGTGGCTGCAGGGCGCGCTGGTAGCAGGGCTGCCCAGTGGCCTGACTCAGCAGCTCCCCACTCCACGCCCCCGCTGCCACTATGGTGGCGTTCCTGAAGCAAGGCAGGGCACCGCACAGCGCAGGCGGGGTCATAAGCAAGCGGGATGGCTGGTCGTTTTGCGTGCTGCACAGCCTCTGGGGCGCGCTGCATGCTGCCCAGGCACAGTCTTGTCGCTGCTGCGGCCTGCCCCTACAGGCAGCGCCCTGGAGCCGAGAAGCAGCAGCCGTACCTGGCGCGGAGACGGTTCAGCTGGGTGTGCACGATGGTCAGGTCGCCCAGCTCCAAGTGCGTGACGGGGCTGTGGAACATCGCGGTGAAGGCCGCGCCGTGGGCCTCGCACCGGCGCAGCAGGGCCGCGACTGTGAGGCGTCCGTTCTGCGCATCATCGCCGGGCCATGTGGGCTTGTGAGTCAGGGTCTAAGACAAGGTCAGGCTGGGGTAAGTTCTCAGCTGACTTTTGAACTATAGCCAGGGCTGCTCCTTGCCTCGCCCCCCTTACCCTAACCTCACACTGACCCACCCCCCAGCACAGTTGGCTGGATGGATGGCTGGCCAGATGTGCCTCATGGCCTCATGGCATGGCCGGGCATCGCTGGGTTTGTCCTGAACAAGCAAAGGCCATGCACCCTGTTCTAGCCCCGCCGCAGCCCCAGCCCCAACCCCAGCCCCAGCCCCAGCCCCAGCCCCAGCCCCAGCCCCAGCCCCAGCCCCAGCCCCAGCCCCAGCCCCAGCCCCAGCCCCAGCCCCAGCCCCAGCCCCAGCCCCAGCCCCAGCCCCAGCCCCAGCCCCAGCCCCAGCCCCAGCCTGGTACATCCTCATGACTCGTGGTGCTCTCAGCACACCCATCACCATCCCCACCATAGCTTCCAGTGTTTCTGGGCAGGCTAAGCACACAATCGCTGCTTGGCACATATGATGCTAATGGAGGGGACAGGCTGGAGGAGGGCCTCAGTGGTGGCTGCATTAGTGACTGCGCCATGGAAGTGGGAGCATAGCATTGGCAGGTTGGCGGTGTGACAGGGCATGGGCTGGGTGGGTGTAAGGTGTGGCTGCGGACATCACGAGGTGTGGCTGAGGCCGCTCATGCCATGAGGGTAACACGCGAGCTGGGCTGCATCTTCAGCTGGTCCACACACCATGGACACACATGCAGGCATGACCTGCCACCGCTCACAGTGGACACACCCAGTCCCCCGCCAGCTACTGCCCAGATGCCACTACCCAGCCACTGACCAGGTGCCACTGCCGTCCCTTGCCAGCCACGTCCCAGATGCTGCCCATGACTCACAATCTGGGTGTCGGTCATGGTCCTCAGCGCCGCCCTGACAGCGGGCCCAGCCAGCGCAGGCTCTAGGTGCCGCAGCTGCTGCCTGTCAAGCATCGCCGCAGTCACCCCATGCTGCGCCAGCATGTGTTCCCGTGCCCTCAACTGCTGCTCCTCCTCTTCTGAGCAGCCCAACAGCAAGCTGCCACATGTCTGTGCACACAGCGGCACCAGCGCTGGACTTCAGGACGAGAGCGTGGGCAGGGGGCTGGCCAGGGAAGGCAAGCAGTGTGAAAGGTGTGACAGGTGACAGCAGGTAACAGATGTGAGCCAAGCTTGGTGTGAGGGGTTTCAAGTTTCCATCCGCACTACTTGGATGGCTCTGATTTTCATCCGCCACCTACTTCTTCTCATGCGGCAGTAAGGGTAAAGAGCTCAATGGATTTTAAACTAGGTCCATACATGCCCAGCACCTCTTTTGTCGGCCCAGCGGGCAATCATGGTCCAGATGATCACAGTCTGACCATATGGAACAGCACAACAAGATGTGGAAGGGCTACCCAGCTGCCAGGGTCACACATCTATGTGGTCAATGCTGCATTGAATACCAGCAAGGTGGACATGTGGCTGGTTGTAAGGCACACCTGCCATTCCACGGCCTCTGCAAAGGTGGGGTCACTGGCAATGTGCTGGCGCCACAAGGCTGTGCTGGCAGCTGCCAGCTCCCAGGCAGGAGTGTCTGGGTTGCGATGAGCCATCCAGATGTATCCCTGGCCTGTGCACAGAAATAGTGTTGTACATTGAACCAGCTCAGAGTATGAGCAGGATAAAGGTGCGATGCTTACCTGCACCCGTTGCACCTGCACAGAGGTGTTTCCGCTCCACCACAGTGACTGACAGCCCTTGCTGCAGTAGTGTGTCAGCTGTCATGAGCCCTATGATGCCTGCAGTAGCGCGTGAGCCTCAGCTGCAGTAGCCAGGCGTTGGAACCTCCCCCCCTTGCCGTCATACATGCCTCCTGTAGTACCTGCCCCTATGATGACAACCTCTGGCTGTAGCAGCGGCTTCGCAGGCGCCGGCACCACGGCTGAATTGCAACAGGATTTCACATGACGACACTGGCGCGCGGCTGGCGCTCGCAAAGGTTGTGGCAATCGCAAGCTTTGCATCTTATGCATGTCTCCCTGCCTGAACTGTTTCGGAACAGGATCCGCCATGACCGTGCAAGCCTGCAGCCATGCAAGACACTGACAGATGCCTGTACTCATGTGCAGCTGGGTGGCTTATGTGATCATCCAATGTGTTCAGGCTTGCGGGCTAGCTCTGATGAAGTGAACAGGGAATGGCTGTGGATTTGTCTTACCTGGCTGGGAAGGCCAAGCAGGCAGGCTGCCAGGAGGTCTTAAAGTTACTGCAAGAGCCTGAAGACTTGCTCAAACTCCCCGACCTGATCAGCGAGTATGCCAGCAAGGCACAAGCGAACAAAGCATCGCTGAGCAGCCTCGTTCGATCGCAAGTCGAAGCCGCGCGGCGGGGTTTGGACCTGGTTGACAAGTCCCACCGCCATGTCCTGAAGCTGCGGTCCAATATTGACAGCATCCACAGGTACGGCCCGTGGTGCAGCAGTTCATCGACCATTCCTGTGGCAGGCTGCTTCAGCCAGCAGGTGCTTAGCCACTGTGTGGTTACGCAGGTTGTGCTCGGAATGCACCAGCTTGGTGGATCACCAGGACAAAATCCGGGTGCTGAGTCAGACGCATGCCAACCTGCAGAAGGTACTGGCAGAAATCAAGGACATCATTGACCTGCCAGACAGGGCAGAGGTGGTGCTCGGCCTGCTGGACGACCCAGCCAACATCCTGCCCGCCTACGAAGCCCTCACAGTGCTGGAAGGGACTGCAGACAATGCCAGAGAAGCCTGGAACAGGTGGGCCCTGATGACAGGCACAGCTGACTGGAAGCCGGGAGTCATAGAGCCACACGCAGGCAGCAGGCAAGCAGCCAAAGGCCTAGAGAAAGTCATCCTAGGTGCCCAGGGCTGCTGCTGGCAATGAGGTTGCAGCTAGGCCTACAGCTGTCTGGGCAGTAAGGAGCCTGGCAGTGACCCATGCAGGGTAGCTGTAGGTGGATGGTGTCACCACCACTGGGCAGCATTTCTGCAGGCAAGCTGGACTGACAGGCTGTCACAGCTTAGCTAGCAGCCAGCTGAGCCTACTGCAGTCAGGGGAGCTGGGCCGAAGACCGGCTGGGCTGCAACTGGGTGCCGCCCCATGTGACACACAGGGTCATGGGTCTCTGTGAGGCCTGGCTGCTGCCACCTGAGATACCGCCTGGCCACCAGGGGGCTGGTGTTAAGAGCCAGCATGATAAGCATGTGTGGGAGACGGGCAGCACAGCTGGGAGGGGGCCGGACACACACTACTGTGCGGGCTGCTGCAGCTGCGCCTAGGGTGGGTGATGGTGGGGCTGCGTGGAGCCCAGCTCTGGGTACTGCTCGGGGGTAGTGCAAATATTGCGGCCAGGCTGAGTCTCTGGAATATATCTTGCGGACACACACAGCCCCACCCCCCACTATGCTGCCGTGTCCCTCATCCTTTGACCTGGCTGCAACAGGGGAGAAGCCTAGTTGACTCGTCCTTTTGCTGTCCTTGCCGTTGCCGGCACGGATATAGAGGACCGCACCGCCCTCACTGGCAGCTCAACTATCAGTGCCTCAACTTAAGCATGCAACTCAGACTCTGACACTGAGTCCCACCCTGGCACTGCCCACGCCTGGCCCCGTCATTACCTGCTGTTCCCCCTTGTGTGTGCCGCAACTCGTTTGATCAGCTGTGACAGTGCCGGGTGCTGCCCCAGCAGGAACGTGAAGGCTGGGCAGCACGACATGAGCAGCATGATGCAGTACCTGCAGCGCGTCAAGTCCGCCATGGCGCAGTTTGAGGAGGTGCTGTGGGCTTACCTGGAGCAATACGAGGAGCTGGCGCAGGACAACCCCACACTGCTGGTGGACTGCCTGCGCATCATGGAAATTCAGGTGACCATGTGGACAGTGGACATGGTCGAAGGCACGGCTGTAAGCACCTCCCTCATTGGCCCAGCGGGCAACAGGTACCACGCAAAGGCATAGTTACGTCTTCTCATTAGGGGTGGTGTTTTGTCCACACACATGGCATGAGCGCCTACCACCTACACTACTGCCTGAACCCTGTGACAGGGCTTTCACGGCTCATCATCATGGCCCACTGGGTCATGGTCCTCAGCGCCCACCAGGCACGACTCAGTGAGTGTTCAAGCTAGAGGCTGCGTGCAGTAGCCGGTGCTCATTTGCCCTGGCTATGTTGAGCATTGAGCGCCTGAGCAGGAGTGGGTGCAGGTGATTAGCCTGGCGAGTGCGATCCAACCTTGGCTGAGAGTGGCTGAGCAGCTGGCTATGACTCTGCTGGGTGTGACCACCAGAGATCCCCTCACAGGGCCTGCATGCCCCCTGCCATGACTTTGCTCTTGGCCGACTGGGGCGTGCAGGAGGGGCTGGACAAGCAGGCTGCCAAGACTAAAGGTGCGGGACCAGAACCCAAGCGCTTCCGGCGCCGCTTCCAGGACATGGTGGCGCAGCAGGTGGCCGCACGGTTTGAGCCGCTGCTGGAGGCTGCGCCAAAGTGTGGCCAGCCTAACAAGAAGGTGGGGAGGCGCCTGAGCATTGTCCGGCAAAGCAGGGTTGCTCTCCATATGGGTGCGGGTGAGAGGGAGAGGCAGGAGGGTGAGCGGGAGTGTAAGCAGGTGGGCGCACGCATGGCTGCGGGTAGCCTGCATGACTTCCTGCGCCTTGTCGTGGCCTCGGCGGTCCAACAGCAAACAGCGGGCAAGCTGAGAGAGCCAGTATAATGTCCTCAATGCCCTTCAATGACCTCATTGGTCTGACAAGCGAGGAGCGTGACCTGGGGAAGCCCGTTGTGAGTTTGTGTGACCTGGGATGAGTTTGTGTGACCTGTGATGCCTGGCTGGTGGTTGTGTTGTCAGGTGCGTTACACCCAGGAGGGTGACCTGGTGGTGGCTGAGGAGCGCGACTACCTGGGCACCCTGCTGAGCATCACGCTGCTGGACAGCATGACTGGCCAACAGGACACGCTGACAGACCCCGGGCGCTTGAGGGGTGTCGAGGTCATCGAGGAGGAGGTGAGGCTGGGCGGGTGGGCGAGCATAGGGGAGGGAGAGAGAGAGGGGACTGGGGTGATAATCAGGGAAGTGGGTAGAGGTAGGGGGTAGTAGAGGTAAGGGGTGGTAGGGGTAAGGTGTGCACAATGAGTGAGCTGACATACCTTGTGCAGTCTGCCCACCCTTGCAGCCACACCCTCTTTCACCTGCCCTCACCGGCTGAGTTGTTGGCTGATATGAGCTGCCTGTCATGAGGGTGAAGCTGTGCTATGTGGTCCCCTGATGTCAGCCCCAGCCTACAGGACTATCACCAACACTGCAGCCAACCAGCCTGGATGCTGTGGAGTTGCAGGCATTTGATGAGAAGGAGTTCCTGGACTTTGTGCTGGAGGAGCTGTATGCTGTGGAGGTGCGTGGAGGGGTGCCACACCGCTGGGTCAAGCAGACCTTCTCTTCTGCCCTGTGGGGAAGCCTTCTGCCTCCTGCATGGATCTCTGATTGGGTGCTGTCGGCCGTCGGCACCGTCTGTTGCGTCCAGCATCTGGCCAGGAGTCCAGCTCGCCTGAGCAGCCATGAGGCCAGTGGCCAGTAGCCAGTGGCCAGTGATCAGGATGGCCAGCAGCCATTTCAGTTGGCTTGCTCACCAGGCTGCCTGGCCTACACCCAAGCGCCCACCTTGTGCATGCTGGACTGTGCCCCGCAGGTTCGGTTAGCCGCTGCCTACGATTTCGTGCTGCCCTGCTTTCCCCCACGCCACAACATCTTCGACACCATCTTCCAGCTGCACCACGTGCAGGTCAGGGCTGTGGGACAGGCCGGTGGCACCTAAGGTGTAGGAAACGCCCCTGCCTAGCCTGCCACCCTACTACACTGCACACTGGCAAGCACGCAGGCCAAGTCGCGCAGCTCCCTCCCTCTGCATCCCTAAGCTCCAGCCCTCCAGCCCTCCCCAGCTCGTTAAGTTGACCCCAGCCAACCCTGGCCTCTCTGGGGCCCCTCCTGCAGGCGTTGAGGTTGAGGCGTGGATGGGACTGGCCGCTGCCCTCATGCGTGCCCCAGCGCTAGTAGTGATGGCACCCCCAGCATCCCCAGGCCTCATCGCAGGTCCGCAGGATCGCAGGCGCAGGCCTCATCGCATCCCCAGGCCTTGCACCACCCACTCCTGCAGGTGGCCACAGTGATCGACACCATAGGCCAACGCGCCAACAGCCTGTCCACCCAGGGTGCGCTGCGCATCATGGAGTTTGTGCGCAAGTACATGGTGAGTGCCGCAGCCAGCTGGCCAGTCTGGCCTGGCCTGGCCTGGCCTGCGCTTCACTGCCCTGTTGCAGTGCTGCTGGGGAGATCAGCAAGCCACAGGGCAGAGAGCATGGGAGGCTGTCGGCACACACGGCTTTGTGTGGGGCTGAGACTGTCGGCAACCCAGGCCCAATGGCGCCCATGGTCACTAGCCCCCCATTTGTGTGACACCAGTGTGATGCATGTGCAAGTTGTATGCCGTATGCCATGTGACGTGTGACGTGTTGCAGTGCTTGCGGCACCTGGTCCCATGACTCCCTTTTGGCGTGGCCAGAAAGAACGAGGTCGTGAGCTCAGAAAGGAATCGGACCCACCTCCCTCTCCCCAAGGAATCGAACCCAAGCGCTGCTTTGCCGTGTTGGGGCCCTGCTTGTGCAGTGCAGACCACCTTGCGGGGCCTAGGGGTGGAGGAACAACTGGTGCGGCTGCCAGTGTCCCCCACCACTGACCCCGACACCCCCCCGGGCCTGACCCTGCTGATGAGCAGCTATATCAGCAAGATGGAGCGCACGGTGACTTCCTGGTACAACAACATCATGGTGGTGGACCTGGAGGTGAGGAGGGGCAGGGGGTGGGTGGGGTGGGGTGGTAGCGGTGTCTGGTGAGGGGGAAGGGTGCCCCGGTGGGACAGCAGGGGTAGGCAGGGGGACAGGCAGTGTGATAGGAGCAGAGGGAACCCTGTATGTGGGGCTTCAGGCGGGGCAGGGAGCATCAAGGCAGCGACACGTCAGGCATCAGGACCTTGGGCAGGGGGAGTGGCTGAGGGGTGGGAGAGGGGTAACGGCTGCCTGTGAAGGTCCCTGAGCACTGGCCTACTCCCATCACCTCTTCTGCACTCTAGACTGTGGCTGTGCTTATCTAGGGCTCCGCCTCACTCCCTGGAGGCTGCTGGGATGCAGCCACGCCTCGATGCCTCCCTGCCTTGCTTACCCACCTGCTGTTTATGTTGATGCTGCTGATGCTGCTGATGCTGCTGATGCTGCTGCTGCCGCTGCAACCAACACGCCACACCGGCTGCTGTGGGCGTTGCGGAGCAGTATGAGCCAAAGCCCGGTCCGTCTGGCAAGCTGCGCACCGCGGGAGTGACAGACTTCTTCCGCATCATGAACGAGGAGATCGAGGTCATCCGCAGCATTGACGACCACGGCGACGTCATGTTTCAGACGGCACAGATGGCGCTACGCATCATGCGAGGATTCCAGGTGCTGAAGGGTTCACAGGCAGCCGCCAAGGCGGTTTGCAGTGGGGCAGGCATATACAAGGACAGCTGGGCTAGCAGCTCCTCACCTCGACCTCAGCTGGGTCAGTGAAGGTTTGAACACCTGACCTCTTCCCTGAACCTCTGCAGGGGGGAGATAGTCATGGTGGCCTGGCACGCATGCTGTGTTGCAAGCTGACACAGCTTGTTAACCAATGCCTGGCACACACTGCTGTGCTATGGGCTGCTGCTGCTGGGTCTTGGGTGGGCGCTGTCACAGCCTGTTATAGACCAAGTCTCCAGGGTACTCCTTGCCCCTCGTGGTTAATAATGACCAGCCAAGCCTGCAGCGCAGTTCTGCCGGGCTTGACTTGACCTCCCACGCACATGGGAGGGCTGAGTCGCAGTCCTGGGTCAACCACCTGCTGAAGAGCCCAGGTTCTTGGGGGTAGAGTTTGCTTCCCTCGCCATTGTCCTCTTTGTATGTGTTGGCTGGCCAGGAAGAACCATGGGTGTGCCACTGGAGATGCCGCAGCATCAAGAGTTCGTGTCCAGTGCAACTGTGTTCGGCCTGTATTGTAAGGGAGCCCCATACCGCCCCTCGTGACTCCCCTCAGGTGTTGTCCAGCACAGCCAGGGCCAGGGGGAGGTCCTCTCTCCTCTACCTGGAACCAAAGTGCCTCAGATGCTGACTTGAGGCTGCACGCGCTGCTGCAACGCTGTGGTGCTTCAGGCAGAGCAGACCAAGGTCATCAGCGACACGGAGCTGCAGCTGTCGTTTGAGATGTTCTGCGCCCTGCTGAACAACAACGTGGAGTGCCATGACCAGTCGCTGGAGTTCGTCGAGGAGGTGCAGGTGAGGTGGGCAAGGGCCCGCGCTCCACTGAGGTGGTCTAGGCCAGACCAGGTTAGGCCCCTGGGAAAGGGGTGGAAGGGTGTGACTGGCATGGTCAGGTCAGGTCTATGGGGAGGGGCCCACTGAGGAACAGGCTGGTTGGCATGGCGCGCATGGATCGCAGGCAAAGCCGGTGACGATGGTGACATTGGTTTCACGTCTTCTGTGTCTGACAGCTTGTGTCAGCCGTGTGTCAGCCTGCAGGGCTGCTGGATCTCGGCAGCAGGCAGAGAGCAGGGGGCTCAGTGGGCACTGCGTGATACGGCTGCCTGGGTGCCTGGTGGGAGTGCAGGAGCAGCTGGACGAGGAGTACCGTGACAAGCTGGACCAAGTGGATGAGGTGTGCCGTGGCTTTCTTGACGTGGCCAAGGTGCGCTGCAAGCAAACAGCCAGCCTGAACACTGCCAGGGTTCAGGATGGTGTGGGTGGGGCTGCGGGGTGGGTCCCTCCAGCATAAAACTGT
Organism: Haematococcus lacustris; assembly: GCA_030144725.1. Taxonomy (NCBI): domain Eukaryota; kingdom Viridiplantae; phylum Chlorophyta; class Chlorophyceae; order Chlamydomonadales; family Haematococcaceae; genus Haematococcus; species Haematococcus lacustris. Next base: position 19,276,169 of record JASKMD010000003.1, on the reverse strand, counting down.
GGTATGTTGAGCACCAGTGGCACCCCCCTCTAGTCCTGCACACAGCAACCTGGTCCCAGGCAGCAGCTCTGTGAAGCACAATATGATCACCTGGCCCAACTGGCCCGTGACGTAGGCTGAGGGTAGCTGGCCCAAATACAGCCTGACACTTCCATGCCCAGCCGCCATGAACAGACCTGTGAGCAGCACCACACTGCACGTACCTCTCAGGCTTCATTTGAACAGCTCATTTGTACGGCTCATTCATGGCGCATGCAGGCCAGCACAGGCTGCCAGCACGGGTGATGGTGCACAGCACATGGGTACCCGTACATGCTGCAGGTCGCTATGGCCCGGGCCGTGGTGGTCATGTTCAACGACCCGGGCATGAGCGGGCAGCTCATCGCGCTGTACTCCCGGCCTGAGTGGCTGTCTGGCAAGACAACCACCACCCTGATCGCCACCATCAAGGACTACATGGCAGATGTGCAGGTGAGGGTGCTGGAGTGGTAGAGGCCAGCTGCCGCATGGTGCCTGGGTCTAAAGCTGCTGCTGCATCAATGGCTGACTACGGGCAGGTGAGCAGCCTGGCATGTTGTGTGGGGTAGCCCTGCTCCTAGGCAAGACTCAGCGTTTCAACCCACATGCTGCGTCTGGGGCTCTGGCTGCTACTACTACTGCACCTTTCCTGCTGTTACATGCTCACTGCTGCAACTTGTCCTGTGCCTGAGGCTCCAGCTGCTGTCACAATGAAGGCAAGCAAGCAGCCCGGCATACCGTTGTGGACAGGCCTGCAGAGGCGCTAGGCCTGTCTTTGTCGTGCCCAAGCTGCTGATGGGCAATGCCAAACCACCATGCCAGGCTGGTGGCAAGCCATTGAAGATCCTCCACAAGGCGCCCACACTGCCACCCCTCTATCATCCTTCCAAGTGTACATTGCATCAGCCTGCTGACAGCTGCTTGGTTTGTCATAGCCCTCCCTCCACCAGGAGCTGACTCTGCCACTCCTTCACCATGCTTCTTGAGTGTACATCGCAATAGACAGCTGCCAGCTCCTTTGTGGGGTGTCTTGTACCATGTGGTGGTCGTGGTCTTCTGGTGTGGGGCTGCTGGGAAGCTGGGGCTCCAGCGCCAGAAGCAGCAGCAGCAGCAGCAGCAATAGCAACAGCAGCAATAGAAAAATCATAGGGGGGCTGGTGGGGAAGCAGCAGCTGGCAGGCAGCATCAGCAGCAACAGCAAGTAGGTGCGCTGAAGCACTCCTGGGTGTCATGTGGCCATCCACCATCGCCAGCACCAGCCCGCATGAGCGTCATCATGACCAGCACTGCCGCGTGTGTGCGCAGCGCTTTGTAGAGCCCAGCTTTGTGAAGCGTGTGGCAGAGGCCGCCCTGGAGGAGCTGGGCCGTCGAGCAGTCAACATGTTCACAGCAGGCGTCCTCCAGGTGAGGGCCAGCCACTGCCCGCTGAGGCTAATGCGCGCTGCATGCAGCCTCAACAGCCGCATCCTGGACGCCTGCTGCTGGACTAGCCTGCAGCCTCATGCTGCATGAAGCTGCAAGCAGGGGACTGTGACACGTAGTGCCAATGTGATCTCACAGCAGGTCTGATGCCTGTGCAATATGTGGCACAGAAGGGACGAGGGCCATGTCACATTGCAATCTCATGCAGTGCATGAGGCTGGGAGGGCTGACTCAGTGTTCAAGTCTCGCCTGGCCAGCCATAGTGTTGCATGTGGACTGCCCTCTCAACGCATGAACCAGTAGTATGGGCTGCAGGCTGGGGCTGTTTGTAGCTGGTTAGTGAGCCTGGCTACCTGCCTGCGCCCTGCGCTGTGCTGCTGTTGCGGCTGCTGCCACTGCCTAGGTGACAGCAGGCCTGGTGTCACGCATGGAGGCTGACGAGGTTGAGCTGGACTCCTACTTCAAGGACTTTGTGAAGCCGGACCGCCGCCACAAGCTGATGCAGACGCTGACGCACATGCGCACCCTGGTCTCCTGCCCCACGTGAGCCAGGGTCAATCAATGACCTATACACTTGCACTGATGGTGATTGAGGCGTAGAGTTGGCTGGCCGGGAAAACAATCCCACACCGTCCTTACCTTTCCTGCTGTCACATGCTCACTGCTGCAAGGTGTCTGTGTTGTTGGCCCGCGTTGCTACGGCTGCGGCGTCTGTTGGTACCGCAGCGTGCCTGATGTGGTGTCCGCCTACCGGGAGCTGGTGGCCACGCACGTCACCTTCTCGTTTGATCTGCTGCAAAAGATCGTTGAGGCCCGGGGTACCTTTGGCGGCTTTGAGAAGAAGCACACCCGGGACGTCCTGGCCCAGTGTAAAGAGGTGTGTGCTTGGCGTGCATGGGCGCGTGCGCATGGAGGTGGGGGTTGGGCAACGAGGACTTCGCATTCTTCACACGCAAACATATGATGATCCAACCCCTGACAATGACGTCCTCGCACCTCTTGCTAAGAGCTGGTCTTGTGAAGATTTCTCCCTCCCTCCCTCACTGAGCTCAGCTCATATGACACTGCTGGCTGTGTGTTGTCATGGCGTTCCATCTGATCAGATCTGGCAAGCCCGACTGAACGCGATGAAAGACACCAAGGAGCAGGCACGGGATGCGCGCGGAGGCTTCTTCTCATGGGGCCGGAAATGAAGGCATCACCTTCACGCGCTGGTACCAGCTTAAGTCCACACAGACCACCATCCAGACCTACCCATGACACACGCCTGTAGAATAGGGACCGTCCCGTCTACGCACATGCAACAGTAGAAGGCCCCGGACGGATTCTGATGATTGTCGGCCCCATACTGCACAAAGCTCCACCGGTATGCAGTCAACCGTACTTGATCAGTGGATCAACCCAGTGCCTTAGACGTTTTTGATGTGTGTTTCCAAGGTGCGATGGAGATGCATCCGCACTGCATGTGGACACTAGAGAAGAAGTCGATGTAGAAGTCTAATGTGTAGGACCTCACTTTCGCCCCATTCTGCCTCGGACGGCGATTGGTTGCAGGCACTGCCGATGGGCTATAGATCAGACCCTCCCAACTCTGATAAAGCCATGTACACTACCTTGTCATGGATGTCCCGGTGCCGGGACGTGTGCGATTGGCGTAGCACTGTGCGGCATGCGATGATCGCTTGATCAGCTACACGCCCATATAACCAGAATCCCCGTAAAGGAAAAAGTGCGACCACCGATCAGCCGGCCGCTCTCTCAACATCGCGCAGCGCAAGTGCACTGTAAGAGTGCCTCGCAACTACGTGGTGGACTCCTAGCGCTCTAAGGGCAAGTACAGCCGGCGCTTGTGATTCCTCCCGGCTCAATCAACCCGACAGTGTTTCCTGAATGTAGACGCGCACCCAGTTCTACTTCGGTGGAGGCTTACCCGTTGATGGTCCTAAAGCTTTACGTTACCTTCCATTTCAAGGTCAGTTCTGACTGTGAAAGCATGCTATGTTGCTGTTGATGGGTATGTCGTATGCATCAGAATGACTCGCCCTCGCTACCGGTCTCAATGTAGACAAAGCATAAGTAAACAGGAAGTTATCCACTTCGTGCATAACGAACCCTCAACACCATGGTTGGCGACTGTTGCAGGAGCCCTCTTACCCAATCTCTGGCAACACCACCACCACCACTACCACCACTGCCACCACCTCCTAGCCTGCCACCACCACCCAGCCCAGCCCAGCCCAGCCCAGCCCAGCCCAGCCCAGCCCAGCCCAGCCCAGCCCAGCCCAGCCCAGCCCAGCCCAGCCCAGCCCAGCCCAGCCCAGCCCAGCCCAGCCCAGCCCAGCCCAGCCCAGCCCAGCCCAGCCCAGCCCAGCCCAGCCCAGCCCAGCCCAGCCCAGCCCAGCCCAGCCCAGCCCAGCCCAGCCCAGCCCAGCCCAGCCCAGCCCAGCCCAGCCCAGCCCAGCCCAGCCCAGCCCAGCCCAGCCCAGCCCAGCCCAGCCCAGCCCAGCCCAGCCCAGCCCAGCCCAGCCCAGCCCAGCCCAGCCCAGCCCAGCCCAGCCCAGCCCAGCCCAGCCCAGCCCAGCCCAGCCCAGCCCAGCCCAGCCCAGCCCAGCCCAGCCCAGCCCAGCCCAGCCCAGCCCAGCCCAGCCCAGCCCAGCCCAGCCCAGCCCAGCCCAGCCCAGCCCAGCCCAGCCCAGCCCAGCCCAGCCCAGCCCAGCCCAGCCCAGCCCAGCCCAGCCCAGCCCAGCCCAGCCCAGCCCAGCCCAGCCCAGCCCAGCCCAGCCCAGCCCAGCCCAGCCCAGCCCAGCCCAGCCCAGCCCAGCCCAGCCCAGCCCAGCCCAGCCCAGCCCAGCCCAGCCCAGCCCAGCCCAGCCCAGCCCAGCCCAGCCCAGCCCAGCCCAGCCCAGCCCAGCCCAGCCCAGCCCAGCCCAGCCCAGCCCAGCCCAGCCCAGCCCAGCCCAGCCCAGCCCAGCCCAGCCCAGCCCAGCCCAGCCCAGCCCTCCTACTTCTCCCCTCCCCCCTGACATCACAGCCCTCTCCCTACCCTACCGAACAGCCAAGTGCAAGCTCCCTCACCCTTAACCGACCCGGTGAGTAACTAAAACACAGCAACGCTTGGCCCAACCCTGCCTTGCACCATGTGCCTACCACCACCCCCTCCTAGCCCAGCCCCAGCAGCCCCAGCAGCCCCATGCAGCCACAGCATCCCCAGCAGCCCCATGCATAGCTACCCCCTCCTAGCCCAGCCCCAGCAGCCCCATGCATAGCTACTCCTTAACACCATTGTTGGCTACTGTTGCAGGAGCCCGCTTACCCAATCTGAGCCGCCGCCACCACGACCACCACTACGACAATCACCACCACCTCCTAGCCCGGCTCCACTTACCGCCCACACTAATCTGACCCAAGCTCAGCCAGCCACCCTATGGGTGGTCTCAGCAAACGCACCAAGGCTGGTAGGGCCAATCGTGCTCTCCAGCTTGCTCTTGTGGCAGCAGCTCGACAACAGCAAGTTCTTATGTCTGCTGCCACAGAGGCAACTGCTGCCACAGAGGCAACTGCTGCCACAGAGGCAACTGCTGCCACAGAGGCAACTGCTGCCACAGAGGCAACTGCTGCCACAGAGGCAACTGCTGCCACAGAGGCAACTGCTGCCACAGAGGCAGCTGCTGCCACAACGGCAGCTGCTGACACTGAGGCAGCTGCTGCCACAGAGGCAGCTGCTGACACTGAGGCAAAACTTGAAGAGGCCAGATCTCAGCTTCGCTCATGCCAGAGTGTGAACATGCGCACCGCCACCGACCTGCAAGTGTGCCAAGAGCAATTGCACCAGTCCCAGCAAGCGTTGCAGCAGTCTGAGAATGAGGTGCTTGCCTTGCAAGTGTCTGTGCACCGCTGCCGAGCAGAGCTTTCAGCTGCAAAACAAGAGCTGGCAGCATGTCAGCGCAAGGTCAGGAGCATGGGAACCCAGCTGGCGGTCACGCGTGCACAGCAAGCAGCAGCTAGGAGGGCCATGCCCAAGGACGTGCGAGACAAGATGTCTTGGCTGCACCGCACTCAGGTGTCACTTAACACCTTGAAGCGTTGGCATGGCAAGCGGGGTGCACCACCGTGCACACAAGCAGCCAACCCAGCAGCAGCCTTGAAGGCCCCCCCTCCCCCCGGCCACAAGGAGCGTGACACCCTGACAGGAGCCTACACTGCAGCCTATGCATGCAGCAATGCGGCGTTGTTGACTCTGCCCAACGTGTCCTGCCAGCAGCTAGGCCCGCTCCGCACAGCTGTGGCGGCTGCAGAGTTTCCGGATGCTCCACCTCAACCTCAAGCCGGGCCTTCCACAGTGCGCCGGCACCAACAGATGCTCGCTCGTAAAATCCAAGGCACATTCAAACGTGAGTACCATTGAATGTTACCAGAGTGTTACCATGGGGTGTTACCATGGGGTGTTGTTATTGGTTGCTTCAATGTTTCCATGTTACCCTGAGGTGGTTACCATGGGTTGTCACCATGGGGTGTTACCATGTGTTACCATGGGGTATTACCATGGGGTGGGGTGGTTACCATGGTGTGGGGTGGTACCATGGTGTTCCATTTCATTGTGATTGAGCTGGACTTGAGTTGGGATATGTGTGCGTGTGTGCATGCGCAGGCCAGTTGAGCAAAGCGCCAGCAGTTCATGTCCAGATGGATGGCTGCACCATCAACAATTCCACAGTTACAAGATCCCACCAAAGCAGCGGCCAGCCCAAAAAACCCGCATGCCTAATCTTCGAAGCTTTGTGGAGAAGCACATTCAGCATCGTACCAAAGCAGCCCCATCCTCAGGCCCAATCCTTTGACTAGGGGGTGCTGCTTAGGGTCCCCTCCCGTGACTCTATGCTTAGGGGCTTAGGGTAGGTGGTGACTCTATGCTAGGGGGCATAGCCAAGGGAAGCGTAAAGGGGGTGCAAGGTTATGCATGGCATGAGGTATGAGGTGGTGTCAAGATGTGTAGCAGGGGGATGTTCACGTGTTTGATGGGTACTTCCAGTCCTACTAGTTGTTCGCCATCATGGATTTGTTGCTCATCAGCTGCATTGAAGCATGCTAGCAAAGGGACGGCGGGGATGCTAGCAACTATAGGTGGATGTGAAATGGGGTGGTGCCATGGGGGATTGCTATGGAATGTAGAGGCCTGACCTTGCCAGTGTTAGCGGGGTGCTAGTGGGACCGGTTAAGAGGACACATGGTGCGGCGAGGGAGTGTTGTTACACGGCAGGTTTGAGCACCGTGGGTCGAAGCACATGTCTCGGTGGTGATGTCTTAAGTTGATGTAGCAACACAACGAAAGCTGCGTACCTGCACACATGCTCTCGCTACAACGAACAAAGGACGTGAACACCGGAACCCGCAGAAAAGGCTACAATATGACAAGTCCCGCGGTCACTTTGACTACCTGGCCACATAGTGTCTTGATGAACCGCTAGAGTATAGAGCCGCTCCGTCTCTCACTTGAGAGCGCGAGCGACGCAAATAACAAGTGCGAGCTAATCGATGCTAAGATGTGTGCTGTTGTCCTAAGTGAGGCATCAGCAATGGTATGAGTGCGTTAGACGGGCATTTCAGCTTTTCAGGTTTAAAACTCGCGATTGCGGCCGTCGCAACACAATGCGCGCGGGCATACATTACTTTCTTAGCTACATCACGGCAATGTCTAGAAGCTCGAGGGTGAAGGAGGCGTGCATGGTGATATCTGCCCACAAAATGTAGGCCAGGTTCACGCCTAGGTTGGGCATCATGTGCAGAGTCATTGAAGCTCGGGACACCCATTACGTGTAGCTTAGTGACTTCTCTACATCCTGATGTGCTTCGATCATCAGTCCGCTACGTGAGCGAGAAATAAACTCAGTGTACGGGATTCCCCCCCTATTTAAGGCAGTTGGGAGGGACTGACTATAGATAGGTGGCTTACACCGCTTAAGCCGTCAGCCGTTAGGCTGCTAGTCCGCCCTCCCCCTCTACAGCTTCGGGACTTTCTGTAACGCACTTCAAAGCAAGGTGCACAAACAAAGGTGCACATGGGCTCAACATGAAGTCATGCAAGTTCTCATTATTGTTCACTGCGGTTAGATGGCGACCTGATGCACACCCCAGCATAGCCACTCCGCTATGATAGTGTTGCGGAGTCCCTGATATGTCGCCGAACAAGAAACGCAAGCGCCCCGGTTCCCCCACACCGTGTATAGCCGGTAAGCCGGGAAGCTTGACGAAAGGCTAGGCACCCCGAAGCTTACTGACGACGCGACGCAGTGTGCACCACTCCCTACATCAGGTTGCTGCGTGTGTGCTGTGCTTTCCCGTGTCTGCAAGTGCCAGTGGCAATGGGCAGGCAAGCTTATGATGACGAGGGGCAGGCAGGCGGGAGGCAGCTGGACAGCCCCCTTGTCCCTCACTAGGGCCTCCATTCGGGCCGGACCACGGACAGCGGCGCCAGGTCATCAAGGCAGCCTAGCGTGGCCTTGTAGAGGCAGCGCGGCCTGATCTCAGCCCGTGTCACCAAGACGTCCGTGGAACCATCCAACTTATAACGCGGAGACATGCTCTTTACCTCGGAAGGTGAAGTCTTCACGATGTCATCACGATGGCTGGCCGTGGAACCATCCTATCAATAACGCGGAGAAGTGCGCATTGCCTCGGAAAGTGAAGTATCCCGATGCTGCGACGTGGGCTTCCGCATTGCTATAGCAGCCACACCAGGCATGCCCCCACGGCGTGGGTCGCGTATGGGACAAGGGTTGTCACTCTAGGCATGGACTTGTATAATCTTACGGCTCTTGCTATCCTGTCAACGCTGTCCACGGTGCAAATTGATTTAAGGAACCCGACCCGGAGCAACAACCATGCAAACTAATGTGAGCAGCATCTTAATTAGTATCGACTGACAACTTGACAAGACTGCACAGAAATGTCCATTTGCGGTACAGCATGCGTAGGCGACCAAAGCAATATGCTCCTGTGACATGTGTTCACTTTCCATTCCGACCACATGCCAGTACTCTGCTGCGACTTGTCATTCAAAGTGAAGTGTGTGTCCCTTGCTGTGTTTCCTTCCGGTGCTGCCCATCTTCCTGCCCACTCACCCAATAACTGACATTGTCCCACAAGGAAATTGCTTTTCTGCTAGTGCATGCAGTGCGACAACACCCTCAAATCCTAAAACTGCCAGCTGAAGTCCACAGCTGGTCGTATGAGCATGAAGCACAAGCATGTTGCATGAGCAGTCAAGAGCGTCCCCCATGGGCGATGCAGATGATATCAGAGGGAGGCTATCCACAAGCCCAAACCCTGCAGGAAAAGGCTTGCATGGGAAGCTGTGTTGGTGTTGGTTGGACATGTGTGCTCCCTGGTCGAAAGTCACACCCTGCACATGCCCCTTCACACCGACAGATGGAGTGGCCAGCTTCCTAATGCCCCACACCCAGCCCAGCCCAACCCAGCACTTTGACTGCACTGGAGACCAGTCATGCAGCGCCAGGGGTGTGGCCTCATGCGAACTGCATCATTACACCTTGGCACACCTTGGCACACCTTGATCAGCCTGGGTGTGGTGGGCCAGGATGACCACTGTGACCACCAACTGTTTGGCAGGCTGGCTTCCACACCCTCTATGCGACAAGCCAACACTCCCTACCTCCCTCCTCCCCTCTGATGCACGCCTCAATTCAGGCTAGAGTCCTTTGCCTTCTGCACCCTCCCATCATCACCCCTGCTTTTGCCCAGCACCTGCGGGACGAGTGGGAGGGTGCCCTGTTGCTACAGAAGCAAAGGGTCAGTGACATGCACCCCACCCTTGGTTGCCAGGGCAGAGCAGGCTCCCCACTGCTGTGACCTTGATCAGGACTCTGCACCTTCCTTCAGGTCCGTCCACCGGCTGGCACCTGGGGACCCTGGTCGCCACTGGCAGTGGAGAGGTTGCTGGGGTTGGCATGACAGCCTGAAGCCCCCTGGCTGCTGGTGGCACTGTGCAGCACCCGCCTGTGACCGCTTGGCGGGCCGTAGCTGCCTGCATGCACCCACCAACAGGAGGGGGTAGGGCAGGTGAGCATGTGGCTTGTAATGACCTCCAGTGACCTCTGGACAACACGCAGCCTGGGACCTGTCCTTGCCAGCCCTTGACTAGTCTTCCACACCCTGCCTCATGCACCAGGTTCAAGCCCCTCACACCAAGGGTGGCTGCGTGCCAGCCATCCCCTGCCCGGGGCTATGTGCCCTAGCCTCACTCACGGTTGTCCTCCACTGCGGTGCCACGGTCATGCGTAGCACTGGAAGAGGGCGCACTGGTCTTCGGCACCACCTCAAAGTACCCAACTTCCTTTTGGATCTCGAAGCCGTCCTCGTCGTACTCGTCTTCGCTGTCATACTCCTCGTCTTCGCTGTCATAGTAGTCGTCATAGCCGTCGCTGTAGTCGCTGTAGTCGGAGTCTGAGTCCCAGTCACCCTGCTCACTGGGTGTCCAGCAACTCCCTATGGCGAGCAGCCCAGCAGCTGCTGCCTCGGTGCCCTTGCAGCCTACAGGTCGCCAGTGGCCAGGTATGCGGGGGGAGTGGCAGGAGAAAGGCAGGGCTGGCAGCTGCAGGCATGCTGCAGGTTCATCACCCATGCATCTCATGCACATTTGCCACCATGTGCCCATCATTCAAACAAGCCAGCGACCTTACTTGTGGCGCGTGCACATGACATGACATGGAGCATGTTGCAAAGCACAGGCACAGCACCAGCAGCCAGTGGGACGACAGCTGTTCAGGCACAACACATGAGGGTGAGGGATTGGCAGGGAGCTTGCCAGGCTGAGGGGGCTCACCCGGTGATGCAGCGACCCCCCCCTCATCACGCCTGCTGCTGCTGCGCCCGCTCCTTTGCCCCTTGCTAACTTCCGCATGGGCCTCGCTCCACTCCCCAATGAAGCTGCGCTGAGCACGCGGAGGGGGCCTGACCTGCCTGGCCCTCTCACCAGCCCAGGCCTCTGGCCCCGCCCTGTCCCCTCCACCCCCTGCCACCGGGACCGCCATGGGCGCTGCCACCCCCGCTGCTGTACCGGCAGTGCCTGCCTCTGGCCCTGTTCCACCTGTGGTGCTTCCACCTGCGACTGCAGTGTTGCGCCTCTTACTAGGCAGGTGTGAGCTGCTCTGCAGGGCTTCCACACAGGCCTGGTATGCCGAGTGCTCTGCCTTGCTGAGTGGCTTGCTGCGGCCCCTGGCTGAGCTCCGCGCTGCCCTCATGCTGCGGCTGCCCAGCGATTGGCGGGTGAGCCCCGCCTGGGTGTTGCCTGCCTGGCTAAACAGCAGGGTAGAGCGGGCCAGGTCCAGGCAGGAGGTCACAAAGGCTGTGCTGTCTGCACCAACTCCACCGATTGCACCCACAGCACCCACTACTGGCAAGTCATTTGAACCCGACTTGTGTGCTGCAAGGGGCTGTTGCATCACCACTTGCATAGGCCGCCCACTGGAGGGGTCCACAGCTATGAGATGGGTGCCACTGAACCCACGTGAGGGGAGGCCCCACTGCTGCTGCTGCTGCTGCTGCTGCTGCTGTGAGGGGTGCACGCCATTGCGTCGGCTGCCAGGTTGTTGGTAAGACTGTGTGGGATGTTGAGGGGCAGTGGCGGTGGCGGAGGGGGTGGGGGTGAGGGATGGAGGCACAACCAGCGCAATTGCAGCTCTGGAGGATTGGTGAGCCGGAAGTGCTGCAAAACCAGCAACAGTGGCATCAGCAGCAGCAGTATTATGGACAAGTGAGGACACACTTCCCTCCCACCACTTCAGCCGCTGTCAACACTGCTGTTGGTGCTGTTGGGTGTGATACAATGATGTCGCTGCAGGAGGCTGCTGCTGCTGCTGCTAAGAGGACAGCTTACCTCGGGAGCTGCTTGCTGCCTGCTGATGCCCATCCCTCTGGGCATCAAGGTTCTGTTCTGATGCACCATACTGCTGGCCCTGGCCCGGTGCCTGCATGGCAGGTCCAGCACTAGCAGTATAACACCTCGAACAACAGCCCAGGAGGCAGCAGCTGGCTATGCAAATGAACAAGCTTCTTCCATCGCTAAAAAGACGCAACCGCCTAAACAGCAGCTCCTGGTGCCAGCCCTGACAATGGTGAGGGCTGTCCTGACTGGGCCTGCCTTCTGCTCCTCAGGCACCCACCCGGCTTGAACGGCGCCTGCTATCCCTCCCAGAGCTGGCCATATCGCGCTCCGCATCTTCCCTGGCAGCCCTCTGGGCAGCAGCCAGGCGCTGGCCTTGCACCCACTCCTCACTGTCCCAGCTGCTGTGCTCAGCCTGTTGGCTGCTGCCAGCCATGCTCATCGCTCCACCTGGACCTCCCTCACCAACCCCATCCAGCCGCTGTCCCCGGCCATATGGGCTGACGGCCCGTCTGCTGCGGCTGGCACCGCTCCCTTCATAGCCCCGTGATCCTGCTCTAGATCTTGCAGCTGCTGCCGCTGAAGGGTCCATAATGGCATGAATATGACCCTGCTGGCCCTGCTCTTGCCCCTGGGAGCCCCAATCCAATGGGCCCCTGCTGATGCTACGGCCAGGAGCCGCCCGTGCCTGCCAGAAGCCCACCTGACCTGCCGCCGCCCTGCCGGTCAGGTGGGTGACCAGAGGCCCACCCCCTGGAGTTCCTGCTGACTCGGCTGCAACCTCCCCTCCCCGGGCGCCCCTGTGGCTGCGGCCATGGGCATCAGGGGTGACCCCGGCATTGAACGGCGGGTGGGGCCTGTCGTGACCGCCTGATTCACACTCGCCGGCAGTATTGCGGGAAGAGGAGTGACCACCTGTGATCATGGCGCTGCTGGCATTTGTGCTGGGCGTGCCTAGGGCGGCCAAGCGGGAGGGAAAGGGTGAGGGGGTGCCAGGCTCTGGCGTGTCGCCCTGGCCCTTCACCTTGCTGCCTTGCCCTGCCGCCTGCACCTGCTGCTCCTGGCTAGGGCTGAGCTGGGTGACGAGTGAGTGGCGGTGGGTGCCCTGGCGGCCACCCGCAGCTGGTGTCTGACTTGTGTAGGCAGGAGATGGGGCATCGCCATTACCCTCCTTTCCTTTGCTTGACTTGGAGTGTGACCCCTCCCTTTTGCTGCTGCCCCTGCTGCCAGCACTTGGCCCTGGGGAGGGGGGTACGCCATGTGGCTGTGGGCTGCTTGGCTCAGGGCCCTTGGCTGCCTGTTGGGCAGCCTGTTGGGCATCCTGGAAAGCCTGGATGCGTGCCATGGTGTCTTTGAAGATCAAGGCTTGCAGCCCCATGGCATTGTTAGGGTCCAACGTCACGCCTGAAGGCAAGCAGCCAGCCAGCCAGCAGGTACGGCAGAGGCATGCATCTAACAGCAGGCAGGAGCAGGCAGCAGCAGGCAGCAGCAGGGAGCAGCAGGCAGCAGAGGCAGCAGCAGGGAGGCAGGATGGAACGCTGATAAGCCAGGCACACAGGCCTTACTAAACAGGCAGACCAGAAGCCTTTCAAAACACAGCTAGCTTTGCACGTCTTGCACAGGAGCACAGTGCAGACTGTACACAGCTGCCAGCACAAGCATGCCACCAACCCTGCTCGCACCCCGACCCCAGCCATGACCCCGATCCCTGTCTCTGCAACAACTGCCTGCAACAACTGCCAGCAACAGCTGCCAGCGACAACGGCCAGCATCAACTGTCAGTACCTACTGCCAGCACCTACTGCCAGCAACATCTGCAAACACAAACCGCCAGCAGCATCTGCCAGCAACAACAACGTGGCAATGGCAGCGGCCATCACAGTGGCTGCATTTGTGCCTTGCACCTCCAACTGTCGGCTTGGTGCCTTGGCCTGGCATCTCACCAGACATCATGGCTAACATCTGTTGCCACTGGCTGCGTGCAAAGCGCAGCACCTCCAGCCGCTGCTGCACTTGGCTCACATCCGCTGACACGCGCCGCTGCTCAGCCTGTAAGCGCCGAGTCATGCCAGCCATGGCACACTGCGCGCTGGTGGCCGCAGAGGCTGGTGGCGGCATCGCGGCCAGCAAGGACCCCACCAGAGTCAGCCTGTGGCGCATGCAGCCAGGGAGGCATGGGGCTGCTGCCAAGTAGGCTGGTGCTGCTTGAGCACTACACATTTGCGCACACCATGACACTGGCTACCCACAGGCAACAAACTGGGTGCAAAGGACTACGTGTGCACGCCATGGCACTGCTCTAATGCACGTGACAATAAGGCCTCGCCTTGCGTTAACATCAGTCGAGGCTGGAACCACAGCTGGTCAAATGTCTGATTGTGCACCCACCGTGTGGTGGCTTGCTGCAGATGCTGCTGCACGTCGGCTTCCTCCGCATCTAGCTCAGTTAGCAACATGCTCAGAGCATCCGCAATCACATTGCCCCGTACAACTGCTTGTGGTGGCTGCGGTGCTGCGGACAGCTGCTCTTTGGTGTTGGCAGGCTGCACCTCATTGTGCTGCTGCTCTGCAGGAGCAGGGGCGGGTGGGGTGGCTGGCTGCACCTGCCTCAGGGCTGCTTGGTGAAGTGAGTAGGAGGGTTCAAGGCGCCAGTGCTGGTCAGGAGTGTCCGGCATGGTCTGCGCAGGTCCCAAAGCAGAGCCCTGGCGGGACATGCCATGGGGCTTCATAGCAGAACCAGTCCGGGAGCACAGCTCAGCCACAGCAGCATCAGGCACTGCCCCAGACTTGGCCTGGGCCAGGACAACCGGCGCAGTGTTGGGCAAGGCATAGACGGTGTTTGTGAAGTAGGAAGACGCATCGTGGTGTTGTTCCACTGCAACCATGAGGTCTGGTGGTGAGGGCAACGATGAACCAGTGCTCAGCTGATGGGCGCCGGGAGCCGCACGAGGAGTGTGCAGCGGCTGGGACAAGCTGGATTGCGGCGTTACTGACGCGCAGTGGTTCTGCACGGCTCGCCCAGGCCCAGGCCCGTCAGGGCCGTGGAGTGGTTGAACTTCGGCTGCAAAAGCACTGGGAGGCGTCTCTCGATGCGTTTTTACGCTCAACTGCTGCTGCTGCTGCGGAGCTGCCTGCTGCAGGGCAGGCGCCTGGGGCTTGCGAGCTGGGAGGTCTTCGGCCTTCCACAGCTTCTTCCCTGCGTCTCGCAAGGGCAGGACGACTCGAGAGACGGAGATACGCATTGCAGATCCGTTGGTTTTGACAGCTACCAGCTTTGAGCCTCGGCAGCAGCGAGCGGCAAGCTACAGAGGCTGTTAGCTATTCTTGCTCACATTTGCCCAAGAGCTTGTTCAGCACGGACGTGGACACCTTTGGGGCAGGCTGCCCTTTCTCTGGAGACGGCATGGGTTTACGCAATCACGATTTAGACGTCGAATGCGCCGAGTGCATTTCGGCGACGGCCGTGAAGAAACTTGCCCACTCTTTCAATCAAGTCTCCCGGTAAAAGTTCCCCCTATATGGGGGAAATTTGTTGGCTGTGGATGGGGGAAGTTTTGAATTGCCCAACTGCGCTACTCGACAAGCACGAGCGACTAGCAACCCACACTACAGCTTGCTGGGCTCCTCCGCATGCTTTGACGCGCAACCTTGACTGCCCAGAGGTGGTTCCTGGGGGCGGTTACTGCAATCGTTGATGTACGGCCGCAGCGATGCCGACCACAAGCCGTCCCTTAACACTAGCCGACCCACTCCCGTACACGCAGGAGTTATGACCCCGCGAGGCAAGCGAGGACAACGCACAGCTGAAGGACAGCATGAAAACACGAGAGGAGCTGAGCTAGGCGCGGGCCAGGCGAGCTACAGGTGAGATGGTTAGGGTAATATCTAGCCACCAGCACATTAGGGGCAGCACTAACAATTCGCCCCTTGCATTACCCTTGCCATGACTCTGTTGTTGTGTGCCTATATATGCAGGCCATCCACAATAACAGCTCAAGGGGACCCCAACGACTGAGAACGGCAAGACTGGCCACCCGCCGCCCAGCCCCACCCCTCGCTGCCGCAGCCCAGCCCTGCCCCACCCCCTCCCAGCCCTGCTCCACCCCCTCCCAGCCCTGCCCCTTCCCTCCCTGCCCAGCCCTGCCCCACCCCCTTTCAGCCCTGCCCCACCCCAGCTTAGCCCTGCCCCACCCCAGCCCAGCCTTGCATTGCCCCTTGCCGCCGCAGCCCAGCCATGCCCAACCCCCTCCCAGCCTTGCGTTGCCCCTCCCCTCCCTGCCCAGCCGTGCCCCACCCCCTCCCAGCACTGCCCCACCCCCTCCCAGCCTTGCGTTGCCCCTCCCTGCCCTGCCTTGCCCTGCCTTGCCCTGCCCTGCCCTGCCCTGCCTGTGAGTGTGTGGCAGTGCAGGCTGCAGGTAGCAGCAGGCTGCAGGTTTGCTGCAGTGCATGAGCAGCAGCAGCAGGCTGCAGTGCATGTGTTACAGAGCATGAGCAACAGCAGCAGCAACAGCAGGCTGTAGTGTATGAGCAGCAGTGCAAGGACAGCAGCAGCAGTGGATGGGCAGCAGCAGCAGGCTGTAGGTGTGTAGCAGTGCAGGTAGCAGCAGGCTGCAGGTGTGCTGCAGTGCATGAGCAGCAGCAGGTTGTAGGTGTGTTGCGGTGCATGAACAGCAGCAAGAGCAGCAGGCTGTAGTGCATGAGCAGTGCATGGACAGCAGCAGCAGGCTGTATGTGTGTGGCATTGCAGTCTTGTATTAGCAATCAGCAGCAACTTTAAGCCCTTCTGAGAAGATTGTTGCATGGTACAAAAGCTTTCAAAAGGCTGTCTTGAGCTTCCTTTCAGTTCCATGCCACACAACGTGATTTGTAAGCTGTGAATGGTCAAGATGTAATGAAGAAAACGGTGGTGGTCATTAGCCGTGTATCCTACGCCCATTGTATGGACACCACCACCCCGCGGTGATGCGCTAAGGCTGCAAACGTGGTAGCCACCTGCTACATACCCCCTTTGCATGTATGCATCACGGTCATGCTAAGCAAGTGCAGGCCTGGCAGTGATCCACACCCAATGTGTCACAGCTAGCTGGACCATGGATGGTACCTATAGTGGAGGCTCACCAGATCCAGCCACATGCTAGGGTGTGGTGCGCCACATGCCCCTTGTATGGACACCACCACCCCGCGGTGATGCGCTAAGGCCGCAAACGTGGTAGCCACCTGCTACATACCCCCTTTGCATGTATGCATCACGGTCATGCTAAGCAAGTGCAGGCCTGGCAGTGATCCACACCCAATGTGTCACAGCTAGCTGGACCACGGATGGTACCTATAGTGGAGGCTCACCAGATCCAGCCACATGCTAGGGTGTGGTGCGCCACATGCCCCTTGTATGGACACCACCACCACGCGGTGATGCGCTGATGCTGCAAACGTGTTAGCCACCTGCTACATACCCCCTTTGCATGTATGCATCACGGTCATGCTTAGCTAGTGCAGGCCTGGCAGTGATCCGCACCAAATCCAACCATATGCTACCACGTGGTATTACATCGATGCTGCAACTGGCACGGTCAAGTACGCTAGATCTATTGTAGACCTTGATATTCGAGTTGCAATTGCCCATCACCGGGGGATTCGTCTTACACAACCAATGTGATGTCCATATGCGGCTACACAAGCAATGGCATGGTTGAACAACCGCACGTTGCATGCCTTTATTTGCATAGAGCTATCAAGACCACCGCATACCATGCCAGATCTTTGCCTTGAAATGAGCTTGCATGCAACCAGACACACACCGCACATGTTGCTGTCCTGTGCCCTGTGCACTGCTGGTCATGCACTACAGCCTGTTGCTGCTGCGGCTGCTCATGCATTACCTGCATTACCACACACCTACAGCCTCATGCTGCTGCCCATCCACTGTTGCTGCTGTCCTTGCACTGCTGCTCATGCACTACAGCCTGCTGCTGCTGCTGCTCATGCACTGCAACACACTTGCAACCTGCACTGCTACACACCTACAGCCTCCTGCTGCTTCCCATACACTGCTGCTGCTGTCCTTGCACAGCTGCTCATGCACTACAGCCTGCTGCTGCTGCTGCTCATGCACTGTAGCACATGCACTACTGCCTGCTGCTGATGCTGCTCATGCACTGCAGCACACCTGCAGCCTGCTGCTACCTGCACTGCTACACACCTACAGCCTGCTGCTGCTGCCCATCCACTGCTGCTGCTGTCCTTGCACTGCTGCTCATACACTACAGCCTGCTGCTGCTGTTGCTCATGCACTGTAACACATGCACTGCAGCCTGCTGCTGCTGCTCATGCACTGCAGCAAACCTGCAGCCTGCTGCTACCTGCAGCCTGCACTGCCACACACTCACAGGCAGGGCAGGGCAGGGCAGGGCAAGGCAGGGCAAGGCAGGGCAGGGAGGGGCAACGCAAGGCTGGGAGGGGGTGGGGCAGGGCTGGGATGGGGTGGGGCAGGGCTGGGATGGGGTGGGGCAGTGCTGGGAGGGGGTGTGGCAGGGTTAAGCAGGGAGGGAGGGGCGACGCAAGGCTGGGAGGGGGTCGGGCATGGCTGGGCTGCGGCGGCAAGGGGCAATGTAAGGCTGGGCTGGGGTGGGGCAGGGCTAAGCTGGGGTGGGGCAGGGCTGAAAGGGGGTGGGGCAGGGCTGGGCAGGGAGGGAAGGGGCAGGGCTGGGAGGGGGTGGAGCAGGGCTGGGAGGGGGTGGGGCAGGGCTGGGCTGCGGCAGCGAGGGGTGGGGCTGGGCGGCGGGTGGCCAGTCTTGCCGTTCTCAGTCGTTGGGGTCCCCTTGAGCTGTTATTGTGGATGGCCTGCATGTATAGGCACACAACAACAGAGTCATGGCAAGGGTAATGCAAGGGGCGAATTGTTAGTGCTGCCCCTAATGTGCTGGTGGCTAGATATTACCCTAACCATCTCACCTGTAGCTCGCCTGGCCCGCGCCTAGCTCAGCTCCTCTCGTGTTTTCATGCTGTCCTTCAGCTGTGCGTTGTCCTCGCTTGCCTCGCGGGGTCATAACTCCTGCGTGTACGGGAGTGGGTCGGCTGGTGTTAAGGGACGGCTTGTGGTCGGCATCGCTGCGGCCGTACATCAACGATTGCAGTAACCGCCCCCAGGAACCACCTCTGGGCAGTCAAGGTTGCGCGTCAGAGCATGCGGAGGAGCCCAGCAAGCTGTAGTGTGGGTTGCTAGTCGCTCGTGCTTGTCGAGTAGCGCAGTTGGGCAATTCAAAACTTCCCCCATCCACAGCCAACAAATTTCCCCCATATAGGGGGAACTTTTACCGGGAGACTTGATTGACTCTTTTTGCAAGTCATCTGCGGGGTCGCCCTGTTGTTCGCAGGTTTGCTCTATGCGTCCTAGCATCAGAGAGGTGCCGGGTGCCACTAGCAAAAGCTAAGATGAGTTGGGAACCATGCTCTCCATCGACGATGACCTAGTCCGAGTCTTATACACAGGCGAGGACCAGTCCAAAGTTGAGAAGGAGTGAATAGCCATGTTCAGTCTGGGCAGGTAAGAGTACTGGGGTCGCTGGTTGGATGTTCTATTGGCATATTATGTTATATTGGCATGTTTCAAACCTACTCACCCACCGCCACCAGGAATGCAAAGACATTTCGTCCCAAAAAGAACACTCCTGTGGGCAGCAAGGTGACCGACTACTGCAGGCTGAGTGCAGCGCCCATCAGTCAGGCGACCCCAACTAACAAAAAATGACAGGAAATGATCGGAAACCGACCCCTGGTAATCAAAACGACGCCGCGTCTCAGCCACGTGGTTTCTATTTCTGTTTCGCATAACCCTGGATAGAGGACTCTGTCAGCTATGCGGTGCAGCTTGTAACATTAAATATTGTGCACTGTGCTGATTGCTATGGCGGCTCAAATCTTGACATTCAAATTCATGCCAGTTTTGCTCATGCGGGCCTCGCCGCGACCGACCGCCGCGACCGACGTGGCCCAGTAGCCTCTGCAAACAGTCAGGGACAGTCGCCGCAGTCAAAACAATTCACATGGCACGCCAAACCGATGTAACGACGCCCCTCCACCCATGCTCGGAAGTATACAAGGCTGCTGCATTGCTTGACCGCTTCGTGAGTAGTACCTACTACCTGGCCACTCTGTGAGGCCACACAAGGTGTGTAGGACACTGCTACGTTACCTTGCTCGACATGTTGGGTCCGATCCCTCCCGCCCGCCCTCCGCTTGCGTGTCGAGCTTGTGTCCAGCTCCGCCCTGACCCCCTGCTGCTGAGCTGGAGGGGTGGGCAGCCCAGGGGCATCACCAGCACCAGCTGCCTGCTGCTGCCAGGGGGGTGCAGCACGAGGGGGGGGCAGGTCAGGGGCAGCACCAGCACCAGCTGCCTGCTGCTGCCAGGGGGGTGCAGCAGGAGGGGGGGCAGGTCAGGGGCAGCACCAGCACCAGCTGCCTGCTGCTGCCAGGGGGGTGCAGCACGAGGGGGTAGTAGGTCAGGGGCAGCACCAGCACCGGCACCTGTTGCTGCCTCCAGCTCATCGCCATGCAGGGCGGCTATTGTGTTGCAGATATGGGGCGGGGTTTGCGTCTTGCAATGACTTGCTAGGGCCAAGGGGGGCTGGGGGTGGCGGGGTTGAGAGGGGTTGGGAGGGGGTGGGAAGGGGTGGGAGGGGGTGGGAGGGGGTGGAGGGGGTGGGAGGGGCTGGGAGGTGGGAGGGGCTGGGAGGAGGTGGGAGGGGGTGGGTGGGGGGTGGGAGGGGGTGGGAGGGGGTGGGAGGGGGGTGGCGGGGCAGTGAGGGGGCTGGGAGGGGGTGGGAGGGGGTGGCGGGGCAGTGAGGGGGCTGGGAGGGGGTGGGAGGGGCTGGGAGGCTTCTGCGGGGGCTAGGAGGTGGTGGGGCGGCAAGGGGGTGCGAGGGGGCAGGGTCCAGGAGGTCGGAGTAGGCTAGTCAACTCTGCAAGGCAGAGTCGGGTAACGCCAAAGTCAATAACGGCGGGCCTGATTGATGAATTGCCGTGCTTTCTTTTCCAGCAGCTGTGTCGTAGAGTTACGAACAGTTTAATGACTCGGAATTTTAGAAAGTCACAGTGGTCAGCTTACAACATGCCGATTTGTGCAAGGAGGTACTTTTCTGTGTGACTGGCGTGAGAGAGGAACGCACCTCCCACATAACCCTGCGCGTTTGATGCAATGTCCAGTCATCACTAGCCCCACGACGGTCTTCCGACACCGCCTGCAGCAATGAAAGGCTCGCGGAGCAAGCCTGGCGGGCTGAATTTAGATTGTACTTCTGGCTCGATAGCAGGCGCGGCTCCATCACTGATGCCGTTCCATACCACTAGAACAATCGGTTGTGAGCAGCTGAGGTGTGTCCGCGCTCGCTTGCGCCGGCATGGACTCTGATGCAAGGATTAAAGCGCCGCTTGCCAGTAGATGCGGAGTAATTCACAGGTGCTAATGCAACAAACGCTACCGAAATCGGTGCACATTGTAGCGAGTACTTGCATGAAGATTACCAACCCCATGTTGGGACATCCTGACCATCAGGCTGGTCATCAACAGCTGTGCCACCCATTTTGCCACGATGTGCAGGGCTTGCAGCTCAAGCGTCACATTGAAGCAACGCTGGGCAGTGGCAACATCATGGCTGCGGTGCAGCTGCCACCTGGCGAGGACTTGCAGGAGTGGCTAGCAGTCAACACCGTTGACTTTTACAACGCTGTCAGCGTGCTGTACGCCACATTGGGGGAGTTCTGGTTTGCTCTATGCGTCCTAGCATCAGAGACCTAGCTGACCTAGCTTTTGTCGCTCTGGCAGCTCAGTGTAATCAACGTCCGTGGTGTATCTTACACATACATACACACACAGGCGTTTTCGGTTGCAAGACCGAACGAGTTTTCTGAGACACATACAAGCGCAATCTCCTTCTTACAAGCACACCATTCGAACGAGCGTACAAAAACAGGGCGATACATAACCAACTCCAACTCCGAGGTGGCACTGGATACCAGCCCGAGGCCGGGTAAGCACAACAGGGCCAAGCCCTTCCTGCTGGGTCTGTATTGCTGGTTCTGTCTGCTTTTCATTAGTCGGCTCGCGCTTTGCGCTACCGACAAGCAGCAGAGTACGACGGCAGCTAAATACAGAAGCTGGCAGGTCAGTTGCACCACTCGAACAATTAACGTTCCCTCTGCCAGTCAATCCAGGTACAACAATCAATCTGGTGACTGCAAGACACGGTTTTGCACACGTCAAGAGGCCTACAACAACGCTCATTCACTCAGCAATGTCCTTGTCCTTGCCAAGCTGGGAACATACCCATGCGAAGCCAATCTGCCTAGGGAACATACCCTGTGGCATCTAGACACGCTGGGAACAAACCCATGCGTCTGGCAATGGGAACATACCCAGAGCCACATTGCCAAGCTGGGAACATACCCATGCGAAGCCAATCTGCCCAGGGAACATACCCTGTGGCATCTAGGCACGTTGGGAACACACCCATGTGTTTGGCAATGGGAATATACCCAGAGCCACATTGCCCAGCTGGGAACATACCCATGCGACGCAGATATGCCAAGAGAACACACTCGAGAAGTACAGCTTAACACTACTGCTGGCCTGCTGCCCTGCACCAGGTACCCCTATGCCCACACCAACAAGCCAGAGGATGAGCAGCCTTGTGATGAGCTCAGCACGCTGCCAGGACCAGCCAAGTATACACCACATGCTGACCCGCTGCCATGCACCAGGTACCCCCATGCCAACACCAAAGAGACGGAGGATGAGCAGCTGTGTGAACAGCCCAGCAAGCGGCCAGGGCCAGCCATGCATGCGCCACGCGCTGGCATGTTGCCCCGCACCAGGTACTCCCATGCCTACACCAACGAGACAGAGGATGAGCAGCCGTGCGCACAGCCCAGCATGCTGCCAGGACCAGCTGTGTATGCACCACACGCTGACCCGCTGCCATGCACCAGGTACCCCCATGCCAACACCAAAGAGACGGAGGATGAGCAGCCGTGTGCACAGCCCAGCATGCTGCCAGGACCAGCTGTGTATGCACCACACGCTGACCCGCTGCCATGCACCAGGTACCCCCATGCCAACACCAAAGAGACGGAGGATGAGCAGCCGTGTGCACAACCCAGCATGCTGCCAGGACCAGCTGTGTATGCACCACACGCTGGCATGCCACCCCGCTCCAGGTACCCCCATGCCCACACCAATGGAGCGGAGGATGAGCAGCCGTGTGAACAGCTACATGGCAGGCCGATACCCCATGGACCACCCACACATGACCTATATGTTGACGTGTTGCCTCTTGATATGAACAAAGTGGTGGGGGGCAAGGCGTATCTCATTCACATTACCATAGCTCTCTTTAGCATGCTCGGGCTCCATCTCCGTACCCCTCCCCAGGTTACCACCACCTCCCAATCCACAGCGTGCTTGCTCAAACATATCAAGAGAGTGCGTAGGTGGAAGGGTGTCATTGTTATGTCAGCCCTCCCCCTCTGCCCATACTTAGACGGCAGCGCCCCACGGCACAATGCTCTACTTTGTCTCTCTGTGTGCATGGACAATTGGACTACACATGGACACTTCACCCATAGTGGGCCAAGGGCCTCCCTTATCGTCCACCACTACAACACAACGTTGCATCGCTACACTATCTATAAGATAGGCATCACTAGCAAGCAGGGTGTGCACAATACCATGCTACCCTCTTGCTTGCTGGCTACGGCTACACAGTGCTTGGGCGACATCACCACAGTTTACTCCACTATTTCCCTCATTTACATGGCCTGGCTACTGCTCGCCCGCTGGGGATGTTGAAGCGAACCCCGGCCCAACCAACGAGCACTACATACAGGCCAGGCATAGCTCCGCGTGCCAGGTTTATTCCCTGAACAATGCAGCGGGACATGAATGGGTCACCATGCAAGACATAGACTTATTTTATGAGAACAGGCTCCTTCAGTTTACTGATCAGTTTGAGCGCGGCGCATGGTTAATGGCAAGAGGTGTCGACGGCTATTCCGACGAAGTCATTGAGATGTACTTACGGCCTAGCAGTTCAGAGCATTGCCCAACTCAACCAACCCAGTGACTGGTCTGCTGACAACCTGGGAAATCTCGCCGGCCAATACGGTACACACACATTTTTGTGCAAAAAGCAAGGCCATAGCATGGCCATGAAGTGCATTGACGGCGCATGGAGCCTACTGGACTCCATGGAAACAACACCGACGCCTCTCTCCCACATCCCCACTGCAACCATGCGGACTATGCATCAACTCTTTGTCATCACGCCCAACACCCGCTCACGGGAACAGATGCGCATGTGCGCTGAAAAGGACATCCATCACATCATCAGCCATGTAGAACAAACAGGGCACGGTCACAACGCCACAGCAGTCGACCCCGCTCACCCCACAGTAACGGCCCGTAACCTAGACCCCAGCTACATGGAAAGGCAATACGAAGAGTGTTGCCTAGTACATGCTTTCAACATGGCCATGGGAAAAAAATGTATTGACTACCACGCAGTCATCAGCCACTGCAAGCAGCTAGCAGAGCACCTACAACACTTAGCACAAGAAGCACGAGCTGCAGGGCACACAATCCAAACCCTCAAAACCGACCATATCTACCATGCGAAAGGCAAGTTCTCATCTGACACACTGAATCACTACCTTCATCGCAAACACCATGAGATGCACATGTACCTGCATCCAGCCTCAACCTACCTACCCACCCAGAGTATCACCCCTGAGACGATCACTAACGCTATAACAAGCACCGGCGCAACACACACTGAGGCTGTCATCCTACTGTCACATCAACACGCTACTGCCATCAAGCACACACCACATGGTTGGCACCAACTGTACTCATTCAACCGGGTGCCTAAACCACTCTCTACACCTGACGACTGGAGCAGCCTTCAAGGGAACATCCTCACTATCTGCACAGGCGACGTGAGACACACAAGATTCATTAGGAGAGAGATCTGGATAGCGGACCCACTGGAGGCCACCACCCCTACAGCGCTTGCAGCACACTTCCGAGATCACCTGGACCCGATAGATCTTACCACAGACCACACAGAGGCAAGAGAGACCCCTTGCCCCTTGCACGTGACCACCACTACCGCCGAGACCAGCTGCACAACCGATAGCACGCGCAGGGCGACAGCAGAGGGCATCCCCCCACACGACGAGCCTACCCGGCTGCGACAGCGCCGGGACACACCCACGGTCACTCTCCGTCCGCAAACAACAACACGTATTCATCGACCCACTACGCCCCTCGATACCGCCACCGACGCTGCCAAAAAGCGCGTTCGAGTCACCAAGAGACACGGTAACGACACACACACTCAAACCCTCATTTTCAAATATCTTTGCAAACCCACCGCTAAGACCCACAACACTGGGCCAGTCTCGACGAGGCACCTGAATCCACGCCCGACATCGACCTTGGTAGGAACCAACATCACAGCCCCCCACCGCCACCCACCCCCAACCGGCAATACATCACCCTCACAACCTTCAACGTCAGAGGCCTACACAGATCTAGAAACGAAGTTCTGAACCTTGTGCATAGCCAAAGCCCGGACATCCTGATCCTTACTGAAACCATGACCCAACCCAGGAGCAACAACCCTAGCTCTGGCTGGCTGAAGAGGGTTATGCCCAACTACACTGTCCACCGCCACCAAGGCCACAGCGAAGTCCTCATTGGCATCAGACATGATCTAGCCATCCAGATGCAAGCTACCATGATACAACCGTGCACAGATGCGGATGTAAATACCCGCTGCGTCATCCTGAGCCTCCGCCAACGGCAAATCGAAGAGCTCACACTCGTCGCCACGTACTGGCCCTCGGGGAACAACGACGACGCGCTCCCTTTACGGAAGAAGATGCAAGAGTATATACGAACAGCCACTGGGCACCTGCCCGGCTCACTCATCCTGGCGGGAGGTATCAACGCCACAATGAAAACAGAGGATCGCTCCGAACACTCCGAATACACACAAGACACTATGATGAGGGAGTTCGCCACAGAGATGCGCCTGTCCGAAGCTGACCCCGGCGACCGGGCCTGGACCTACCAACAACCGCACAGCAACAGCCGCATCGACGCTATACTGACGCGCGACGCAAGACACGGCCCTGAGCACCGCACGCACGTCGACACAAACGCATATCTTAGTGACCACAGACCACTCACCGCCACACTGAGTACAGCCCGACTGGGCATAGACCTGGCAGCCCCACAAAAACCTCAGAAGCACAGCCACACCATCCTTACCACCCCCATTACCAATAAGGACAGGGAAGCTTACCGCCTGGCAGTGCAACAACCCAGCTCAGGTGCCCCACAACTGCATGCACACCTGACAGCATACCTTGCTCCCATGTACACCGATGCTATCCACTTCCTGACCACCATCGACAAGGCCAACCCCCAACAACCACAGCGCCTAACGTTGGTAGCAGGCCTCCCAGCCAGGGAAGCTGTAGACACCGCAGCTACCATGCTCACAACCCTACTGCAAACCTGCAGGACGACAGCTATTAAGACTTGCAATACTAAGACCCTAACAAGGGGAGGCCAACACTACCAACGCAGGACCATGTGTAGGATTAGACAAGCACTAGGCAGAAAGCTCAAAACCACCAGAGACTTCAGCCGGAAGGCTAGGTTGCTTTCAAGCACAACAACGTGCACCCAACCATCGATGAACTTATCCCAGAGACGGATACGGCAAATGCGGAAACAAGGGAGGCGGTGCAAGCGCGCCAGGGCGACGATACAACCGAAAATCACGTGCAGGCCGCGCTCGCCCGGCTGACCAACTCGTACCGCGACTAAATTCACAAGCTAGACGACGACGACTCCGCACTCGCCATCGCACAAGCCCGTGTCAGAATGCAACAACTCATGAGCACCCAGCCTAATAAAGCGAACAAATACATCCTACGCCCGCCCCGCACCGATCACAAAGGCTTGCAGGCGCTAGCCGACCCCATCACCAACAAGATATGCACGGCCCCGGCTGACCTGAACCGGATAATTACCGATGCCTACAGACAAAAGCTGGCGCCGCCGACCCCCAAAACTGGCCACTACACAAACACGCAGACACGAAACACTCGCGCCGATTAAGGCCGGAAGTCACACACATCATTTCTCCCGGGAGGCATACCGCAGATAGCCCCAGGAAAGGCCGACTCATCGCCGTTGTTGTCATTGAAAAACTCAATGTTGCTGCGATGTTATAACCATTTGAAATCCGAAAAAACCCTGCGCAGGGTCCTGCCGACCCTGCGCAGGGTCCTAGCGCATGGGCCATTTGCAGGGTGCTGACGACCATTTGCAGGGTCCTGTGACCCTGCGCAGGGTCCTAGCGACCCTGCGCAGGGTCCTACTGACCTCATTTGCAGGGTCCTGCCGACCATTTGCAGGGTCCTGCAACCCTGCGCAGGGTCTTGCCGACCCTGTGCAGGGTCCTGGAAACCATTCTACAGGGTCCTAATGCCCATTTTACAGGGTCCTGTGACCCTGCGCAGGGTCCTGGTGACCCTGTGCAGGGTCCTGCCGACCATTTTACAGGGTCCTACTGACCATTTTACAGGGTCCTGTGACCCTGCGCAGGGTCCTGGTGACCCTGTGCAGGGTCCTGCCGACCATTTTACAGGGTCCTACTGACCATTTCACAGGGTCCTGTGACCCTGCGCAGGGTCCTGGTGACCCTGTGCAGGGTCCTGCCGACCATTTTACAGGGTCCTACTGACCATTTCACAGGGTCCTGTGACCCTGCGCAGGGTCCTGGTGACCCTGTGCAGGGTCCTGCCGACCATTTTACAGGGTCCTACTGACCATTTCACAGGGTCCTGTGACCCTGCGCAGGGTCCTGGTGACCCTGTGCAGGGTCCTGCCGACCATTTTACAGGGTCCTACTGACCATTTTACAGGGTCCTGCAACCCTGTGCAGGGTTCTGGTGACCCTGTGCAGGGTCCTACCAACCTCGTTTGCAGGGTCCTGCTACACGTTTGCAGGGTCCTGCCGGTCAACATTAAAGTACATGTCTTAACGTCGCAACACCTCGCAACACGTCGCAAAGGACCTACATAAGACACGTCTCAACGCTAAATCACCTTCCACAAACACCTCGCACACCTTGCTCAAACACCTCGCACAGGTTCTGCAGAGTACAAGTCGTTACGTCCATACACCTTGCAACACCACGCAACACCACTGCAAAATGTATGCATCGTCGCCTGAATACCTCGCAGCACCACTACACAACGTATGCAACGACGCCCGAACACCTCGCAACACCACTACAAACGACATGTATTGCTGATGCTAAGCACATGCATTGATGCAAGGTGACAACACCACACAACAACACAACACAACATCACTACAGCAACAACAAAGCGACTCATGCCTAACACACCACTTATGCCATGTGCACAACCACAAGGACTGGCTGCACCTCCTTGCTGTGGGCTAACACCTTATCACTTATCACCTTAAGCACGTTGCCTTGCTGCCTATGCCCCATGGCACCAAATCAGGTTGGGCTAGGCTGGGCTAGGCTGGGCTGGGCTGGGCTGGGCTGGGCTGGGCTGGGCTGGGCTGGGCTAGGCTAGGCTAGGTTAGGCTGGGCTGGTCTAGGCTTGGCTCCAGGTTGCCCGCTCCAGGCTGCCCGCTCCAAGCTGTTACGCCAAGGGCTGCTGGGTGCCATGGGGTGGGGGGATGGACAGGGGAGGGGAGGAGGGTAGGTAGGTGGCAGACTCGGAAGTGGTGGTGGTGGGATGGGGCAGGGAAGGGAGAAGGGGGCAATGGGCAGCAGTGTGACCATCAGACCTGCGGCAGCAAGAGGCATCCTTGCACTTAGGCTTGGCGTTGGGGACAACTCATGTGCAGGGACTGGCCACTTACAGTTATGCTCCATGTGACGCCGCTACCGCCTTGCTTGGAATCACCAAGCTATGCTACACCTGTCATGCTCCAACTGTCAACAACTGTAAGCAAACATCAGCCAACACGCAGATGAATAAGGACATGCATGACCAGAACTGAGCTGGGTAGGCTGACACCACCAGAGCATGTGCACTCACCTGAAGTCCTGGCTGCCGCTCCAAGCGCCTCCTATCTGCTGCTCTTGGCTGCTGCTCTTGCTTACTGCTCATGGCTGCAGGGGAGGAGAGGGGAGGGAGTAGGGAGTAGGGGAGGGGAGGACCTGCAGCAAACAAGGGGTCACAAACACATTGGGTGGGGGCTCGCCGCTCATTAGGTTTGTGAGTGGGACTAGAGCATACTAAGCTTCTTACCTGAGTGGTTCCTCCCGGCGTTGGGCAAGAGATAGGGGTGGCAGTGGTGGGCGTACCTTTGTTGATGGGGGAGTGGGAGTGGGAGTGGGAGAGGGGAAGGTGGAGGTGGAGGGGATGGTTCCAGGTTGCAAGGTAGGATAGGGAGGGGGTGGGTCTCCTGGCTACTGGGTAGGGTAGGGTAGGGAGGTTAGGGGGAGGGGGAAGTGCGGGGTAGGGAGACGTGGTGGTGGTGGTGGTGGTGGCACAGGGTAGGGAAGTGGGAAGGAGGCAAGGGCAGGAGTGTAGGCATGAGACCTGCAGCAAGCAAGGAACGTGCTTACATTGAGGCTGGCATAACATCATGGCAAGCTGGCTGTCATGTGTTGCATGACGAAGGCACTTACCTGGCATAGGGGTATGGTCTTTATTGTCTTCATTGTGCCATGTTGTTCTTATCTTGAGTTCTTGGCATTCCAC
This sequence comes from Haematococcus lacustris, assembly GCA_030144725.1. Taxonomy (NCBI): domain Eukaryota; kingdom Viridiplantae; phylum Chlorophyta; class Chlorophyceae; order Chlamydomonadales; family Haematococcaceae; genus Haematococcus; species Haematococcus lacustris. The sequence continues at coordinate 19,247,013 of JASKMD010000003.1, read as the reverse complement.
CTGCAAGCAACCCGAGCCACATGAGAAGCACATTCTTTGCATTTGTCGATGATCTTCGCTATGACCTTTCCCTCACGTCGCACCTTTCCCTGGCTAGCAATCTCGCTACATCTTGGCCCCTTCGCTCATCCTGGTCGCATGGCTGGCAGGCTCGCAGCTAAGCTTTTGGCTATGATATGCTCCTAGCTGCTGGCTGCTCCTGGCTGCAACCGCTATGCCGCTCCTGGCTGTTGATGACTGCGTCGTGTCCGCCTGTGTTGTTGTCCGCTACCTTTTGTGGCTAATCGCTGATGTTGTGCGGTTGCTGGGTAAATGGCTGGCTGGCTAGTGGCTACGGTGTGTTCGTGGCTAGCATCTACATCATCGCCCCTGGTGGTGAGAGATGCTGCCGGCCCTGTTGGCTGCTCCTGGCCGCTCCTGGCTGTTATTGCCAGCTTGGCGGGGCAGTCCTAATTCTTGCGCGATGCCTTTGCTTCCTTCGCAGTTCCTTTGCGAGAACTTCATGCAGCCTCCATGCTGCCGATTTATTTTGTAACATGTTGGCTTCGTTGTTAGGGCTTGGCTGTACTGTGTAACTTAATGGTCAAGTCTAAGATGATATGAATCAATGAGCACGGTCGGTAGGACCCTGCACAGGGTCCTGGCACACAGGGTCAGCAGGACCCTGCACAGGGTTTTCAGGACCCGGCACAGGGTCCTAGGGTCACCATGGTCATAGGACCCTGCACAGGGTCCTGGCACACAGGGTCAGCAGGACCCTGCACAGGGTTTTCAGGACCCTGCACAGGGTCCTAGGGTCACCATGGTCGTAGGACCCTGCACAGGGTCCTGGCACACAGGGTTTCCAGGACCCTGCACAGGGTTTTCAGGACCCTGCACAGGGTCAGTAGGACCCGGCACAGGGTCCTAGGGTCACCATGGTCATAGGACCCTGCACAGGGTCCTGGCACACAGGGTCAGCAGGACCCTGCACAGGGTTTTCAGGACCCTGCACAGGGTCCTAGGGTCACCATGGTCGTAGGACCCTGCACAGGGTCCTGGCACACAGGGTTTCCAGGACCCTGCACAGGGTTTCCAGGACCCTGCACAGGGTCAGTAGGACCCGGCACAGGGTCCTAGGGTCATCATGGTCGTAGGACCCTGCACAGGGTCCTGGCACCAAGGGTTGGAAAGAGGCCAAACAGGGTCTGCAGGACCAAGAACAGGGTCTGCAGGAAGCCCAACAGGGTCCTGGCACACAAGGCCGTAAGGATGCCTAACAAGGTCTTGTCAGTAGGACCCTGCACAGGGTCGCCAGGACCCTGCACCGGGTCCTGCGACCATGGTGACGCTAGGACCCGGCGCAGGGTCCTAGGACACGGGCCATAGCTCATCACTGGCTTGGACGTTTTGCATGCCACTTACTAGGTTGGGCAGCTGTAACCACCCTCTGCAATCGCTCATACTCACATTTAATGGAAAGTCACTTTGGTCACACGGTGCCAACTCCCTTAGCCAAAATCAGGGTCTCAGCCCCACACCTGGCCCAGCAACTCGACACCGAGTGAGAATTACACTTTGGCCCAAGAGAGTCTTGTCATCCCCTAGGTCACAGCAGCCCACATACCAAGTTTCAAACCCCAACTCTCAGGTTTTTCAAGCCAGCCAGGCCTTAATTTGCACGAGTGAACTACCCGTGGGCTCGCGCCAAAGCGGACGACCCTATCCCTTTCCATTACGAGAAAATCACAAATCGTTATATACCCGTAAAAAGCAGATTATCCAGAGGTACAGGGATTATCTGAAGGGGTCAACCTTACAATCCAATAATCCTCGCCTTTACCAGGGATCACGGCACTCAACCTGCTGCAGGGAGCGCTGCCGTTATCCACAATCTAATAGTCATCGCCTTAACTAGGAATTACGGCACTCAACCTGATGTAGGGAGCGCTACCCACGCCCCCACTCAAGGACACAATTACGAGCCACTAGGCAATTAGATCGCGGCTGCAACAGCTAGAAGTTTCATCTTCAACGCCTTCCCAGCAGCCTCGTGGGCGTGAAATTCGTGCAACCGTTGCGCCGCCTGGGGATCAATCCAGGGGGCAGCGGGGATGCACGGCCACGGTGCTGGCTGCGGCTGCAAGCTGTTGGGCGGTCCTGCAAAGCTGTGATGCCAAGGAGCAACCCAGCCATGGGGATGGGGGGAAGGAGGGGGAGCAGGCATGTAGCTTGAGGCGTGGCTGGCTGGTGCCGGCAAATAGCTGCCCGTAGGGTAGCTAGGAGGCTGGTAGCTGCCTGGCATGAGGGTAGGAGGCATGAGGGAAGCTGGCATGAGGGTAGGTAGCTGCCGGGTAGCTAGGGCCCGACGGGTGGCCAGCGGGTTGGTAGTTGCCAGGCATGGAGCTAGGAAATGAAGCGGGTGATGGGCTGGGAGAAGGGGCCACCCACCCATTGGCTGCCGCCATCGCCTGCCAGCCGAGGGTGCTTGCCGGGGTTGCTGGCGGGATGGTGGCAACAGGGGGTGCCACGGGCACGGAGGTTCCTGCAGTGGGCGCCCCCAAGCTCGATTGCGGCTCAGGCAATGAGGAGGAAAGGGATGGTGTGGTGCGTAGCGCAGCAGCCACCATGGGGGCGTTGATGGCGTCGCTTAGCTTCTGTCGCGCCTCCTTGTCAGCATGTAGGTAGACGGCAACGCTGTCCGGGCACTTCCAGCCCCCCTCTCGTTGCACAAGGGGTAAGGGGGCGCCTGATGACAACGCGGCGGTAGCTGCTGAGCGCTTGCCTCCATGTAGGGTTGAGTGTGGGAACATCGCCTTCCAGTTCAGCCGAACAGAGCCAAAGGCTTCAGTAGCAAGCGCTGGTGCTTGGCATCACTCTTGGGGTGCTTGGACAACAAGAGGTCCAGGGCTGAGACATTGCAAAGCTTTGCCTTCTGGCAAACAAAACACAGCACAACTTACCAGTAGCCAAGGTGCACAACACCATGCACAACAGCTTGTAGTCAGTCATGTAGCACTTGTATAGATGGCTGCACCGCTCCTCATAAGTTGTAGGGCGGGTGACGAAAAGCAACTTCAAGGCACGCAAAGCTTGTGGCTGGGCAGCATCGCCCCCTACAACAGGGCAGGCAAGTATACTTATAAGGTGAAGACAGGGAAGAGCGAGGCATGGGCAGGCTAGGGCGTGGCAAAGCGTGGCAGGGCAGGGCGGAGCTTGGAGGGGCTGGGCAAGGCAAGGGACATGTCTCACCAGGAAATTCGCCACTGTCAAGAACAGCTTCCAACATGCTATAGCTGGTGTTGAGCTGACTCGTGTTCTTGTTTAGCGTAGCTGGCGCTGCTCTGCTGTGGACAGCCAACCCCACTATCTTGGGGTCCTGCAAGAACTCCTAGAGCACATGCTCCGTTTCATCGCGTGTTGCAGCAGCCACAGCATCTGCGGAGCGGGAGATTGGAAAATTGACGTGCATTGTTGTTACTCACTGACAGCTTTGCCTGATATGCGCTCGGAGCGACGAGGCTCCGATGCCTCTTCACCCAAGCGGTGGGTCGCAGAATTACCCGCGACCGCTGCAACTGCATTGTTAGGCTGGCCGACTGGGGAATCTGCGTGGGAGCAAGATGCAAAGTTAGGCCTGGTCAACGCGGTTACCATGGTCAACGCGGTTACAAGAATGTTCTCACCTGCTAGTCTTGCTGCCGCAAGACGTGCAGTCGCGACCTCCAGCGGAGGGGGAAGAAGGTTGAATTGAGGGTGGTTTCTGACTCGTGGTCGCTTTGGTCATCCACTTCATCGTCCACATCATCGGTGCTGCTGGCCGTGTATGTGCTGTCGGGCATGATGAAGACTGGCCCGAGAGCTTGGGACTCGAACCAAACTCAGGCAGGAGTGAGAAGTGAGAAAAGTGCGCGCCTTGCAACAATTACGGGAAAAGTGCGGGCCTTGTCAAAATTACTGAAAAAGTGCGAGCCTTGGTCAAAATTACGGGAAAAGTGCGAGCCTTGACCTCAATTACGGGGAAAGTGCGCGACTTGACCCCAATTACGCGAAAAGTGTCTTGCAACCCAAAGGTGTTCGTGTTAGCTGCGCGGTGCTTAGGTAACGGCAAGGCTAGCCGCGACAGCTAGAAAGCTAGAAAGAAGGTACCCGTAATGTAAAGGGATATCGCATAATGTCTCGGCCAGCGCTGTTCACGTCCAAATAACAGTCTCGGCCAGGTCTCGAATTGCGTAAACGTCTCGGCTGCGCCTCGACGTTTACCGCAACTCTCGACCCAGCCTCGACCGTTATTTTCCCGTAACAGCTTGGCCTCCGACATTATACTATACTTCACGATGCACACCTGCCAAAACGTACATTGGTTACACACAGCCATCATGGACAAAGCAGGCTTCCAGGAATGCCTCAGTAGGCTGTCGGGGGGCAAAGCCCCAGGACCAGACGGCATTGAGAACGAGATCATCAAGATGCTGCCATGGGAGATGAGGGACACCATACACCAACTGTTCATCATCATGTGGGCTACAGGCTGCACACCAACCAGGTGGAAGACCAGTGACACATGCCTGCTCTACAAGGACAAAGGGCAAGAAACGGACCTTAACTCCTACAGGCCAGTGGGCCTAGCCAACACCGTCTACAAGCTGTGGACCAGCCTCATAACTAAGATACTCTCTGAGTATGCTGAAGCCAATGGGATGCTCAGCAAGAACCAAGCAGGGTTCCGCTCCCATAGGAACACTACACAACAGCTACAGATGCTTGTCATGGCCCTTGAAGATGCTAAGCTGGCTAAGGCAGATATCTACGCGCTCCTGGTGGACTTTACCAGTGCGTTCAACACCACCTGCCAGGACAAACTACTATGGATCATGCACGACCTAGGCTTCCCCACGGACGCGACTGACGCAGTGAAGGACCTTTACACGGGCGCTACAACGCGCTTCAGAACTCCCTACGGCCCTACCGACCCGGTACCCGTAGACCGGGGCACCATCCAGGGCGACTCACTCTCACCCTTCCTGTTCCTCATCTACATCGAACCCTTACTGCGCTGGCTGCAGGTGGGCGCGAGGGGCTATAAATTCAAATCAGCGACGGTTGACAGCGGAGAGCGCGCCATCGTCAGCAGCATAGACTATGCCGACGACATAGCAATCCTCTGCAACACACTCCGTAACCTCCGTTGTCAAGCGGACAAACTCTCGGCTTTCTCGGACTGGGGACACCTCATCATCTCACACAGTAAAACCCTCGCAACCGCGGCGCTTCACCACTCGGTCGAAACTGGCATGTGCAGCAACGCGGCCGAAGCGGATAAGCGGGCCCGCCAACAACTACAAACTGTAAGCCTACAAGGGAAACCCGTCACCTACCACACTCAGGCAAATTAGTAACAGCAATTTTGAGATTCTGAGCCTCGGACTTGGTACATAGTCTAATGAAGGCATTGTAAGATTGGGGGTTGAAACTAAAATTCGTGATTTTGCGCGGTTGGTGAGATACGGCCATGCTACAGTACTGTAGGTGTCTACAGTACTGTCGGAGTACCTCGCCGCCTGCACGAACAGTACTGTAGACATCTACAGTACTGTAGACATCTACAGTACTGTAGATGTCTACAGTACTTAAGGTACCCCGGGGTACCATGCGGGTGCACTTACAGTACTGTAGATGTCTACAGTACTGTAGATATCTACAGTACTGTAGACACCAACAGTACTGTAGACATCTACAGTACTGTAGACATCTACAGTACTGTAGAGGTCTACAGTACTCAAGGTACCCCGGGGTACCATGCGGGTGCACTTACAGTACTGTAGATGTCTACAGTACTGTAGATATCTACAGTACTGTAGACACCAGCAGTACTGTAGACATCTACAGTACTGTAGACATCTACAGTACTGTAGAGGTCTACAGTACTCAAGGTACCCCGGGGTACCACGCGGGTGCTTTTACAGTACTGTAGATGTCTACAGTACTGTAGGGGTCTACAGTACTGTAGATGTCTACAGTACTCAAGATGTCTACAGTACTGTAGACATCTACAGTACTGTAGACATCTACAGTACTCAAGGTACCCCGGGGTACCACGCGGGTTCTTTTACAGTACTGTAGATGTCTACAGTACTGTAGATGTCTACAGTAGTGTAGATGTCTACAGTACTGTGGATGTCTACAGTACTCAAGGTATCCCGGGTACCCACGCGGGTGCACTTACAGTACTGTAGACTCCTACAGTACTGTAGAGGTCTACAGTACTGTAGGGGTCTACAGTACTGTAGGCACCTACAGTACTGTAGATATCTAGACCTGGTGTTATTTGAATCAATTTAGGCCGGAATCACGAACATGTTTAACACATTTGTCTTTTCACACGTTAACAAAACGACATTTATGTTACACATCTACCTCTTTCTCCCTTGCTTCTTCTTCCTCGCCTCCTCGTCCCCTGCCTCTTTGCCCCCTGCGTCTTCTGTTTCCTGTGCCTCCTCCGTCACCTCTGCCACTACAACCTTTTTTCCCTTCTTCTTCTCCTTCTCTGCTTCCTCTGCTGCCTCTGCAGCCAAGGCCTCATCCCAATGGACCAACAGACTGTTCAACTCTGCTTGTACGTCCTCATCACGCAATGCCCAGTCAGAGTCCCATAATGTGTCCACCGGTGCTAGTGCAGGGCGCTCATAGGGCTGAGGCTGCACATAATCACCCCCATGCAATGGCCCTAACCCCGGTGGCCAGTAGCTATGTTGCTCACGACGCTGAAGAGGACTGGTGGGCTGGCATTTGTGCACGAACTCCACATCCAACATGGACAGAAAACAGGTGGCATTGTTGATGTAGCCCTCGCTGCCATACAAGTGCACCCTGGTGGAAGCTTTCTCTGGCAGGCCCCAATCCCCTGCATGGACCGTGTAACCACGCATCCCAAGCACCTCACCCGGCTGCAGTGTCACCCTGTAGACCTGCATCTTGGGCATGGCCTTCATGGCCGTCTTCAGGACTCTCGCCGATATCTCCCCCTTGTGCTTCTTCTCCACCTTCAACACCTGCACATGGCTGCCTGGGCTGACCAGCACCTGCGTCACTCCAACAGCGATGATCATCACCAGACCATCTCGTCCCCAAATGATCCTTGGGGGGGCTGTGGGTGTTGCTGCTGAAGACGCAGCAGGGGCTGAGGTAGAGGGGACGGCATGTGAGGGAGGGCTGCTGGTCTGGGGTGCTGCCGCGGCTGCAGCTGCTGCTGCTGTGGGGGGGGGGGGTGGAGAGGGACGGGTCTGGGTTGACGTCCACATGCAACGCCTGGGCTGCCACCAAACCTGTGGCCTTGGTCAAAGCCATGTCCTCTGCATCGACGTCACGTCCATGCATAGTGTCATTGGTGAGCACTGTACCCCCCCTGAGGGTGACCTGCGAAAGCTGTGAGGCATGCTGCTGTAGCTGCCTGAGGTAAGGGCGGGCAAGGCGGACAGCTGTGGCATACTGCTTCAGCCTGGTGCGTGCAGCTTCGCCTTCTGCCTCCTGCTGGGCTGCCATGGCTTGGTCCTTTCTGATGATGCGCAAGGACCTGGCTGTCCAACACCCCGACATGGAGACATTATCAGGCAAGCTGCCATCCGCATTTGCCGTAGTGAAAGGCATCTGCAGGCGCTGGCCTGTGCTGTAGCGCACATCGAGATCCCCTTCGCTTATGACCGGCCAACCGCGACTCTCGGTGAGGGGGATGTCGTTGAAGATGGCGTAGCCAAACACCAGGCTGAGGAGCTGTAATGCCCACTCCAGCTGAGACGTTGGGATGAGGTGGCCTGGGAGGCTGGTCATGGCAACACCCATCTCCAGCACTGCCTCACGCCACTGATCAGCCTGCTCAGGGGTGAACTTCTTCACCACAGCATTGCCATCGGCGTACTTGGCAGGCCGCCAAACAGTAGCCTACAGTCACACGCCACGTACCTCATTGTTACAAGGGATTGTGTATGGTTAGGGCTAGGGTTAGGGCTAGGGCTAGGGCTAGGGACAGGGGTAGGTCTTGGTCTTGGGCTAGGGCTTGGGCTAGGGCTAGGGCTAGGGCTAGGGCTAAGGTTAGGGCTAGGGCTAGTGTTAGGCTTGGGTTAGGGCTAGGGATAGGGATAGGGATAGGGATAGGGATAGGGATAGGGATAGGGATAGGGATAGGGATAGGGATAGGGATAGGCATGTACGTGGGGATGAGGTTGGGTTAGGGTTAGGGTTAGGGCTAGGGCCAGGGCTAGGGCTAGGGCTAGGGCTAGGGCTAGGGCTAGGGCTAGGGCTAGGGCTAGGGCTAGGGCTAGGGCTAGGGCTAGGGCTAGGGCTAGGGCTAGGGCTAGGGCTAGGGATTGGACTAGTGGGCAGGATTGGGGTATGGTTAGGTTTCCGAGGTATGTGGTATGGGATGTACTAGGGGTTGACTCCTTTCACCTTCTTGCTGTTGTCCACTTGTTGGCCACTTCTGCCTCGCTTTTGTCCCATGCTTGTTGCTGCGGCTTCAGCAGTTGGTGGACTTGCCGTCTGCAATACAGTTCAAGTAACACATGTGAGTTTGTAATTGTTGTCTCTCCAGTCTCTTTGAGACATTATATCGTACCTGCTGTCGAGTGGCATTGGTTCTTGCCGGTGGTTGGGCCTTCTTCGTGGCGGTTGCTGTGGGCGGACCTCTGACCACAGCACGGTTCTGGGGGCTTGTCACCTGCATGTGCCATGATTCTGTTGTTAGTGATGTATTAAGTGTCATCATGTATTCAAAATCCGTGCTTTATGGTCACTTGGTCTGTGACACAAACTTGGGCCTTTTTGGTGGCGGTAGCTGCTCTCTGTGTTGGCAACCCTTGAGCAGCAGCACGTTGCTGTGGGTCTGGCCCCTGCATGTGCTATGATGCTCATCCAGTGGTATCAACACATGTGACCATGCATTTCATATGGTGCACTGAACTTCGTTGTTGTCTATGCAGTCTCTTTGAGATATTATAGCCTACCTGCTGACGTGTGGCAGTGGTCCTGGCTTGTGCTTGGGCCTTCTTTGTGGCGGTAGCAGCTGGCTGTGGAGGCGGCGCTTGAGCAACAGCACGCTGCTGGGGCCCTGTTCCCTGCATGTGCCATGATGCTCATTGAATGATATTGACAAGTGTGGTCATGTTCTGCAAATGGTGTATTTAACGGTCACATGGCGGTTGCCTAATTCGTGGCCGTTTATATTCCCTAGTCTTACCGATGCATGATCGTCTTACCTTTAACAAGGAAGCTACACTGGCTGACAGCTGCTCCATCTGCTGCTGCATCTGCTTCTGCATCTGGGCCCTAGCCTTCTCAGATGCCTGTAACTGCTGCTGCAGTCTGAGCACTGTCTCATTCTGCTGCCTCAGCTGCCGCTCAAGCTCCCGCTGCTGCTGCTCAAATGCCGCGCGCTGCCGTTGATGCAGATCCGCCATTGTATCGCCTACAGCCTTCTGCAACTGAGATACCGCCTGCCATGCAGCCTGTCCGTACGCGACCTCCCGGTTCTGGCGCTCATCAATTTTCAGAACCGTGTTTATCAGCCGGTTCACGTCCACTGCATGCAAGACACTATACACTGTGAAAGTCGTGAAGTTATGCTTTGACTGGGTTATTTCAGAGCTTACTTAGGGCTGCTGTGAGATCATATGTGCGCATGAACATGACATGGTCTATTGGCATGTGTTTTTGTAATGTATACATATATACATCCTTACCTCTGGCAGGGTCTGGTGGGGCAGGGTCTGTGGCTGCTGTGGCTGGGGTAGGGGCTGCTGAGTCAGGTGCTGCTGGGGCAGGGGCTGGGGCTGCTGGGTCAGGGTCTGAGGCTGGGGTAGGGGCTGCTGGGCGAAGGGCAGGGGCTGCTTGGGCAGGGGCTGCTGGGGCAGGGGCTGCTGATGCAGAGGCTGCTGGGGCTGGTGCTGCTGGGGCAGGGGCCGCTGGGGCAGGGACAGGGGCTGCTGGGGTAGGGGCTGCTGGGGCAGGGGCTTCTGGGGCAGGGGCTGCTGATGCAGGGGCTGCTGGGGCGGGGACTGCTGGGGCAGGGGCAGGGGCTGCTGGGGTAGGGGCTGCTGGGGCAGGGGCAGGGGCTGCTGGAGCAGGGGCTGCTGGGGCTGGGGCTGCTGGGGCAGTGGCAGGGGTTGCTGGGGTAGGGGCTGCTGGGCCAAGGGCAGGGGCTGCTGGGGCAGGGGTTGCTGGGGTAGGGGCTGCTGGGCCAAGGGCAGGGGCTGCTGGGGCAGGGGCTGCTGGGGCAGGGGCCGCTGTGGCAGGGATAGGGGCTGCCGGGGTAGGGGCTGCTGGGGCAGGGGCCTCTGAGGCTGGGGCGTCTGGGGCAGGGGCAGGGGCTGGGTCTGGGGCAGGGGCTGTGGCTGCTGGGGTAGGGGCAGCTGGGGCAGGGGTCTCTGGGGCAAGGGCTTCTGGGGCAGGGGCAGGGGCTGCTGGGGCAGGGGCAGGGGCAGGGGCAGGGGCAGGGGCAGGGGCAGGGGCAGGGGCAGGGGCAGGGGCAGGGGCAGGGGCAGGGGCAGGGGCAGGGGCAGGGGCAGGGGCAGGGGCAGGGGCAGGGGCAGGGGCAGGGGCAGGGGCAGGGGCAGGGGCAGGGGCAGGGGCAGGGGCAGGGGCAGGGGCAGGGGCAGGGGCAGGGGCAGGGGCAGGGGCAGGGGCAGGGGCAGGGGCAGGGGCAGGGGCAGGGGCAGGGGCAGGGGCAGGGGCTGGCTCAGGGGCTGATGCTGTTGCTGTGTCTGTTGCCGGCGCTGGGGAATGGGCTGGAGGTGCGCTGAATGGCTTGATGAGGGGATGGGGGGTAGCGGCTGGGATGGGGAGAGAAGGGAAAGATATCGAGCGCCCCTCGCTTGTTGACTCAGACAGTACAGCTTGGCGACCTGTGGTGTCATGACAAAGAAGCATGATGGTCAGATCTGTGCAAATCTGTGATAACCCAGTCTCACACGCTTCTACCTCGGTTCATAATTCCCCTCATTTCCCGTCATTAATTGACCACACGATGCTTATGTTGTGAAGTAACCATTTGACAATGCATGGTGAACTCCATTTCTATATATGGCCTAGGGTTCGGGGCTCACCGCTGGGAAGGGGGAGGGGCCCCGGTGATGGCTGAGATTCAGTATCATTGTCCAGCCCAGAGGATTGTGGGGGGGTGTGCCCAGGGTCGTGGAATTGTGGTGGTGACGGTGAGGGAGGAGACTCAGGTGACACGATGGACATGGGCGGAGATGGCACTGGTGATGGAACCTCACTCTCCTGCAGCGCGGACAATCGCCATGTGCCATGTGGTCCACCTGCCTGAACACCTTCTGCCTTACCATGCATTGGGTGCGGATAACTTACCGACAATGGGTCAGCCATGTCACTCGGTGCCCTGTTCTTCCACTTGGGGTGCACATCGATCTGCATGGTAACACAAGAGCGGTTAGTCTTATCATAACACATGTGGTAATGCAACCCATACATCTAATTTACTAGGGTTGAGGAACGTACCAAAGAGCACCACTCTCCCTCAGTCTCCAGGGTACATTGCAGTAATCGCTGCCGAGCTAACATCCGCTTGGCATCATAACGAATGCCGGTTTGCACACTGTTCCGCCTACGTGCATCATGGTGTCTGTGGTCTTTGTTTGCATGCTAGTTTAGACTAACCCTAATGACGTTTGATAGCATGCAGACAGCGTTGAAGGCATGTCGTCCTAGTTGTTCACCTGAAGCTTCGGCGCCATAAGTATTCCATGTGGATTAACAACCGCAGCTCATCACTCCAGTCATCCGTTTGCTGTGGGCACGTCCCATCAATGACCTTCCATTCTGTTTGTTTGACGTTCACATTCAAAAACTCTACCAGGTTAGACTCCTCCTCTGTTGTAAGACCCTGCGGCATCTCATCCAAGATAATTTGTGTGTTGATTCATGTACTGACCGTATAACTTAGATTGGTGACAGGTTTGGAAGTCATTTACCTCTCTCCTGGGGCAGAAGATCACGAATATGTCATGCCTCGGGTACACAGCGATCAGGCGGCCCCCCATGGGTAAGAAAAACACCTCGTACTTCGTTAGGCGGCGTTTGAATACACCATCGGGATATACCAATCCTTTCATCACCTCATGGCCGACGTCTGGGGCTAGACAATGGCCATCACGTCTGTCCCGGCGGTTGAAAAAGGACTACATTGGCAAATAAATAAGAAGTCTACACTCAGGTTGTACCCCCATGCTGTGATTGTACGTATTAGCCCATACCTTCATGCGCCCAAGGGCCGTCCTCAGCACATTTATGTCAAGGGTTTTGGGTCGATTGTTCCCATCAGGTCCTTGCTGCCAGAACATGCCTCCACCGGGTGGCAACGCAGCCAATGAGGCCTTCACAATGGCACATGGCACGGAGGAAATGAAGTTACTAGTCTTGGTAAGGGGTAAGGTGCTGTCGTTTTCATTGAGCTTAGCTTCATCAATTCATGCATGGTAAACTTACATTGAGAATGTTATTGAGTGGACGTGCTCGTTGCTGCTGATGCTTGTCTGGTCCCGTAGCGTCACTTGGAGATGGGTGGGGTGCTGCAAGACCTCCAGGCTGCGCCTGCATTAATGTTTAGAGTATTTGTCTATTAGGGTATAGGCTTTAGGTATTAGGTTATCAACCAAATTATGTCAAGATCATGTGTGGACATAGGTGACTAGCGCCGACCCATATGGCCTTACCTCAGCTTCTTTAGATGTAACATGGGTGACAGCTCCAGCAGTGTACGGTTGTGCGCATTCTGCAAGGCAGAAACAAAGCAAATCTACAGGTATGACCCATATCTCAATACATGCATTAGGATGTCACGTGCTAATTGCATTTTTTTTCGGACACCGTGTATCCGGGTGATGTGATCCGGGTGATGTGAGGCCTCAATACCTACCAGCTGCGTCTCCTGCTGCTGCTGCTGCTGCTGCTGCTATGCGCATGGGTGGGGCGGGGCGGCCTTGGTTGGGCTGGGCCTGTGAAGCCCGCTTCCCTAGCCGAGGTGGGGCGGGCGGGTTCAGGCCTGAGCCTTGGCTGCTGCTCGGGGTTCCACCACCCCTGCTGCCACCTGCACTTGTAGGGCTACCTGCACCACCTGCTGTTGCTGCTGCTGCTCCTCCTGCTCCTGCTGCTGCTCCTGCCCTTGCTGCTGCTCCTGCATCTGCTGCTGCTGCTAGGCGCATGTGGGGGTCTGGGCGGCCCTGGCTGGGCCGGGCCTGTGAAGGCCGATTGCCTATACGAGGCGGGGGGGGCGGGCACAGATCTGTTGACGCTGCTGCTGTTGCTGCTGCTCTTGCTACTGCTGCTGCTGCAGGCCCTGCCCCTGCCCCTGCCCCTGACCCTGGCCCTACCCCTGCCCCTGCTGTCGCACCTCCCCCCGGGTGCATGGGGGGGGTTGTGATCATAGGGGGGGCTGGTCGGCCCTGGTTGGGCTTGGGCTGTGGAGGATGCCTCCCTGGACGAGGTGAAGGGGGCAGTGAGCTGTCTGACCCCTGGCTGTTGCTCGGGGAAACACCACCCTTGCTACCTCCTACACTTGCAGGGCTACCTGCACCACCTGCTGCTGCTGCTGCTGCGTTTCCTGCTGCTGCTCCTGCCTTTGCTGCTGCCCCTGCTTCTGCTCCTGCTGCTGCTAGGCGCATGTGGGGGGCTGAGCGGCTCTGGCTGGTTGGGGCCTGTGAAGGCCGCTTCCCTATACGAGCCGGGGGGGGCGGGCACAGGTCTGTTGCTGCTGCTGGTACTGTTGCTACTCTTGCTCCTGCTGATCCTGCAGCTGCTCCAGACCCTGCTGCTGCTTTTGACCATGGCGCTGCCCTTGCGCCTGCTGTTGCAGCTGCTGCTCCTGACCCTGCTGCTGCTGCTGTTCCTGCTGCTGCTCCTGCCCCCGGGTGCATGGTGGTGGTTGGGCCCATGGGGAGGCTGCTGCTCGGGGTACCACCACTCCTGCTGCCACCCACACTTGCTGGGCTACCTCCACCTCCACCTGCTGCTCCTGCTGCCGCTCCTGCCCCTGGGTGCATGGGGGGGGTTGGGCCCATGGGGAGGGCTGGCCGGCCCTGGCCAGGCTTGGGCTGTGAAGGTCGCTTCCCTATGCGAGCTGGGGGTGACAGGTCAAGGCATGACCCCTGGCTGTTGCTCGGGGGACCACTGCCCTTGCTGCCTCCCGCACTCCCAGGGCTGCCTGCTCCACTTGCTGCTGCTGCTGCTGATGTTGCTGCTCCTGCTGCTGCTCCTGCTGTCGCTCCTGCACCGGCAGTACCTGCTCCTGCTGCTGCTGCTGGCTTTGAGGACACTGGAGGTGGGGCCAGAGCGGCCCGTGACCCTCCGGGACGACGTTTGATCACATGCGTCCACTCTGAATCACTGTTACCCTCGTCACCGCCTACCATTGCCTTTGCTGCTGGTGCTGCTGCTGCTGGAGCTGATGCTGCTGGTGCTGGGGCTGCTGGTCTTGTCGGTGCTGCTGCACCTGGTGCTGCTCTGGTCGCTGTTGCTGCGCCTGCAATTTGCACGGTGGATACCTTTCAGCAAGCATCGCATGTGCACGTGGTCGCCAACAGTACAAAGTGCATGGCTCACCGCTCAGGCCCAGACGCAAGCCCACTTCCACAGCCTGGGCCAATGCAGCTTTTGTTTGGGTTGCAAGCTGTTTCTGGCGGTTGTTGACCTGCATAGATAATCAGCCCACCTACAACGTGTCCTACCATGTCATCTCATCTTCGCCGCCATTAGTCCTGCTCACCTGGACAGCGATGTCCTTGAGGTCCACCTCATTGGTGGCCAATCGCCTGCCGTCCTGACGCCCTAAAGCCAGGAAATGGTTGTCATCAACTCGCACCAAGTAGCAAGTCTCACCTTCGTCCATGCATGGGAAGTTTGCTGGCATGACAGCTTTGCTCTCCTCACGGGTGAGCAAGCCTCGGGCATCCACGGGAGTAACATACCACTGCCCATTGCCCTCGTCTAGAACCTGCAGTTCGACTCCAAGGACTGCGGACATGAGCACCATGGAGGTGAAGCCACTCCATGCCCTGGGTTGCTGGATGTCTGTCTGCAGGTGCTTTTCCAGCGTGATGCTGACAATTGTTGACTGTCCAGTCACAGGGTCCACCTCGTATCTGTCAGTGTCTGCATTGGCCAGCATCATCGCTAGGGTGCTGCTCCGGGGGGCAGCCTGGTTCCCGAAATGCTTGACCATATTGATGCCAACATCAAAGCAGGCCTGGCGTAGGTCTTTGTGCCCCTGCACATAACAGCATCAGTACTACATGTATACACTACATGCACTTTGCTTTCTTGCATACACATCAGCCTACAGCCATGTGATGTCATGTGACTGGGTATGGCATTCAGGGCAGTGCGCTGTGTGTGCGTATGACACCGTCAGGGCAGTGCGCTCTGATGTGACGAGCCATGACACTCACTGTGATACTGCATAAACCAGCAATCATTGCCGCGGCTCGGTATGCGCAGTTGCCGTCCCCCATCACGTTGAAGGCGTACAAGCCCAGGAGCTCTAGCACCTCACGCAACGCACGCTTCCTACCCATGTTGTAGGCGGTACATAGGTCACCCAAGACTGGCCTGTTGCGATATGCCTGCATGGCACACATGATGTAGGTGTTGCATCGGGATGCAGATGTGCTTACCACCCTACCCTGGGCTACTTCCACCTGCATGGGTTGGGCCTCAGCCTCATGCGCTGGCAGTGATTGGGTGCCTGATGCCTGCACATGGCACATCGCACAACAGCTGCCTAAGCCTAGCATCACTATATGATGGAGTAGAGGTACCAATGCCACACAAACAATTGCTATGCCCTCACCAAGGCCGAAGCTGGCTGGGAATGCTGCAGCTGGGTATCCTGCAGGCGAGGGCTGGCGGTGGTTGGGCTGTGGTAGCCCGGCTTGATTGCTCTACTCTTGACAATGCGGGCATAGGTCGCCTGTATGCACCAGGCGACATTCAGGGCATGGTGGACATCAAGTACTGCTGACATGCATGTCGCTCTTACTGCCCATTCGCACATGCATGATGTTCATGACCTTACCTGGGAGTTTCCCACGTCATGGAACGGGTGCACCAAGTCCATCAACCCTCGATGTACATTTGCGAGTTGCTTCTCGCCAACGTCCACGTTCTTCTTGTCGCCTGATGCATCACACAACACTATGAGCATTAGGTAGGGTGAAGGCATGCTTCAAACAGCATGCAACATACAACATGCAGCATCCAATATGCTGTCTGCTCCACCAACACGCAAGACGTGTTACTCACTGCGCCAGGTCCAGTACCATTCAGCCAGGGTGCGGAAGGGCTGTAGCATCGGTGGTACCTCATCCGTGTACATGCCCGGCAGACGCTTTTCCATGTCTTTGTGACGCATGCGGGTGGTCTCCATCTGTTTCCCAGCTGTGGCTGAGCTGTCGGTGTTGTTGCGGTTGATGTTTCTGGCAATCCTGCAGGCCCAGCAGGTGTATGGTGCGTGATGCGCCCTGTGCATGGTGCGCTGTGTATGCCCCATGTTGCATGAGTCACACCTGTCCTGCAAGGCTGTCAGCTCCTCCTTCGTTGGAAGGTAAGCCGAGACGTGGAAAAGGGCCATGCAGCCGATGGCCATGCCATTCACCACGTCCTTGAGCCAGTCTGGCACCCTTGGGCTGAGGTATGGCCCAGGCTCCTGTAGTACATAATGTCGATGCTGTCAATGCATGTCGTGTCAATATGTATAAATGGTTGCAGTGTGCAGGGTCCGCACCACGTCTGGGCTGCGCGGGTACAGGGACTGCACCGCCCATGCCATCACCCGGTACACCAGTTCGCTCTTGGGATATATGGCGGCATCGATGATAACCTCCCCCATTGCGACTACCTCCGCGAACCTGGCTGCATCTTCGAAAATCGACTGCATCGTGTGCATTCTATTGACTGATGTTTGCCGCGTATGTGTTACAGCGTTGCGTGGCTAGGATGAACGTACGCAATTGGTGCTGATTGCATGAATGTACAGCAGTAACGAACAAATATCCAATTCTGGCCGTATCTCAACAACTTGGTCTGTGAGCCTATACCAGCCAACCTCCTCCAAGCTAAGACGCTGTAACCACCAGCCTCCCTCGAGACCCCTACAGTACTGTAGACCCCTACAGTACTGTAGACCCCTACAGTACTGTAGACCCCTACAGTACTGTAGACCCCTACAGTACTGTAGACCCCCACAGTACTGTAGACCCCTACAGTACTGTAGACCCCCACAGTACTGTAGACCCCTACAGTACTGTATACCCTGTCCCCCTCCTTCAATGCTGGTGATTGCACGCCCAACAATTGTTCATGGCACGGTTCAGCATAGCGCGTCCTTAGGCCCGTATGAGTCTCATCCGCATTTCAGGTGTGCTGTCGGGGAAGTCAGGGCTCTGTTCCATGTACGGCTGGCTGACCGTGGCACGTTGATATAGGTGACATACACACACACACCACCACAACCCCGCCTCCACTATAAACACATGCATATATTGCACGACACGTCTGCAAGGCCTTGTCCCCACGTACAAGTTGTACTGTCATGCCCAACTGATGCACGTGCTGCTTAATATCATGTGCATGCCACACTCACGACCAAGCATGCTCAGTGTGTCACACGAACGAGAAGTGCTCGTTTGCCCCTGATGAAGCCAGCATGGCATTCAATGTAGCAGCCTCTGACCCAGCCAACCACCGTGGCTGGGACAGTGTGATGGGCAGGCACCTAGACCCAAACAGCTGGTGCGCCTGGATCAAAGCCTGTGCCATCTCTGGTGTGGCTGCCCCATCACACTCCTGGATGGCCACCCTTTCAACCCCGGGCATGCAGTGAAACAGGAGTTGCACCCACTCCACAGATGGCATGACCTCGCCATTCATGAACGTGACAGAGGCACACCCTTGCACCACAGGGGCCAGCGCTGGCAACACGACCTCATCTATCTCGGTGGTGAGCCCCCCACTATGGTACACATCCAGCTGCACCTCAACCTCATCAATGCCCCCACTGAGGAAGCGAAGATCTGACACTACACCCATCCATGTGGGGTAACTGATGCTGAGCTCCAGGACCAGCTTCTGCACCTCGGGCCTCACACGGCCCCCCATGTACAGGTTGGTCACACAGCTGGTGTGCTCCTCCATATTCCAGACTTCCGTCCCCACATGCAGCCTCCCTATCCTGAGCTCTGTCAGGGAGTGCAGGGGTAGCTTGCCTGCATCAAGGAGATCCATCTGCGTGATGTCCAGCACCCGCAGGTTGCTGGGGTGGTCATGGAGAGAGCGGATCAGCTTCAGCCTGAACACCCTCAACTCCCTTAGCTGCAGTGCTGCTGCCAGCCACTCCTCCCCATTGTGGCGCACCCTGTCGTTGCGGCCTCTGTCCTGGATGTCCAGGATCTTCAAGCCCCGCATCAGCGGGTCCTCCAGCAGCCGCTTCAACCCCTTGGACAGCATGTCAAACCCCTCCACCACCAGGTGCTCCACATTGGGGAAGTTGGGCATCATCTTGGCAGACAGCCAGGTGTCCACATTCAGGTCGACGTATGGGTAGTCGCCGGCCACGATTCTCACCAGACGGATGGCCGGACAATGGCCCAGCTGACCGATCGCCCCTTCCACCAGGTACCGGCTTTTCATGTCCATATGCGTCCTCCGCTGCCACAACGTCAAGGTCATGGGCAGCCCCCGCCCCCGCAATGCCATCACATTGTCGTGGGTCAGGAAGCCGCTGTAGGACATGTCGTCGATGTTTAAGTTGAGGTTGCTGATGGTGCGCAAGCATGCTTTGCGGCAGGCTTTGCTGGCTTGGTTGAGGTTGGGCCCGTCGCCTGCTCTGATGGCCTCGCTAGTGATGAGCTCAAAAACCGCTGATGGCAATGCCAACGCGTTGATTTGTTGGGGCGGGACGGCTCGCTGCCGGGCTGATGGGGGCTCCATCGTGTTGTGGTGTGTACCGCACCCGACCGTATGATCGCTTGCGGGCGCTTGCACATGCACGAATTTGGTATAGATACTTATTCGTCAAGTGGCTATTGAGACAGCCTGGTTATAAGATCATACTCTCTGGTCAGGGGCGACTCGTAATACAACTGTGCACCCTTGCCAGTTAGGAGGTAATAGAGGAGGTGAATTTCAGCATGAACTCATGAGGATATCCCCAACAGCAGCCCAGTGCACAGCACAACAAACCCCAAACAAAGCCCAAGAACCACCAAAGCTAGCGATCACTCACGATAAATGAGGCCGACGCGGGGGCCTTTTTTGCATCGGAAGGACTTTCTGCTCCGATAGAACGATAGAGCGTTGAGTTTGAGGGGGACCTCGCTCTTGAATGAAGTCTTAACTCGCAGCGGTTGCGGAGATACAACGATCCGCGCGCGAGGTACCCCCCCCTTTTTGGGAATCTGTACAGATGCCCGTCTAATGGGCCCGCCATCTGTACAGATGCATGTCGATGGCCCCAAGGATATGCGGCATCTGTACAGATTCCTTCTTTGCATCTGTACAGATTCCTGCTTGTCGGCATCTGTACAGATATTTATAGGTGTATCTGTACAGATTCTTAATTGTCGGCATCTGTACAGATAATTTTAGGTGTATCTGTACAGATTCATGCTTGTCGGCATCTGTACAGATATTTATAGGTGTATCTGTACAGATGCCGGGGGTATATCTGTACAGATAATTATTTCCGTATCTGTACAGATGGCAGGGGTGTATCTGTACAGATGCCGGGGGTATATCTGTACAGATAATTATTTCCGTATCTGTACAGATGGCAGGGGTGTATCTGTACAGATGCCGGGGGTATATCTGTACAGATAATTATTTACGTATCTGTACAGATGGCAGGGGTGTATCTGTACAGATGCCAGGGGTATATCTGTACAGATAATTATTTACGTATCTGTACAGATGCCGAGGGTGTATCTGTACAGATGCCTGGGGTGTATCTGTACAGATTATTATTTACGTATCTGTACAGATGTTGAGGGTGTATCTGTACAGATGCCCGGGGTATATCTGTACAGATAATTATTTACGTATCTGTACAGATGCGAGGGGTGTATCTGTACAGAAGCCTAGGGTGTATCTGTACAGATAATTATTTACGTATCTGTACAGATGCCAGGGGTGTATCTGTACAGATAATTATTTACGTATCTGTACAGATACGCAAACCCTCCATCTGTACAGATAACAAGCCGCTATCTGTACAGATAGCTAGCTGGCATCTGTACAGATACGCAAACCCTCCATCTGTACAGACGCTAAAGTAAGAATCTGTTTTTAAGTACCATGCAGCTAAACCGCATGCATACTACGGCCAATCCTCAAAGGAGCCACGATCCGCTACGAGTAGCCTCACAACTAGGATTAGACTCGCGACTTGGCGAACTAGCCCCCCTTCCTGGACACCATAAAACTCCGCCTCGCAGCCATCCGCGACCAGTCACAAAGAGGAGGCACGACTAGGAGGTAGAAGGATCAACAAGCATGAACAAGCCGTAGCTAGGAGGCGCGGCGATAAGCACTCGGATCGGAGCAGCAAGGGAAGCGCAGAGCGGTGGAGCGGATAAGCACTCGGAGCACTTAGGAGGTGCAACCTTGAGGTGCGGATAGGAGGTGCAACCATGAGGTACGGATAAGCACTCGGAGCAGTGAGGAGCACTCGGAGAAGTGAGGATGTTCAGCATGTCTTGTCTTGTTGTCAAACACTTCAAGTGCACAACAACTACAACTACATGGCATGACTCAAAGCAACAGGTGTGTGGCATAAGCATAGGCTTGCCATGCTTGCCAGCAGTGTGGCAACAGCCTTGACCATGCGCATCACATGTGTCGTATGCTTGGTGATTGCAGGCAAGGCTGCAACGGCGCAGAGCAGCAGCCAGAAGCAGCCCAGCCCAGCCCAGCCCAGCCCAGCCCAGCCCAGCCCAGCCCAGCCCAGCCCAGCCCAGCCCAGCCCAGCCCAGCCCAGCCCAGCCCAGCCCAGCCCAGCCCAGCCCAGCCTAGCCCAGCCCAGCCCAGCCCAGCCCAGCCCAGCCCAGCCCAGCCCAGCCCAGCCCAGCCCAGCCCAGCCCAGCCCAGCCCAGCCCAGCCCAGCCCGGCCCAGCCCTCTCCGTCACCTCCCCTCCCTACCTCTACCTATCATCTCACATCCCTCCCGCCTGTCATGACCTTGTAACTGTGTGGTCCCAACTCTGACCTCCTGTCATGCCCTTGTTGTTGTTTGCAGGTTCTAGTGGCCACACCCATCCCCCTTCCCACCCCCTCCCCCTCCCCCACCCCCACCCTCACCCCCACCCCCACCCCCACCCCCACCCCCACCACCTCCTCCATCACCCTACCACAAGAAGCAGGCGAATGGAGCGCAGGAGCAGCCAGGAGCTGCAGCCATGGAGGCGCTGCCAGGTAGGTATAGAAGTGGCGCTAGCAAAGTGTGAGTGGCCAGCCCTTGCACATGAGTGGTCCGATGCCCAGCCTAACCGCAAAGTTGCTCCTTGTTTACTGCAGGTCCCATGGTCAGCCCTCCCCCCTTCCCCCCTTCCTCCTTTACCCTTCCCCCTTCCCCCTTCCCCCTACCCTACCCTGTCCCACCACCTCCAAGTCTACCACCCCACCTACCTCCCCCCTTTCCCACCCCCGCCCCACGACACGCTGCAGCCCTCTCCCTACCCTACCCTTGGCGTAGCAGCCCTCTCCCTACCCTACCCTTGGCGTAGCAGCCCTCTCCCTACCCTACCCTTGGCGTAGCAGCCCTCTCCCTACCCTACCCTTGGCGTAGCAACTCGGAGCGGGCAACATGGAGCGGGCAGCTTGGAGTGGGATCCCGTAGTAGCAGCCCACCCAGCCCACCCATGCTATGCCATGCCCACACACCACAATGACCCTACCCATCCCTCTCCTAAGGGGACGATAGGTGGATGGTTGTCAGCCCGTGCTTGTTGTGCCTACATGGCATAGGTGTGGTAGGTGGGCGTCAATGGTAGTGTGGTGGGTGAAGGATAGCGGGAGCACATAAGAGGAGGCTATGAAGTTGCACCCGGTGTAATACATCACCAAGAAGAGTTGTAGCACCACGCTTGTTGTAGCGTCCATCCTTGTTGTCACGTTGTTACCTTGTAACCATCGTTGTGTTGTTGTGTTGTCACCATGGTGTGGTGTGGTGGTCTTGTTGTTGGTGTTGTTGGTGTTGGTGATGTCATTGTGTTGTTGTATGGTGTTGTTACCTTGTCACCTTATGCGGAGGTGTTGCATGTCTTTGATGCATCAATGCATATGCTTAGCATTCCCGTAGGGAGGTGTCTCGGGGTGATGGTGGACTAAGACGTGTGTTTAGGAGTAGTGTAGGGAGGTGTAGCGGGGTGTTTGAATGTCCAAACATGTATTTTGCGGGGATGTAGCGAGGTGTTGCGGGGTGTTTGGGTGTCAATACATGTGTTTTGCGGGGGTGTTGCGGGGTGTTTGGGTGTCCAAACATGTGTTTTGCGGGGGTGTAGCGAGGTGTTGCGAGGTGTTTGAGCGTCAATGCATGTGTTTTGCGGGGGTGTAGCGAGGTGTTGCGAGGTGTTTGAGCGTCAATGCATGTGTTTTGCGGGGGTGTAGCGAGGTGTTGCGAGGTGTTTGAGCGTCAATGCATGTGTTTTGCGGGGGTGTAGCGAGATGTTGCGGGGTGTTGGGACAAGGAGATATGTAACAAGCGTCCGAACAGATACTCAAACAAGCGTCTGTACAGATAGCAAAACAAGCATCTGTACAGATAGCAAAGCAAGCATCTGTACAGAAAGCAAAGAAGCATCTGTACAGATAGCTCAAAGGCATCTGTACAGATAGCTCAGAGACATCTGTACAGATAGCTTAAAGGGGCATCTGTACAGATAACTAAGAAGGCATCTGTACAGATGCTAATGACAATCTGTACAGATAGCTTTGCGGACATCTGTACAGATAGTTACTTAGCAAATCTGTACAGATAGCTTGGTTGAGAAATTCGCGGTCCAACTACGTCGCAACGGATGCACGGATTCACGTAAGACTTATACCGTTCGAACGGCCTTCTACTCTAGTTTTCATAGAGCTATGGTCGGTCCAATCGCGACCAGTCCTTGTTTATCATGAGTGAGGCTGGTCCATGAGTGATGAGCTCTCAGGAACCAGTGGATCAACCCCCGAAGTCCACGCGTGTGCCACGCGCGACAAACCGCCCTGCGCCTTCACTCAAGGAGGAGCCAAACTCTGAGATTGTTCAGGCGATGTACAGGCTGAATTGGCTGACCAAGTGGAGGCCCGGACAACCCCGCCGAGCCTTGATGCATTCGATCCAGGCTGGGGAGTGGGAACAGGCGATGCGTGGCGTGGGTGTAGGTCAGTCATTTGCTGACACCGGGCCTACCCCACCACAGCCTCCCAGTCAAGAGTCCCGAGGCTGATAGAGGTATCACAGACAAGACATGGAATGGGCCATGATGACGCTGTTGTGAGATTGAAGACCATTATTGCTTGTAAGCTGAATGCTGTCATGACACATTGTCTCTTTAAACCATCCTCGTCTCTTGCAAACCTCGGAATGGACATTGTAACATGAAGACATGTAACATTAGTAGGCACTGAACACCAGATGACAATATCGGGGGTACAACACTAACACCCATCATGCCTCACACATGGAAACACCCCAGAAGCACTCCCACCCCAGCAACTCCTAACAAAGACGAAGTTCATGTTAACAACAACCCTGCAAAAACACACACATCCAGAAAGCTGACGACTCCAAGCATACAATACAATCAGCACATTGTGAGGCATGGGGCCAACCCCTTGCTCCACCCCTGTTGCTGTTACTGCCTGCAGCAGCTCAGGGTTATCCCCGGGGTTGGCTTCATGGCCCCCAAGCATTGGTATATCGATTGGTATATCGAATCTTGAAGGCAACGGTGCTAAAGATGAGACGGCAATTAACGTTGGCATCCAAGACCACTATTCCTTGGAATCCGTGCTGTCCAATCAAGGCCACACCATGTCATTGAAACACTGGACTAAGTAGCATGGGGGCAGCATGTCAGTCATAACGTACGCTCAACGATGCACCAGGAGCCATGGCATTCTTCACAGCCCACTCCTGCCATAAATGCAGCGGGTGCATGACATTCCTGAACTTGACCCCAGCACACCTTTTCAACAATGGAAGCACAGCCCGAACCACATCACATTGCACCAGCTGGACATTATGGCCTGGCTCCCCCACCTGCACCTCGGCCTCCCTAAACCGTCCCACCAGGGGCTGCAGGGCTGCTATTGATGCACATCCTTCCTTCCTTGTGATGGCCATGGCCAGCACCCCAATAACCTGGCGCCCAAAACGGCCTGAGCTGAGGTCTGCCACACCTCTGTTCAAGGCCGCCATGTTCGGCTCTGGTAGGACGACATTGAGGTCAGATATCAGTAGGGTGGAGACGGACTGTGGTAGATTGCCCACGTCTGTTAGGTACATCTCTGTGACGCTCAGCTTCACAAGGTTGCTGGGGCGGTCACGTAGGGAGACGGGGAGGGGGCCCAGGTAGGTGGCGTAGAAGGATGTCAGCCCCAAAGCTGGGTCCAACCACACAAAGGGATGAACCCTTTCCCTTCCAGTCAGGAGGGCAGTTTGGATGTCCAGATGCTTGATGCGCCCCACAACCAAGTGGTGGCGGAGGAGTTCTAGCAGCTCTGAGTGCAGCATTAAGAAAGGCTTGAACCCCAACACACGACAGTTGGGGAAGTTGGACATTAGCCGCTCCGCCAACCAGGCCCCCACTGGCAGGTGCTCATAGGTGGGCTCCTCTGCCGTGTGCTCGTCCATGATGAGTCTGATCTCCACGCCCCGAACTGCTTCACAGTGGCCCAGGAACCCAAGCACCCCCTCCACTCTGGCCCTCGTCATACATGGACCAAGTCGCTGCTCCAGGGTCAGCATCAGCATCAGACGGGACCGACGTCCACGCAGAGCCGCCAAGTGGCGATGTGATAGATGCGAGTAGATGGTTTCTGAGTCGATGCTGAGGACCAGGAAGTCGCAAGTCACCAGGCACGTCTCACGGAACTCTTCGGTGATTGAAGTGGACTCGCTACCCCGACCGGGTCGCAGAAAATCACCGCCGCTGGTAACAACGACAGGCTCGGCCCAGTTATGATCAATCACTGAGCGCTGCATTGTCAAACGATATGCTTGTACTGCAGGCTGGGCGCACGGCTTGCACCATGATCGCTTGCACGCCAGCAAATTATTCATGTCACGGTTCAGCATAGCCTGCCCTGACTTCGCTATACATGAACGTATATGAACACAGGGGCCAGTGCTTACAGCACCGCCACATCCATGCTGGTGGTGAACTCTTCTTGCATGGGAATTCGGTATGGCTAATTATGCGGAGTAAAGGAATGACACACACGTTGAGATGTGGCAGAGCATTTAGGATACTCAATGTCTCACTGCCTTATCTCTTGCCCGCATAGCGCTCGGGGTCTAGCTATGTCCCATGTATGCTGTACTAACCATGAATACCACAACACACTGCCAACGGACCAAAGTCCAACTCAGCAAAGTATGGCACACCGTAGAACTAGGGCATGGGACCGAAGTAACGAGTCTATAATGTATGTGCCATGGTGGACAAGGTGCAACCTAAAGCATGCCACCACCACGAGACACACTGGGTTGATACACATGCATGCAACAACACCACAAGCAAGCCACAGACTTGCACAGAGCCCTCAACGCCCAGGCTGGACCTCATCACGGCCACTAGGAGCCGGCATCTGTGGCCTAGAATGAGGGGCTGACATCATCCTGGCAGCGTGACCCACTTCCCTCCTGCTCCTCCTCCTCTTCCTCACCCCTCCCCTCTGCATCCTTCACCTCCCCCACCCCTGCCTTGTCCCGCTGCTGCTGCTGCTGCCCCGGCTGCCCCGTCCCCTGCCCCAGCTGCCCTGCTGCCCCTGCTGCCTCCACATCCCCCGGCAGGACAGGTGCCGCAAGGGAGGGGGTGAGCTCCTTCTCCACCTCAGCCTCAATGTCGGCAAAGGCTTTGTCCAGGATGGCCTACAGGAAAACCACACATCACATGGGTTGGTGCACGGCGCAAGCATGACACCAGCGGGTAGCCTTGATGTGAGCAGGGGGTAGAGCCCACCTCAATCTTCCTGTCAGACCAGCGCGTGACGTCCCGCACCACTTGGCTGACCTTTGTCTCCTACACGCACGCATGCCAAATACCGTTAACACTCATCCATGGGCATTGGAAATGTGCAAGGGAGGCTGCATGCGTACAACACTCACCTCCATGTCATGCTTGCGGGCCACCCGGGAGACCAGGTCCTCGCCTTTGCGGTGCATCATCTCCATCCAGGTGATAGGGGGGAAGGCGATTCCCCAACCCACCGGCAAGGGGAACGAAGGCACTGCGGCGTACACATGCACATGGCATACAAGAGGGTTTCACGTAACGCACACCATTAACAACACACAACATGCACCCAATGCACAACATGCACTCGGTGCACAACATGTATACAGTGAACAACATGCACACGGTGCCCAATGCAATGCTCAGGTACAGAGCCTTACCCCCGTAATCCTTCAGATGCTGAACCTGGCTCAAGCCCTCTGTCCATGAGGTGAGCACCGTCCTCCTGTTGCCTGCCTTGCGGGCCACCCCGACGTCATCGCCCCAGACCCGTGTTTGTTCCATGACTGCCGGGGAAATGGACTTTACGCGGTTCTGAGTTTGGTTTAGCGTTCCAATGGCCCTGCAGTAGCACATCATGACAAGACAGTGACCATGGGGCACAACCTTGGCCAGCAAGTCATGGGACCCCTACAACACAACGGGCACCCACTCGTTAATCAGGGTCTTCAACCTCTGGTAGGCGTTGTAGGGGGCAGGCAGGCACCCAAACTGCTTGAACAAGCCCTGCATCACTTCCGCGATGCAGAACTCGTCTGGCGTATCCCACTTGAACTCGTCAGGGACTTTCTCCGAACTTGACTTTACAATGTCCCCATGGGACAAGCCGGGTATGATGAACATCCCTTGGCCCTGCATGGAGTCCGACATGGACCTCCATGGTATCGGGTCACAACGCTGACAATTATGGAGCCGCTCATAACGCATGCACCCACCTCCGGGAGCTTGTGGCACCGCATGCACCACTTCCTCGTTGCTGCAGCGGCCAGTGCCTTGGCCGCTCTCTCAACCGTCACCTACACATCACAAGCGCAGCGGTGGAGGGTGAAACACTACCAAGCAATACATCCGCATGTCTTCATTCACCACGCCCACCTCAAAATAGGTAGCGTCTTTCGTGATCTGCACAGCAAATACAAAGGTAGACCGGTAAGCTGAACGAGGCAAGACAATCAGGCCTGGGGGTGTTTGCATTTATACTAGCCAATTTATCTTACCATGCTCCTAACAGACAGCCTGGTCGCTATCGACACCCTTTTGGACGGGGAGATTTCCAATCTGAACTCCTGGCCCTGCATGAGGCACCACATTCAGCATGCTGGCGGATTTGCTGCATACCATACAAATGACGGGCTTAGTGAAGAATAACATTGACCCACACAGACACACACTCACCATTGAGCCACCTCCGACTTCCACCTGTCCAATGCTGCGGGTGGATGTGGAGGCCGGGGAGGAAAGGAGGGGGCCAGCTGCCGGTGCCTACATCAGCAACCATACAAGGCGCAGTCAACATGTGGTTCAACATGTGGTAACATGTGGTTCATAACCACATACATAACCGTACCACACACACACAAGCACACCTTACTGACACCACGGCTCCCGGTTGCACCATGAGCGTGGTGTCCAGCTGGGGACCCCACGCCACGCCGACTCCCAGCCATCCTCTTCAGCACAGGCTGGGTCTCAACCATGCCTTCGCCACTGTCCCCCGCCGGCTGCAGCCACACACGACCACCATAATGGTGCAGCATGGCCAACGGGACACAAGGGTCGTGGAGTGTTGGGCAGCTGGCAGGTGGAACATGAGCACATGTATAGACACTGGCATGCACCCTGTGATTCACACACCTGCCTCACTGCCTGGGCTGAGCCACGCTTAGTCCTTCCCACATGCACCGCTGCTGCAGGACCAGGTTTACGTCCTGTTGCTGCAGCTGCTGAGCTGGGCGGCTGGGGTTGGGCTGCCTCTTTCGGTGGGCCAGCGGCATCCTTCTGTCTCCGCTGGGCTGCAGGGGGGGCCGAGGCCTGGTCGGCACCAGACCGTGTGTTGACAGGTTGAGCGCTGGCTGCCTCCTGCGACACACCGTCCAGTAGGGGCTCGGCTGCATGCTCCTCACCAGGGCCCTGCACAATCATGCACATCACATCACATGCACAACCACATGCAAAGTCAACGCACACCTACCACATCAGGCTTTGAATGCATGTAGGGGGGATGAGGCAAGCACCAAGGAGCCACCTCACCTGCTGAGACGGTGACAAGGGGTACAGGTATACCTCGATGACGTGGCCACCGGTCTCATTCCTCCATGTCACGAACGCTAGGCCAGTATTGTCAAGGAGTCCTCGCCAGGTATCAAGGCTGGTCCCCAGGTCAAGCATGTGGCCTGCCATGGTGGTGTAGTCCTCTGAGGTATAGGGCACATCCAGAACCGGCTCACGATCTTCATCGAGGTACACACGATACAAGGTACCCGTTTCCTTCAGCAACTCTTCCAATGCTTCAGCGGTGAATGGCGGTCGACGGCGATGAATGCTCATCGGCTCGCTTTCGCTACCGCCAACATTGAAGATGACCTCTACATCAAGGATGGTTGGGGCGGCCATTGGTGATTAAGCACTGAGCGACGAAGGTAGGATAGTGCACACAGCAATGCGTGCGGCTCCGATTTTTGCGCTTGTGTATTGCATCAAACACCACACCCAACCCAACAGTCGCGACCCGCATCAGCCACCGTCAACAGCGCAAGGGGCGACCCACACTACCACATACAAGCTGAAAGCCTCGTCGGCTGAAAGCACGGCCCATCACAAATAAATGCCACGGCCACGGCCAGGTGGGGCAACCACGCAGAACCCATAGTGACAGCTAGCGACAGGGCCGAAGCCTGAAATAGTGGTGACTCGTGATTGGTCTGATGCAGACCCAACCCGGTCTTCACGCCGTCCCAACATCGATGTGCCATCACGGGAACCACCGGATACGCGCTCCGAGCCCTCGTATGTGGCCGACATGGCGATGCTGAAAGTAGACGACGTTTACTTACGGCGGTCGACGTTGGTTGCAGGAATCGCGCTTTGTCACATTGGACTGACTTATTGCCGACGAGGGCCAATTTCCCCTTTGTACTTCAGCGATTGCAGCATGCTCGACAACTATCCCAAGCGGGGATCTCACACCCACCCCGTTCCCCACCCCGTTCCAAACCAGTGTGGCCCCCTCCCTCGCCTAGTCCCCTGCCACGGCCCCCCACACCCCCCAAGCCAGCTCGTTCCCCACCAGCTTGGCCCCCTCCCTCACCCTCACCGCTCCCAGGCCTCCCACCCACACCGCTAAGGCCAGCGCGTCCTCCAAAAGATTGGCCACCTCCCTCCCAGGTGTGGCCGCCACGGTCACCCATCACCACCTTCCTAGGCCGCCCGGTACCAACACTACCACCTAATTCATCCCACCCAACTCCCCGCTCCCCAACGCCGCCACAACGTCCCGGTAGGACACCAAGACAGCCTAACCCCCCCACACCTCCCCCAACAGCTCCTGAACCTCCACATCCCCCACCCACGCCTCTATCAGCCGTCCTTCGCCGTCTGTCAAATGGAGAGCCGCTCCCAGGAGATACAAGGCTCCTGCTGACCCGTCCATGCAAGGACGACCTTGTTCTCCGGCCAGAGGAGGCGCCACTGGGCCCAGGAGATGCAGGGCGACTGCTGGCCTGCCACTATGAGGACGACCTTGTTCTCCGGCCAGAGGAGGCGCCACTGGGCCCAGGAGATGCAGGGCGACTGCTGGCCCGCCACTATGAGGACGACCTTGTTCTCCGGCCAGAGGAGGCGCCACTGGGCCCAGGAGATGCAGGGCGGCTGCTGGCCCGCCACTATGAGGATGACCTTGTTCTCCGGCCAGAGGTAGAGTCAAGGAGCAGACGGGAAGAGGGTTGGTTGGGCGACGATGACGCCATGGAGACGGATGAGGAGGAGCAGTCAGAGAGAGCCGGTGTCAGTGTACCCACGGCAGTTGGCGGCATGACATCACTTGGATTGAGCCCCGTGGATCCCCCCTCCCCTCCCTCCCCTCCCCCGCCCCCACTCCTACAAATTAAGCCCTGCGTTTTTCCCTGCGCTTTTGTCCAACCTTGTCCGAATGGACTGAAATTTTGATAGATGGTGTTTTGCAGGAAATAAAACATATTGTTTTTTGAGAAATATTTTCAAAAAACAATATGTTTTATTTTCTGCAAAACACCATCTATCAAAATTTCAGTCCATTCGGACAAGGTTGGACAAAAGCGCAGGGAAAAACGCAGGGCTTAATTTGTAGGAGTGCCTTCCCTTCTCACCCCATGCAACAGGCAGCCCACCCGGTGGCAATGCAACAGGCAGCCCACGCAGTGGCGATGCAAAGGGTGGTTGTACACACAGGCAAATTAGTGCGGATATTCGTCATCCTAGGGGGGTAGTTTTTTGATGCGGTTCGCCTCGGATTGTCCTTGCGACTCCAACGCCACTTGACGCTTGTTGAAATTCTGAGTATGTGAGCAGTTGGAGTGTAGGTACCTACAGTACTGTAGATGTCTACAGTACTGTAGATGTCTACAGTACTGTAGACACCTACAGTACTGTAGGTCAGATTTGACAAGGTCTCTTGTAAATAGGGTACCATGCTGTTCTCCACATTCAAACCACCATTTGCTACCGCGATTGCACCGTCTGCTTCTGCGTGCTATAAATAGTGAGAGGCGTCGAAGCGTAGGCCCGCAAGCTCGATATGGATATTTGTGCCGAAAGTTGTGTCCACGCAATAAGGTCGCCATAGGGAGCTACATACATACGTGTTAGGTCTAAGGCCGGGGCCCGTCTCTATCGCAAGCTAGGTCCGTTCTGTCGGTTGTACTGGGTAGCTCGGCTTGCAAGCTCCCGCACAGCTGTGGATGTTAATGATGCCCCGCAATCACAACAACCTCCTGCACCGCACCCTCCTATGTAATATCGAGTGCGGCAGAGATTGCCGCAGAAGTTGTTTGCGGTTGGCCCTCAACCATCCATCATTACATCTAACCTCACATCACAACATCATGACTCTTAGCCTACATCATTAAATCAAACTGCCACTTGTGTTCCTGCCAATCACCGACTGCATGGTATGGGCAAGGGCTCTGGCTCTTGCAAGGGCTGGTCTCAGGGTCGATACCGAATCCTAGAGGCTGAATAAGGCTGGGCAGGGCTGGGCTGGGATTGGCAACATAGGCACGTTGTGTTGTCAGCACATTTGCACAGCACTGTCGGGATACCAAACTGTAGACATGGACAGTATTGTAGACATGGACAGTACTGTAGACATGGACAGTACTGTAGACATGGACAGTACTGTAGACATGGACAGTACTGTAGACATGGACAGTACTGTAGACATGGACAGTACTGTAGACATGGACAGTACTGTAGACATGGACAGTACTGTAGACATGGACAGTACTGTAGACATGGACAGTACTGTAGACATGGACAGTACTGTAGACATGGACAGTACTGTAGACATGGACAGTACTGTAGACATGGACAGTACTGTAGACATGGACAGTACTGTAGACATGGACAGTACTGTAGACATGGACAGTACTGTAGACATGGACAGTACTGTAGACATGGACAGTACTGTAGACATGGACAGTACTGTAGACATGGACAGTACTGTAGACATGGACAGTACTGTAGACATGGACAGTACTGTAGACATGGACAGTACTGTAGACATGGACAGTACTGTAGACATGGACAGTACTGTAGACATGGACAGTACTGTAGACATGGACAGTACTGTAGACATGGACAGTACTGTAGACATGGACAGTACTGTAGACATGGACAGTACTGTAGACATGGACAGTACTGTAGACATGGACAGTACTGTAGACATGGACAGTACTGTAGACATGGACAGTACTGTAGACATGGACAGTACTGTAGACATGGACAGTACTGTAGACATGGACAGTACTGTAGACATGGACAGTACTGTAGACATGGACAGTACTGTAGACATGGACAGTACTGTAGACATGGACAGTACTGTAGACATGGACAGTACTGTAGACATGGACAGTACTGTAGACATGGACAGTACTGTAGACATGGACAGTACTGTAGACATGGACAGTACTGTAGACATGGACAGTACTGTAGACATGGACAGTACTGTAGACATGGACAGTACTGTAGACATGGACAGTACTGTAGACATGGACAGTACTGTAGACATGGACAGTACTGTAGACATGGACAGTACTGTAGACATGGACAGTACTGTAGGCACCAGCAGCAGCGGGGGGGCAGTAGCAGCAGTAGGGGGGCAGCAGCAGCAGCAGCAGGGGGGCAGCAGCAGCAGCAGTAGGGGGGCAGCAGCAGCAGCAGTAGGGGGGCAGCAGCAGCAGCAGCAGGGGGGCAGCAGCAGCAGCAGCAGGGGGGCAGTAGCAGCAGTAGGGGGGCAGCAGCAGCAGCAGGGGCGCAGCAGCAGCAGCAGCAGTGGCAGCAGCAGCAGCAGCAGGGGGGCAGCAGCAGCAGCAGTAGGGGGGCAGCAGCAGCAGCAGTAGGGGGGCAGCAGCAGCAGCAGTAGGGGGGCAGCAGCAGCAGCGGCAGGGGGGCAGCAGCAGCAGCAGCAGGGGGGCAGCAGCAGCAGCAGTAGGGGGGCAGCAGCAGCAGCAGCAGGGGGGCAGCAGCAGCAGCAGCAGGGGGGCAGTAGCAGCAGTAGGGGGGCAGCAGCAGCAGCAGGGGCGCAGCAGCAGCAGCAGCAGTGGCAGCAGCAGCAGATATAGTAGGGGCACTGTAGCACCTACCTACCTTTTGGCTGCTTGATGACTGCTGCTAGGAAGGGGGGGGAGTGGAAGAGTGAAGGCGGGGAGGGGGGGTAGATGTGGAAGGCGGGAGGTGGGAGGCAGGGAGGCGGGAGACGGGGAGGCGGGAAGTGGAAGGCGGGAAGTGGAAGGGAGGTGCCCACTAGACCTGCAACCAAGGGGCGTGCACATGCGGTAGGGTGACCAGGCTGGGCACTGTGTTAGCTATCACCGTGGCCTTACCTTTGTGGTCCTCCTTGCCTCCTACCTGCTCACACCAGGCAACATATCCCATGCGCCAGTGGGTGGGACTGCGGTGGGGAGTGTAGGGTGTAGGGAAGGGAAGGTGGGGTGAGGTGGGGGTTGCGATGCCACGTCAATCGAAGGGTGGGAGAGGGGGAGAGGAGGCTTGACAAGTATGGGAGGGGAGAGGGAGGGAGAGGGGGAAGGGAGGGGGTGGTGGTGGTGGTGGGAAGAGGGTGGGTGGGGTGGGCTTTCTCCTGGCTGCTGTCAGGGGAGAGGTGACGGGGAGGGGGGAAGTGGGGGGTGGGTAGAGGTGGAAGTGGAGGGACGACAAGCTGGGCGTTGGTGGTGGGCGTGGGAAAGGGGAGGAAGAGGGGATGGGGAAGGGTGTGACGATCAATCCTGCAGCGGGACAAGGAGCATGCTAGCGCTTAAGGTGGGTACAGGGTGCCACATACCTGCACTCACCTTTTGCTGGGGTGTGGTGTATATGTGTGTGGGAGGAAGGGGAGGAAGGGGAGGGAAGGGAAGGGGAGGTCCATAGGGAGGGCGAGAGAAGTGGGGAGGGCATTGATAGTCTTAGGTGTAGGCGCACAAGACCTGCGGCAACGGTGTGACGATTTGTCAACGGAAGCAAACATTGGACATGGGTACTGGATGCACTCACCAATAGAGTAGACCGAGGGAGATGTAGAGCTGGCAGATGGAGGGGCGGGTGTAGCAGCCCTCCATTAGAACCCACCTTCCTGGGCTGGGCTGGGCTGGGCTGGGCTGGGCTGGGCTGGGCTGGGCTGGGCTGGGCTGGGCTGGGCTGGGCTGGGCTGGGCTGGGCTGGGCTGGGCTGGGCTGGGCTGGGCTGGGCTGGGCTGGGCTGGGCTGGGCTGGGCTGGGCTGGGCTGGGCTGGGCTGGGCTGGGCTGGGCTGGGCTGGGCTGGGCTGGGCTGGGCTGGGCTGGGCTGGGCTGGGCTGGGCTGGGCTGGGCTGGGCTGGGCTGGGCTGGGCTGGGCTGGGCTGGGCTGGGCTGGGCTGGGCTGGGCTGGGCTGGGCTGGGCTGGGCTGGGCTGGGCTGGGCTGGGCTGGGCTGGGCTGGGCTGGGCTGGGCTGGGCTGGGCTGGGCTGGGCTGGGCTGGGCTGGGCTGGGCTGGGCTGGGCTGGGCTGGGCTGGGCTGGGCTGGGCTGGGCTGGGCTGCAACACAAGGGAGGCAACAGTGGGAACGTTGTGAGAGGTGATGAAATGGTGGTGGTGGTGGTGGTGGTGGTGGTGGTGGTGGTGGTGAGGTGGACTGGGAGGGGGTGGTAATCAGGGGGGTACTAGGCGTGATTGTAAGACCTGCAGCAACCAGGTGTGGTAGCGGTTAGGCTGGATACTAAGGGCTATGCTGCGCAATGCTAGCTCCTTCGAAGCTCTTACCTTGGTCCTAAGCTCTTACCATAGTCCGTCTGGCCTCTTCGCTGCTCACAACACGTTGTACCTGCCTTGCGTTGGTGCATCAATGCTTGCGATTCATTGCGGAGAATCGTTGCGAGGAAACTGGCCGCGAGGCTAGCTGCGATGCTGGCTGCGAGGCTGGCTGCGAGGCTGGCTGCGAAACTGGCTGCGAGGCTGGCTGCGAGGAAAATGGCTGCGAGGCTGGCTGCGAGGTGAGATCCTCGCACCGAGCTGCCTCACAGGTATGCTTCTGCGCTGCTGGACCAGCTGTGTGGCCGCGAGGTTGATTGCCGAGTATGTGGCTGCGAGTATGGGCTAGATGTGGCTGCGAGTATGGGTAACCTCGTGCGATGCCATCTGTGGACCAGCTGTGTGGCCGCGAGGTTGATTGCCGAGTATGTGGCTGCGAGTATGGGCTAGATGCGGCTGCGAGTATGGGTAACCTCGTGCGATGCCATCGCTGCAATACCGGCTACACGATGATGCGACTAAGTGTTGGACGGATGCCTTAAATGCAAGTGAGATGTTCAGAATTTTTCTAAGTGCTTAAAGGCTACAGGTCTCTCGAGGTACCTCGAGGTACCTCGAGGTACTGTAGATGTCTACAGTACTGTAGATATCTACAGTACTGTAGGTGTCTACAGTACTGTAGATGTCTACAGTACTGTAGATGTCTACAGTACTGTAGGTACCTACAGTACTGTAAGTGGTCTCTCGAGGTACCTCGAAGTACCTCGAGGTACTGTAGATGTCTACAGTACTGTAGATGTCTACAGTACTGTAGGTGTCTACAGTACTATAGATGTCTACAGTACTGTAGATGTCTACAGTACTGTAGGTACCTACAGTACTGTAGGTGGTCTCTCGAGGTACCTCGAGGTACCTCGAGGTACTGTAGATGTCTACAGTACTGTAGATGTCTACAGTACTGTAGGTGTCTACAGCACTGTAGATGTCTACAGTACTGTAGATGTCTACAGTACTGTAGGTACCTACAGTACTGTAAGTGGTCTCTCGAGGTACCTCGAGGTACCTCGAGGTACTGTAGATGTCTACAGTACTGTAGATGTCTACAGTACTGTAGGTGTCTACAGTACTGTAGATGTCTACAGTACTGTAGATGTCTACAGTACTGTAGGTACCTACAGTACTGTAAGTGGTCTCTCGAGGTACCTCGAGGTACCTCGAGGTACTGTAGATGTCTACAGTACTGTAGATGTCTACAGTACTGTAGGTGTCTATAGTACTGTAGATGTCTACAGTACTGTAGATGTCTACAGTACTGTAGGTACCTACAGTACTGTACGTGGTCTCTCGAGGTACCTCGAGGTACCTCGAGGTACTGTAGAGGTCTACAGTACTGTAGATGTCTACA
Source organism: Haematococcus lacustris (assembly GCA_030144725.1). Lineage (NCBI taxonomy): Eukaryota > Viridiplantae > Chlorophyta > Chlorophyceae > Chlamydomonadales > Haematococcaceae > Haematococcus > Haematococcus lacustris. Next base: position 19,210,872 of record JASKMD010000003.1, on the reverse strand, counting down.
GTACTGTAGATACCTACAGTACTGTAAGTGGTCTCTCGAGGTACCCCGACAGTACTGTAGACACCTACAGTACTGTAGGAGCCTACAGTACTGTAGGTGTCTACAGTACTGTTCGTGTACTCGCGAGGTACCCCGACAGTACTGTAGACACCTACAGTACTGTAGCATAGCCGTATCTCACCAACCGCGCAAAATCACGAATTTTAGTTTCAACCCCCAATCTTACAATGCCTTCATTTGACTATGTACCAAGTCCGAGGCTCCGAATCTCAAAAATGCTGTTACTAATTTGCCTGAGTGTATTGGTGCCAGATGCTCCATGGGCTGCCCCCATGCATCCTCCACCACCTCCCAAACCTCCACCACCACCTCCCAGTCAGAGTCCGAGGTGATATCTGAGCAGTCGATGGACACAGGCGGCAGCTCTGACGACAGTGGTGACCGCAACAACAGAGGCATCAAGGGAAGACACGCCCAACATGCACAGCGAGGTGAAGGTGTTGCCAGGGGTGGACGAGGCAGCAGAGGCGGCAGTGCGAGCAGAGGTCGAGGCCGGGGCCGGTCCCGTGGACGTAGTGTTGGCCGCCCTCGTAACAGTAGGAGGGGGGGGGACAGCAGAGACAGGGGCCCCCGTCTGGAGAGAGGGAGGAGGCGTTGCAGGACAACAGACATCCAGCGACGCTTGAGTGAGCCTGTGTCTGCATGGCACCCTATGACCACTACGTATGACAACTTGGAGAGGATCCACAACTGGATGAAAGTCATCAATCCTGATGCCAAGGTGCTGAAGGCGCACCTGTTGGAGCTGGGCTACATGTTCGGACAAGGGGAGCTACGTACGCCTCACAACCACCCCAGCACTCCGTACTTGTACCGACAGACATTGGAGACCTTTGACCAGCCAGAGAGTCGGCTCCATGTCTGCAACGGCATGGCTGAGCGTCCCTGTGGGCACACCTTTGGCTACCTGCCCCGGTGGGTGCTAAGTTTAACCAAGTACCCATGACCGACGACCCATGTCCTTTGCCACAGGTTGAATATGTTGCCATGACAAAAGATGCGTAGGGTTAGGGGTAAACCCATGACTTTGTGACATGTGTTGCAGAGATCAGTGGACAGAGCACGAGAAGGAGGTGTGCCCCAAGTGCAAGCTCAGACGCTTTGAGGGTGAGATAAGGGTCAGGGTTAACAAGAGTTAGGTTCAAGGGTGAACACCACAGAGGGCAAGGATGTGGTGTGACAGGCTTTGCACATGCATGATGTTATAGGTGACCGCGATAACCTGCGGCCCCGAGCAGAATTTTTCTACCTGGAACTGGAGGAGACCTTGAATACCATCCTCCTCAGCCCTGGGATGCAAATGTGGTTCAACAGGGACGTGGACAAGGGCCCGGGATCTTTCTATGCCAGTGAGTGAACGTTCATCAGATGCAACGTGGTTGAATAGAACACACTTAACATATTGCTGGATGGGCACAGGTGAGGCTGGCAAGTTCATGAGAGACAGCGTGGGAGCTGACCAGTTCGACAACCCGTACGCAGTGCGCTTGAGCCTGGGCATCGATTGGGTAAAGATCACTGAGAAACAGTCCGTCGGGATTATTGTTCTGCAGGTATTTGCATAAGGAGCAAACACGCCAAACACAGATAACCCTAACCCTAGCCCTATCGCCATCCCTAGCCCTATCCCCATCCCTATCCCTGTTCCTAGCCCTAGCCCTAGCCCTAGCCCTAGCCCTAGCCCTAGCCCTGTCCCTAGCCCTAGCCCTAGCCCTAGCCCTAGCCCTAGCCCTAGCCCTATCCCCAGCCCTAGCCATATCCCTAGCCCTAGCCCTAGCCCTAGCCCTAGCCCTAGCCCTAGCCCTAGCCCTAGCCCTACACTCACGATAAATAGGGCCGACGCGAGGGCCTTTTTTGCATCGGATGGACTTTCTGCTCCGATAGAACGATAGAGCGTTGAGTTTAAGGGGGACCTCGCTCTTGAATGAAGTCCTAACTCGCAGCGGTTGCGGAGATATAACGATCCGCGCGCGAGGTACCCCCCCCTTTTGGGGAATCTGTACAGATGCCCGTCTAATGGGCCCGCCATCTGTACAGATGCATGTCGATGGCCTCAAGGATATGCGGCATCTGTACAGATGCCTTCCTTGCATCTGTACAGATACCACTTATTGTCATCTGTACAGATTTTGTTTGGATATCTGTACAGATATGTGAATCTGTACAGATATTTATAGGTAAATCTGTACAGATAGCGTTAAGGTAACATCTGTACAGATTTTGAGAGGTTATCTGTACAGATGCCGGGGGTGATTATCTGTACAGATGGCGATTTAAAGCATCTGTACAGATACACCTATAATTATCTGTGCAGATGCCCCTAAATTAAATCTGTACAGATAGCAAGGGTTAAATCTGTACAGATGTTGACAAATCGTATCTGTACAGATGGCTATAGGTGTATCTGTACAGATGCCGGAGGTATTTATCTGTACAGATGGCGATTTAAAGCATCTGTACAGATACACCTAATATTATCTGTACAGATGCCCGAAAATTAAATCTGTACAGATAGCAAGGGTTAAATCTGTACAGATGTCGACAAGTCGTATCTGTACAGATGGCAAGAGGTGTATCTGTACAGATAGCAAGGAGCATCTGTACAGATACCCGGGGGTTTGAATGTCTTACCATATCACGCCCACGCGATCACATTGAGACCTTCAACGATGGCCTTGCTTGGACATCGTAATCTGTAGCAAACCGCCATGCAGCCTCACGCCATGCAGCCTCACGCGTTCGACCTAATAAGTGGCCACGATCAGCAACAATTAGCCTACATCAAGCGTTGTGACTCGCGATTTCGCGATGTGGTCCCTCGCCTTAGCCTTCAGCCTCACAGCCATACGCGAACAGTCACAACAAGGAGGCGCAGCTACTAGCTACAGGAAATATGCAGGAGTCGTAGCCAGGAGGCGCAGCAAGAACAGCCTGGAGCAGCGGAGCGGATGAACAAGAAAAGCAAGGGGAGCACGAACAACGACGACAAAGGTGCGATCAGCGCATCCCAATCGGGGGTGCATCATATGTGGCATGTGATGCGTTGCGTGTGCGTGTGCAGTGCAAAGTAAGCACCGCAAGGAGTGGAAACTTGCAAAGGTAGCTGTGAGCAATAGCCTTGCTTTGCAACCATGAGCATTAGCCAAGAGTGATTAGGAGCTCTCAACAGCTAGAGGCCACAGCCATCAGCCGCTGCAAGGGGCAGAAGCCACAAGCTGAAGCCAAGAGCAACAGCGAGGAGCAGCTGGCACCGATGGCGAGGCACAACCAGGAGGCGTAGCAAGCAACAAGAAAGAATGGGTGAGTCTAAGCACCGCTCTAATTTCCACCCTTCTATTACTGTCCCTTGTCTTGGTGTTGAGTCATTGCGTTGCGCAGGTGTGCATAAGTAGCTTGGGGCTGCAGCCATGAGCAGCTGCCAAGAGTAGTAGCCAAGACAAAAAGCCCCTTCCCTACCCAGCCCAGCCCAGCCCAGCCCAGCCCAGCCCAGCCCAGCCCAGCCCAGCCCAGCCCAGCCCAGCCCAGCCCAGCCCAGCCCAGCCCAGCCCAGCCCAGCCCAGCCCAGCCCAGCCCAGCCCAGCCCAGCCCAGCCCAGCCCAGCCCAGCCCAGCCCAGCCCAGCCCAGCCCAGCCCAGCCCAGCCCAGCCCAGCCCAGCCCAGCCCAGCCCAGCCCAGCCCAGCCCAGCCCAGCCCAGCCCAGCCCAGCCCAGCCCAGCCCAGCCCAGCCCAGCCCAGCCCAGCCCAGCCCAGCCCAGCCCAGCCCAGCCCAGCCCAGCCCAGCCCAGCCCAGCCCAGCCCAGCCCACCCCCACCCCCACCCCCACCCCCACCCCCACCCCCACCCCCACCCCCACCCCCACCCCCACCCCCACCCCCACCCCCACCCCCACCCCCACCCCCACCCCCACCCCCACCCCCACCCCCACCCCCACCCCCACCCCCACCCCCACCCCCACCCCCACCCCCACCCCCACCCCCACCCCCACCCCCACCCCCACCCCCACCCCCACCCCCACCCCCACCCCCACCCCCACCCCCACCCCCACCACCTCCTCCATCACCCTACCACAAGAAGCAGGCGCATGGAGCGCAGGAGCAGCCAGGAGCTGCAGCCATGGAGGCGCTGCCAGGTAGGTATAGAAGTGGCGCTAGCAAAGTGTGAGTGGCCAGCCCTTGCACATGAGTGGTCCGCTGCCCAGCCTAACCCGCAACGATGCTCCTTGTTTACTGCAGGTCCCACGGTCAGCCCTCCCCCCTTCCCCCCCCTTCCCCCTTCCCCCTTCCCCCTTCCCCCTTCCCCCTTCCCCCTTCCCCCTACACCCCTTTCCCCCCCTTCCCCCTTCCCATCCCTGTCCCACCACCTCCAAGTTTGCCACCCCACCTACCTCCCCCCTTTCCCACCCCCCGCCCCACAACGCACGCACGACGCTGCAACCCTCTCCCTACCCTACCTTTGGCGTAGCAACCCTCTCCCTACCCTACCCTTGGCGTAGCAATCTGGAGCGGGCAACACGGAGCGGGCAGCTTGGAGTGGGATCCCGTAGTAGCAGGCCATCCAGCCCACCCTGGCCATGCCATGGACACACACCGCAATGACCCTACCCATCCCTCTCCAAAGGGGACGATAGCTTGATGGTATAGCACTTGGATGGTTTTCAGCCCGTGCTTGTTGTGCGACATGGCATAGGTGTAGGTGTGGTAGGTGGGCGTCAATGGTAGTGTGGTGGGTCAAGGATAGCTTGGTGATGTCATTGTTGGTGTTGTATGGTGTTGTCACCTTGTCACCTTATGTAGAGGTGTTGCAAGTCGTTGATGCATCAATGCATATGCTTGTCTTGTTGCGATGTTGTTGTGTTGTCATTGTGGTGTGGTGTGTCGTTGTGTTCTTGTGTTGTCACCATGGTGTGGTGTGGTGTGGTGGTCTTGTTGTTGTTGTCGTTGGTGTAGTTGATGGTGATGTCATTGTTGGTGTTGTATGGTGTTGTCACCTTGTCACCTTATGCGGAGGTGTTGCAAGTCGTTGATGCATTAATGCATATGCTTAGCATGCCCATAGGGAGGTGTCTCGGGGTGATGGTGCACTAAGACATGTGTATATGAGTAGTGTAGTGAGGTGTTGCGGGGTGTTTGGGTGTCAATACATGTGTTTTGCGGGGATGTTGCGGGGTGTTTGGTCGTCAATACATGTGTTTTGCGGGGGTGTTGCGAGGTGTTGCGGGGTGTTTGGGTGTCAATACATGTGTTTTGCGGGGGTGTTGCGGGGTGTTTGGGTGTCAATACATGTGTTTTGCGGGGGTGTTGCGAGGTGTTTGAGCGTCAACACATGTGTTTTGCGGGGGTGTAGCGAGGTGTTGCGGGGTGTTTGGACAAGGAGATATGTAACAAGCGTCCGAACAGATACTCAAACAAGCGTCTGTACAGATAGCAAAACAAGCGTCTGTACAGTTAGCAAAGCAAGCATCTGCACAGATAGCAAAGAGGCATCTGTACAGATAGCAAAGAGGCATCTGTACAGATAGCTCAGAGGCATCTGTACAGATAGCTAAAAGGAGCATCTGTACAGATAGCGAAGGAGGCATCTGTACAGATGCTATTGACTATCTGTACAGATAGCTTTGCATACATCTGTACCGATAGCAACCTAGCGTATCTGTACAGATACGTGGTTAGGAAAATCGCGGTCAAATTGCGTCGCAACGGATGCACGGAGTTGCGTAAGACTTGTACCGTTCGAACGGCCTTCTACTCCTCTTTCCAATGAGCTATGGTCGGTCCAATCGCGACCGGTCCTTGTTTATCGTGAGTGTAGCCCTAGCCCTAGCCCCAGCCCATACATATGAAGCGTGTCCACCCCAGGTCATGGATGTGCCCACCAAGTACATGAGCAAGGACGAGACCTGGGCTATTGTGGGTGTGATCTTGGGTGCTGACAAGTCCAAGTTTGTGGAGGGCTACGTGAACCAGGTGAACCAGCAGGGGAACATGTTCCAGAACCACGTCAGCATGATACCTGACTAACAGGCTGCTTATGTGTTTGGCAGTTGCTGGTGGACCTGCGTGACTCGCTGGATGAGAGCATGCGAGACAGCTGGGTCTATCTGCACGCCCCCAAAGGCTACCGTGGTGCCAATGTGGCCCACGAGATCCGGCTGTACCCCATGCTGGCCAGCGTGGTGGCGGACACTCCGGCTCGGTGAGTAGGGGCCACATATACACCACCAACAAGTTGGGTGTAAGGCCAATGATGCATGGTGCTTTGCAGGATGTGTTTGATGAAGAGTCTTGGCCATGGTGCTTGCATGAACTGTGCCTGGTGCTGGCTGCGGACCCCTGGTGACGGTGGTGTGCACCCGAAGGGTTACTGGCTGCCGGTGGAGGTGTTGGTGCCAGACCTGAGCCGCTACCCTCCACCCCCTCGTGAAGAAGATGCTGGTGTGGGCGCTGGGGTGGGGAGAGGGTCGCTATACGGGCAGGGCGGCTAGTGTGGTTGGTGGCTCAGGGCGTGCAGGATTGAGAAGCCAGGGTGCAGGACAGGGTGGAGGTCAGGTCGCTGGCCAGGGTGCGAGCCAGGGTGCTGACCCGGTAGGCCAGCAAGGTGATCAGGGTGGGCATGCTGATCGGGTTGAAGAGCAAGATGGAGAGGCAGAGGGTGATGGCGGCGAGGTTGGTGGAGGAGCTGCTGGTGGCCAGGGGCAAGAAGGTGAACCCGTGGCGGGCAGGGGTGTGGTGGGCGAGTGGTTTGAGGCTTGGATGTGGGAACGTCGGAATCGTTTGTCTGAGGAGGACATGCAGACACGTGGCGCAGCCGTAGAGGGTGGCTGGGTGAAGGGCACCGACATCGGGTGTTGGGGCCGGCCTATAGTGACCAAGTACCTCAAGTACGTGCAGGCCAAGTGGCTGCATGTGGTGCCCATCGCGCACGCCTTCCTATTTGGTGTTGTGAAGCACCATATGCAGTGGCTGTTCTCCAAAAGCGGGCCTTTTAGCAAGCGCCAAGGCAACGACAAGGAGAGTCCACGTGAGACGATGATCAAGCGCTTCGAAGACATGCACTTCCCTGTGACGTTTGGACGACAGCTGAAGCACACAGAGGATTTCACGTGAGTGAGCTGATCTGTAAGGGTCTGTAAGGGTCTACAGTACTGTAGGGGTCTACAGTACTGTAAAGGTCTACAGTACTTTAGGGGACTACAGTACTTTAGGGGTCTACAGTACTGTAGGGGTCTACAGTACTGTAGGGGTCTACAGTACTTTAGGGGTCTACAGTACTGTAGAGGTCTACAGTACTGTAGGGGTCTACAGTACTGTAGGGGTCTACAGTACTGTAGGGGTCTACAGTACTGTAGAGGTCTACAGTACTTTAGGGTTCTACAGTACTGTAGGGGTCTACAGTACTGTAGGGTTCTACAGTACTTTAGAGGTCTACAGTACTGTAAGGGTCTACAGTACTGTAGACCCCTACAGTACTTTAGGGGTCTACAGTACTGTAGGGGTCTACAGTACTGTAGAGGTCTACAGTACTGTAGGGGTCTACAGAACTGTAGAGGTCTACAGTACTGTAGGGGTCTACAGTACTGTAGGGGTCTACAGTATTGTAGGGGTCTACAGTACTGTAGAGGTATACAGAACTGTAGAGGTCTACAGTACTGTAGGGGTCTACAGTACTGTAGGGGTCTACAGTACTGTAAGGGTCTACAGTACTGTAGGGGTCTACAGTACTGTAGGGGTCTACAGTGCTGTAGAGGTCTACAGTACTGTCGAGGTCTACAGTACTGTCGGGGTCTACAGTACTGTAGGGGTCTACAGTACTGTAGGGTTCTACTGTACTGTAGGGGTCTACAGTACTGTAGGGGTCTACAGTACTGTCGAGGTCTACAGTACTGTAGGGGTCTACAGTACTGTAGGGGTCTACAGTACTGTAGGGGTCTACAGTACTGTAGGGGTCTACAGTACTGTAGAGGTCTACAGTACTGTAGAGGTCTACAGTACTGTAGGGGTCTACAGTACTGTAGGGGTCTACAGTACTGTAGGGGTCTACAGTACTGTAAGTGTCTACAGTACTGTAGGGGTCTACAGTACTGTAGGGGTCTACAGTACTGTAGAGGTCTACAGTGCTGTAGAGGTCTACAGTAGTGTCGAGGTCTACAGTACTGTAGGGGTCTACAGTACTGTAGGGGTCTACAGTACTGTAGGGGTCTACAGTACTGTAGGGTTCTACTGTTCTGTAGGGGTCTACAGTACTGTAGGGGTCTACAGTACTGTAGGGGTCTACAGTACTGTAGGGGTCTACAGTACTGTAGAGGTCTACAGTACTGTAGGGGTCTACAGTACTGTAGGGGTCAACAGTACTGTAGGGGTCTACAGTACTGTAGGGGTCTACAGTACTGTAAGGGTCTACAGTACTGTAGGGGTCTACAGTACTGTAAGGGTCTACAGTACTGTAGGGGTATACAGTACTGTAGGGGTATACAGTACTGTAGGGGTATACAGTACTGTAGGGGTATACAGTACTGTAGGGGTCTACAGTACTGTCAGGGTCAACAGTACTGTAAGGGTCTACAGTACTGTAGGGGTATACAGTACTGTAGGGGTATACAGTACTGTAGGGGTCTACAGTACTGTCAGGGTCACATGACACATGTAAACAACTCCCCCTTCACAACACTGATGTGAGTCATCTTGCTACAGGGGGTGGATCATGGATGACTTCATGCACTTCGTCCGTTATGGCTGGCAGTACGTGTTTCGTGACATCGTGACAGTGGAGAACGGGCACCTGCCCATTTGGAAGGCGTTGGTGAAGGCTGTGCTGCACTACTTGACATCAGGTAAGCAAGGTTACCGCAACAGCTGCATCAAGTATAGTATAATGTCGGAGGCCAAGCTGTTACGGGAAAATAACGGTCGAGGCTGGGTCGAGAGTTGCGGTAAACGTCGAGGCGCAGCCGAGACGTTTACGCAACTCGAGACCTGGCCGAGATTGTTATTTGGACGTGAACAGCGCTGGCCGAGACATTATGCGATATCCCTTTACATTACGAGTACCTTCTCTAGCTGTCGCGGCTAGCCTTACCGTTACCTAAGCATCGCGCAGCTGAAGCGAACACGTTTGAGGTGCAAGCCGCTTTTCCAGTAATTGGGGTCTAGTTGCGCACTTTCCCGGTAATTGAGGTCAAGGCTCGCACTTTTCCCGTAATTTTGACCAAGGCTCGCACTTTTTCAGTAATTTTGTTAAGGCTCGCACTTTTCCCGTAATTGGTGCAAGGCGCGCACTTTTCTCACTTCTCATTCCCGCCTGAGTTTGGTTCGAGTCCCAAGCTCTTGTCCCAGACTTCATCGTAGTCTCAGCCATCATGCCCGATAGCACAGAAAAACAGTGGACGACGATGTTGAGCACGAGTCCCTCGATTTAACTTGCCGCCCCCTCCGCTGGAGATTGCAACTGCACGTCTTGCAGCAGCAAGACTGTCAGGTGAGAACAACCGCGTTGACTATGGTAACCGCCTTGACCAACATTGACCTTATTTTGCTGCCAGCATTGACGACAACGACCACCGCATAAATGACCACCCCAAGTAAGCTAGCTCAATTCACCACAACAGCTTGCGGACGCGACAGCCAAGCCAAGCTTTGCTGATGCGACAATGGAGCTCTTGGACTCCGCGGTTTGCGGTCTCTAACGGGTGGGCCTTGCAAAGCCACGCGAGCAATAGGCGGATGTTGTCGCTTAGCCTGACTTCTGCCATTATTCAGCTTTGTGCGATAGTTGTCTATCTTGCATAACAGGCCCTTGCCTATTGCCGCTGCCTGGAGTCACGCATATCATATTCTACCTAGCTGCTGCCCTTGCCATGCTTCACCCTATGTAGTTGCCCGCATCCTGCCCCTGGCTGCTGCCTACTGTGACCTTGTTACCCCTGCTGCTGCCCTTCCCTGCGGCCTGCTGTCTCTCATTGCTTAGATACTAATGCATATGGCTGCTGCCGGACGTGTCAAGTTTCCATTGCTGCCGCCTATGCCGTGTGCTACGCCCAGCTGCTGCCGAATGCTGACCTTGCTACCCCTGGCTGCTGCCCTTCCGTGCGGCCAACTGCCTCTCATTGCCTAGGTTGTAGTGCATATGGCTGCTGCCGGACGTGTCAAGTTTCCATTGCTGCCGCCCATGCCGTGTGCTACGCCCAGCTGCTGCCGAATGCTGACCTTGTTACCCCTGGCTGCTGCCCTTCCGTGCGGCCTACTGCCCCTCATTGCCTAGGTAGAAGTGCATATGGCTGCTGCCGGACGCGTCAAGTTTCCATTGCTGACGCCCATGCCGTGTGCTACGCCCAGCTGCTGCCGAATGCTGACCTTGTTACCCCTGGCTGCTGCCCCCCCCGTGCGGCCTACTGCCCCTCATTGCCTAGGTGCAGGTGGCTTCTGCTGGACGCGTTATGTAGCTCTAGCTGCCGCCCATGCCTCAACATGCTTAACCCTAGCTTCCCGACCTACTCCCTGGTGTTTTGCTCGACGCTGAATCGCCCTGGGCAGACTGCTCCGAACTGCCGTATTGCCCTCGCCAATGTTGTCGCCAATCGCGTGCTTTGTTACAGATTGGACGAAATATGTGTTTATCTGTGTGGCAGGGTTAGCGCATTGCGTCGTAAGTTGTAGGGTGCTGGTCGGTTGAGTTTAGTGTGGTGCACGTTTTTTGTCTTTCCTGTAAAAGCTGTAATTGTGGTAATCAACCCCGTGATAGCCCTCTCACGTCCCGACGTCTGTATAATGTCAACTTTACGACTATATAACGATTTGTGATTTTCTCGTAATGGAAAGGGATGATTGTATAACGTGAAGCATTACATGGTCCTGTGTTGCATGCCCTTCAGAGGGAGATCCGCAGCGGAGCCCGGACATGACCACAGAGGCTAAGGCACTGTATGAGGCCAGGCTGAAGGCGGGTATGGACGAGGGCGCTGACGCCATTCACACCTATGCCTACCTGCTGGCTGAGAAGGACTGGCTTGGAGAGGACGTGCCGATCTCCTTGTTCTCCAGCAACCTCCATATGTTGTGCTGCCGGTGCGTGCCACCATGCTCCACCAACCATTGGCCATTGCTTACAACAGGTCACAAATACACTGATGCATTTGATAAGGTGTGCATGTGCTGCTCATGCAGGTTGCCTGATCAAGAGCGTGAGCGCGGTCGAGCTTGCTGGGTGACTGAGTTCTTCGTGGAGCGCGCTATGCAGCGTGCCAAGCACTTCAGTGGCTCCCATGCTGCTGGGCTGCAGGTGACCTTGGCCATGTGTTTGAGGGAGCGCTTGAGCCGACAGATGCAGCAGTGGTTCAACTCACACAGGCATAAGCATGGGAGGGATGCATGGGCTGAAGACCAGGAGGGTGAAGGAGTGGATGAGGAGGGTGAGGAGGATAAGGAGGACAGCAAGGCAGCTGGCCAGCAGAGGCGGAAGAGCAGCAAGGGTGTCAGGGATGCGAAGCCGGTGCCTGCGGAGGAGATGTGCCAGCTCTTGGGGTGTGGTTACAATGAGTGCCCAAATGGTGGGGAGGGCGAGGAGTGGGTGCGCCAGGCATGCATCAAGTTCAGGGAGGAGTTCTTGTCTGAGAGCACAGTGTGGAGCGATGCAGACTTCAATGCAGTGTTTACAGATCACGTCAGTGGTGTCAGCCCAGCAGTGCCCCAGCGTGTCAAGTACTTCAAGCGTGCAGAGTGCAACGGGCAGGTCATGCACAGTGTAATCTACACCAAGGTCCATGTGCGTAACAGCAACTGGGTAATGAACCAGTACCAACAGATCATACCTGGGCAATACACAGGGGAGCATGAGTTGGTTGCTGTGTGGGGGGTGGTACCATATGCATCACATATCCAGTTCTGGGTGCGTGTGGAGCACCCACACAAGCAGGGTGTTTTCCTGCGCCTAGCCATTGCACGCCTGTACTGCACCACCCCTGTTCCACAGCTAGACACATTAGCGGTAGCACGAGGCACACCCCTTGCTGAGGACGACTCAGCAACAGCAAAGAAGCGAGTACCAGCAAAAAGGAAGCAGCCTTCACGGTCTACACAGCCCAGCAAGAAGCAGAAAGCAGATCAGCAGCCGGCTACAGTCCCTGCAGCTGCACCCACAGGCACACAAGGTGATGGCCATGGGTCAGACAGCCAGGAGGACGAGGCCCCAACACAGGTCAGGCGTTCAGGGCGCAAGCCAAGCCAGCGGCAGCTTTACCAAGCTCCCCTTCCCACACCGGTGCGCCAGCAGCGCTCACTTGTTGGCCGGCTTCCAACCACTCTTTACTCAGCAGCTGGCCCTCACGACTGGTTTGCGATAGATGGGGCTAAGCTCACACACCTGCTGGTGCCCTTCTTCCCGCACAAGGAGGGTGGGGGAGACATGTACTTTGTTCCTTTCAGCAACAAATCCATGGACAAGTAGGCAACAGGGGCTACATGAGTCACAGAGATGTTGAATGACCTTGCAATGTCTGTCAGTCATGGTGTAAGTATGAATGGCTCTTACAAGCTCCTTTGTCTATTACTTTGCGCCACAGCACACAACATGATTCATTCAAACATCTCATGACCAAATCTCATGACCACAACTATCAGCCGCCGAATCCGGTGTGCTTGTACTAGTCGCGAAGACAAGCAGGGTCACCATGAAAAACACAGTAACGATTAAATAAATGAGCTCTGAAAACCGCTTAAAAATAGCCTACAGTACTGTAGACATCTACAGTACTGTAGATGTCTACAGTACTGTAGGTACCTCCACTCCAACAGCTCACATACTCAGAATTTCAACACGCGCCAAGTGGCGATGGAGTCGCAAGGACAATCCGAGGCGAACCGCATCAAAAAACTACCCCCCTAGGATGACGAATATGTGGACTAATTTGCCTGAGTGCACCGCCCGACCTCACCCTTCACCTACCTGGGTGTGCTCATCACCATGACGCTGGACTGGAACCACAACACACCGCTATGATCACCCAGCTCCGCCAAAAACTCGAGAGACTCAGACGCTCCTTTGCCAGTGCCAGACAGGCCATACACATCATACGCACGGCCATCATCCCCAGCCTAGCCTATAGCTTCTGCGCCGTGCCCTGCACCCCAGGGGACCTCGAGCTATACGACAGGTCCATCAATCAATGCGTGAAGCTCAAACTCAGACTCCCCCTGGGAACGCCCAACGCCATCGTCAGAGAAGACGCCGGGAAACTAGGCATGGGCATCAGCTCCACAGCTCAGGAGTATTACGCTTGCAACACAACAGCCCTCACACAAAGCCTCCAGTCCACAGATGTCACGCACGCCCACATCTCAAGGAGCATGCTACACAAACAAATCACATGGCTTAATACCCAGGCCAACACTCAAGGACACCGCATGCTCACCCTCTTCCACCATACTCTCAGGGCACGGCAACTAGTCTATACCTCACTAGCCGGGCTGTCAGCCACGGAAGGGGGACTACCCCTCTACCCCGAGGAATGCCACACACTCGGCCGCCTCATCACGCAAGCCAACAGTTCTCATGCACACGATGTCGTCAGCGCCAGCATCACCTGCCTCAAAAGCCTAGGCATCATCCACGCATCTGAGCTCAGCTGCGAGGGCAACACACAAATTATCACGGGTGGCATGCTCACATCGAAATACGGGAAAAAGGTCAAGCAGAAACACATTATCGCCCTCAACAAACTTGCGGCCATGGCGGCCCAGCCCTCATGCCCTGACGCGACCGCAACGCGCACCATCCGGGACAACCGCAACACATCACTTACCCTACCGCCCGACCAACGCAAAATCACACCCTGGGCCGCGGGCCTCACGGAACTTGCACCCACACCCGCCGAGGCGGACACTAGAACCCGCTATATGGATATGAAAGCGTATGCGGTCATGCACGCAACGCGACCAGACACGACGGAGCGGGCAGCAGCGGCGCCCGCAGCCCACGATGCCATTAGGTCAAGCTCACGGCTGCTGCAACGAGAGCAACAAGCAACACCCCCGAAAACAACGGAGCCTACCCGGCCCAAGGCGGGCACAAAACGGAACAAGGATGGCAGACATGTCCACACAATCCCGGCTGACATCGTGCGCATACCAGGCCTGGACGTCCCGGGGCTCTCAAGCTGGAAGGTGGACAAAGCCTGCCGGTGCAAACTCACGGACATAGGGCGCACACTTGGGGCCATGTTCGACCACCAAGAGGTCATCACCAACATAGACGGTTGGCAATGGGACGGCATCAATAAGGAAAGCTACTACAAGGTGCACTGGAAACCTACAGTCATAGAACGGTGGGCATTACACCTATGTGCTAAAGAAGGCTACACACCCACACACATAGAGACCATCAGTAGGGAAGAGGCTAAGGACGTATGCACATGTGAGCTATGCTGGCTACCAAGAGGGGACAACCCAATGTGCCACAACGGCAAGAGGGCCTACCACCCAGCCTGCCTTGAAAAAGCCCTCCTGTCAGGACATAAGGAAGCAGGCTACTGGCTGTGCCCCATATGCAAGTATGGCAGCAATGACTTCAAGACTACCATGCATCAGTCAGCGCACTCGGACCTCATACGAGTACACTGGCGCCCCACCCTAGAACCGGCACCTCTCATCACGGCGCATCTGGACTACACGGCAAAGCGCAACGTATACGACGAGGAAAATAGGCTGATACAAGAAGCCAGACATGCGAGGCCTGACGCGAACCTGCCGGACCACACCCGTCAGGGACTGCCGGACCCGCACACCTGGCTACCCCGGTGCACCAACCTGCACTTGAAGGCCACCTTCCACACGTACCCCATTAACCCGCAGACGGACATCGTCGGGACGGGCAAATGCGAAACCTTCCTCCAACTACACCCCCACATGACCACTCCCGCGATGAGCTTCAACAAGGATGAACCCATCATGCCCAAGCACGACCTAGTGCAACATGCAACGGTCCACGACGAGTCGGGTCGCACAATAGGTCTTCTGACTAAACAACAACACCAACACCTACACGCTTGGCTACAACACACACGCAACCTGGCCACAGAACTGGTGGCCCTCCTAAGGAGACACGACACAGAGAGCAACCACCACCCCATGAGAGTGGCACAAGACAAAGCCCTTGCCACTCTACACACCACACGAAGCTTTCCTAGTACCGTCCAAAGGTGGGCTGACCCACTCACGGTTAGACCGGAAACCACTACCTACTGGAGCCCTGACATCAATGACACGGCCTTTGGTGCACACCACAACTGCCCTCTGGTACGCCACACTGGGCTATCCACATGGAACGTACCGGCGGACGATGCGGTGGCACTCAAATGCGTAAACCATGCTATACACTCAGCTACCCAGGAGGAGGCCATGGCCACCATCATGCTGATCCCTGGGAAAAAGGGATCTCCTACCCCAAACACATTGACACCCTAAGACGCTACCCAGAGTACTGCCAGCACCTTGCCAGCATACCCCCCACCAAGACCACCTGCTCCAAGCCAGGCAAGCACGCCAACCTCCACGTCTATGTCATCTGGAATGCAGCAGGACAACAACTCGTCACCAAAGGCAACCCCCAAGGATGGCTGGCTAGCACTGCCACTGCCCTCCACCCCCAACGAGACACACACCCCATCCGCAATAGACCATCGAATCAAAGCCAGCCGGCCACACCCCCTAGCGGCCACAACCAACACATGCGCCTGCCGTTGGACAGGGACCTCCCCAACTCGGGGCACCAACGCAGCCACAACCAGCTCACGGAACCACTCCTACAACTTAGTCCCTGCGTTTGTCCCTGCGTTCTACCGACCTTGTCCGATCGGGCTGAAATGTTGATAGATGGAAGTTTGCAGAAAATAAAACATATTTTTCAGAAAAAATATTTTGGAAAAATCAAAGGCGGCTGCGCTGTGGCCCTGGGGCGTAGGTGCAGGGATAAGTGCAGGGATAGGTTGCGGGCCACAGCGCAACAGCTTTTGGGTTTTCCCAAATGTTTTTCTTGAAAAATATGTTTTATTTTTTGAAAACTGCCATCTATCAAATTTTCAGCCCGATCGGACAAGGTCGGGAGAACGCAGGGACAAACGCAGGGACTAAATTGTAGGAGTGACACTCCACGACACAACCACGGATGGCCATCAACGAATGGGCCACGATCGCGTACTCGGATGGCAGCTGCATCAAGCCCTCCGGGGCTTACCCAGCGCGCGTCGGTGCGGGGGTCTATATCCCGGAAAATAACGTCCTTGTCACCGTCGCCATGGATGACCCTGAAAGCAACACCATCAATAAGGCGGAACTCACGGCGATACACGCGGCACTCACAGCGGGGGTCAAACGCATCGCCACCGACAGCCTATGCTCTATCTACCAGATCCGCCGAGCCCTCGCCAACCCGATGTCGCTCATCACACACAGACACAGCGACATTCTGACCGTTATCGCCACCCTAATCATCGACAGCCCCGACACGATCCACTTCTACAAAGTCCGGGCCCACTCGGGAGTTCTCGGCAACGAAGGCGCCGATGCCCTCGCCAAGCACGCGGCGCTACACCCAGAGCTCGCCAACACCCCGGCCTACAGCCCAACCACACGGAAAGAGCCCAACACCTGGCTCAACAACGAAGCCGACGGTGAAACTCCCGCCCCACTGCCGGATTGCCGCCACAGCGTGCGAGCACACATGCACCGCAAGCACGGCCTCGGTCTCGCCAATCAAGACAGTATCTACTACAAGATGTCCCAGGAGATCACCAAAGCCGCTGCGAAAGGAGCCGGCGAAAGGGTGATGACCGACACGAACATCTCCACACCTGCGCAACGAACTGCCCTTCTCTACCGTACCGGCGGACTCTATAACCAAAAGCTGGCCATGCATTGGAAACGGGCGACCGACGACCGGTGCCCACTCTGCGGGGACGCCGACAGTGCCACTCACCTCCTCTCGGGCTGCAGCGAGACACTACCGATGGTGCAAGAAAGGCATAACGGGGCCGGTCGCCTCATCGCTAAAGCCATAAGCAAGGGTACCCTAGGCGGGTACATCAGCTTCGCGGACACCGGCAGCTGGGACAAGGGCGCAAAAGAAGACCTCGACCTCCCTAACGACACATTACACACAGCACTACGAGCACTCGGACTGAAGACAGCAACAACCAAAAACACCACCAGACCGGACATTCTCATGGTGATGCCAACAATGAAGACGGGCAAACGTGTCAAAGCCATCAAACGGGTCATCATCATAGAAATCAAATACTGCTCGGATTCAAGGTGGACGGATCAATTAGACAAGGCACTCAACCAACACACCAATCTAGCTCATACCATACGCAAGGAAGGCCACATGGTGGAGATTAGACCCATCCTCCTGGGCATAGGTGGCATAACGTATGAAACACACACACGGCAACACCTCCTGGCCTTGGGGGTTTCACAAGATAACACTACTAAACTATTAAACAAGCTAACGAGACACGCGGTGGAGACAGCCCACTCCATTGCAAAGACAAGCTATAGACTCAGGGCTACTAAGAGGGAGGGAGGGTAGGGGGGTCTCTTCCTTGGCTCAATTGGTGGGAGTAGGCCGCGCCCCAGGCGGTAGCTCCTCCCTTAATGCACACCGGTGAATACCGGAGTAGTCTTCTTCTTCTTCTTCTCTTCTTCTTCACACACAGGCATTACACAGGCATACACACAGACAAACAGGCATTCTCTACAAAAAAACCAGGTAGGCAGCTAGGCAACCAGGTAGTTACTGCTCATCTCAACACTGCTCATCTCAGCTCAACTCACAACTCAAACGCCGTCAAAGCACACAGCGTACCGAACCATGTCCACGACAGGTCGGTCAACAGGCAAACAGGCAGACAGACACCCTAGGTGGCTGCAAACACGCCCATGCCCTGCTGGCAAAACACAAACTTGGCTGGTAGCAGCTGCTCATTCACTTCTGCTCAACTGCTGCTCATTCACTGCTCCTAACTGCTGCTCACATCCAGTCTGCTCTTCCAGGCAGCAACTGCCTGCTGCACATCCAGCCGGCTCATCCAGGCAGCAACTGACTTCTGCCACTTCTGGCTCACAGTGTGAGGGAACCTTGGATCGGTCGTGCCGTACAGCACGTTGTGCTTGTGGCACAGTACGTTGCACACTTGGTAGTCATCAGGTTGGTACGACTTGATTCGGCTGAAGATGCGGTTGATCGTCCCGTCTCCGCCACAGCGCGAGCCATCCGCCATCACCTCGTTGCAGGTGACGCGCGACCCTTTGGGCCCATAGGGGTACATCAAGTCCTCGAACCTGCGATCAGAACGGCTCGCAATGAATTTTAGCTTATGAGTTGCCATCTAGCCCGTGAGTGGATATTTGAGCTGCCCAGGTCGACTTACAGGCTTAGCGTGAGCCACAAGTCGGCTGCGTAGCGCCGCATCACGGTGCCCTTGTGGCTCGTCCATGATGCGAAGGCCTCTCCCAGCTCCAGCACGTACGCCGCTTGCCGTAGCCGTTTGGCTTCAAGGCAAGGCGCACAGCCTTTTTTTCCAAAGGACTGCTACCACAGCACGGTTGCTGGGTGCGGTGCCTCGGGAGCAGTGGACGCACTCTTGCACGCCTGTCACTAGCGCTGCCACTGCCTTCTCTTCCTGTTTCGCCGTCCTCCATCGACACGCGTTATCCAGACAGACTCGACACATTTTCAGATCTACTGCCGCTATTCGCGTGCATCCACGGCGGCTGCAGGTCGACATGACGGACGGGGGACACGCTGGACACTGGCCAACTAGTGTAATCAACTGTAGTGTAACCAACTGTAGTGAAATCGACGGTAGTGAAATCAACGGTGGGAGCCAGGTGGGAGCCAGGTGGGCGGGACGGGCTGCACCTGTATGGCACGTCCCGCCCACCTGGCTCCCACCTGGCTCCCACCGTTGATTTCACTACCGTCGATTTCACTACAGTTGGTTACACTACAGTTGATTACACTAGTTGGCCAGTGTCCAGCGTGTCCAGCGTGTCCCCCGTCCGTCATGTCGACTTGCAGCCGCCGTGGATGCACGCGAATAGCGGCAGTAGATCTGAAAATGTGTCGAGTCTGTCTGGATAACGCGTGTCGATGGAGGACGGCGAAACAGGAAGAGAAGGCAGTGGCAGCGCTAGTGACAGGCGTGCAAGAGTGCGTCCACTGCTCCCGAGGCACCGCACCTAGCAGCCGTGCTGTGGTAGCAGTCCTTTGGAAAAAAAGGTTGTGCGCCTTGCCTTGAAGCCAAACGGCTACGGCAAGCGGCGTACGTGCTGGAGCTGGGAGAGGCCTTTGCATCATGGACGAGCCACAAGGGCACCGTGATGCGGCGCTACGCAGCCGACTTGTGGCTCACGCTAAGCCTGTAAGTCGACCTGGGCAGCTCAAATATCCACTCACGGGCTAGATGGCAACTCATAAGGTGAAATTCATTGCGAGCCGTTCTGATCGCAGGTTCGAGGACTTGATGTACCCCTATGGGCCCAAAGGGTCGCGCGTCACCTGCAACGAGATGATGGCGGATGGCTCGCGCTGTGGCGGAGACGGGACGATCAACCGCATCTTCAGCCGAATCAAGTCGTACAGGCCTGATGACTACCAAGTGTGCAACGTACTGTGCCACAAGCACAACGTGCTGTACGGCACGACCGATCCAAGGTTCCCTCACACCGTGAGCCAGAAGTGGCAGAAGTCAGTTGCTGCCTGGATGAGCCGGCTGGATGTGCAGCAGGAAGTTGCTGCCTAAAAGAGCAGCCTGGATGTGAGCAGCAGTTAGGAGCAGTGAATGAGCAGCAGTTGAGCAGAAGTGAATGAGCAGCTGCCACCAGCCAAGTTTGTGTTTTGCCAGCAGGGCATGGGCGTGTTTGCAGCCACCTAGGGTGTCTGTCTGCCTGTTTGCCTGTTGACCGACCTGTCGTGGACATGGTTCGGTACGCTGTGTGCTTTGACGGCGTTTGAGTTGTGAGTTGAGCTGAAGAAGAAGAAGACTACTCCGGCGTGGAGCCGGCGTGCATTAAGGAAGGAGCTTCCGCCTGGGGCGCGGCCTGCTCCCACCACCTACCCTGGGTGATGGAGAGACCCTTCCAAGCCCCAATCCCCTTTCCCTGCTCTGAGTCTGTAGCTTGTTTTGGCGATGCTATGTGAGCTTATCACTGCGTGCCGGGTGAGCTTGTTAAGTAGTTTGATGGTGTTAGTGTGTGTTACACCCAGCTCCCTCATATGTTGCTTGGTGTGTGCTTCGTATGTAATGCCGCCTATGCCAAGTAGGATAGGTCGGATGGTAACGGTGTTGCCAGCTTCCCGGATGGCCGTGGCGAGGGCTGCGTGTTGTGTGCTGGCTTTTTCTAGTTGTTCGGTCCATCGAGAGTCGGCGCAATATTTAATCTCCAGTATAGTGACGTGCTTGTTGGACTCGTCTTTAGCCCTGTTTCTTTTGTTGCTTTTGGTGCTGACCATGATGATATCCGGGCGGGTTGTCGTGTTGTGTGCTGTTGGCAGGCCTATGGCTGCAAGGGTGTCGCTTAAGGTGGTGTTAGGGAGATCCATGTCGTTTTGCTCGCCGCGTGCGTGGCTGCCGATGTCAGTGTATGTGATGCATCCTCCTTGCGAGCCTTTACTGATCGCTTTAGTGATGAGGCGTCCCGCCCCGTTGTGCCGCTCTTGTACTAAAGCTGCAGTGCGGGTGCATCCCGAGAGAAGGTGAGTAGCACTATCGGCCTCGCCGCAGAGCGGGCACCGATCGTCCGCGGTCTTCCCCCAGCGCATCGCCAATTTCTGGTTGTAGAGCCCGCCAGTGCGGTAGAGCAGTGCTGTTCTTTGGGCAGCGGTCGGGATGCCCGGGTCGAGCATTACTCTTTCACATGACCCTTTGGCGGCGACCCTGGCGATGTCTTGGGACATCTGGTAGTAGATGCTATCTTGGTTTGCGAGTCCCAGTTTGTGTTTGGCGCGCATATGTGTGCGTACGCTGTGTCGGCAGTCCGGTAGCGGTATGGTGGTGCCGGTTTCGGTGGTTGCGCTCAGCCAGGTCTGTTGTTCGGTGTGCTCGTGCGGGGCCTGAGTGTGGGCATGCTCAGGGTACATAGCCGCGTGTTTGGCCAGGGTGTCTGCCGCTTCATTTCCGATGATGCCGGAGTGTGCCCGGACTTTTCGAAGGTGTATAGTGTCGCGGCTGTTCATGATCAGGGTGGCGATGTCGGCCAATATGTCCCTGTGAGGATGTGTGCGGAGCGACATTGGGTTGGCCAGTGCTCTCCGTATTTGGTATATGGAGCAGAGGCTGTCAGTGGCGATATGGGTTGCTCCCGATTTGATTTGTTGTGGCTTCCAGTTGAGTGTCATGGTGAGCATGACTCCTAGGTAGGTAAAGGGTGCTGTCGGGCGGAGGAAGGTGACCGGTTTTCCTTGTAGGCGCAGGTCTTGCATTTGCTTGCGGGCTTCCTTCTCCGCGTCTGCTTGGGTGCTGCATCGGCCGGAGTGATGCGCTTTGTGTAGCGCCGCTGTGGCGAGGGTTTTGCTGTGTGATATGATGAGGTGGCCCCAGTCTGAGTAGGTTGAGAGCTTGTCCGCCTGGACGCGTGTATTGCTAATTGAGTTACAGAGGATGGCGACATCGTCCGCATAATCGATGCTCCCTATCGTGTATCTGTTGTCGCTGTCGTTTTCCACTGACTGGAATTCGTACCCCCGCGCCCCTACTTGGAGCCAGCGCAGTAGGGGTTCGATGTAGATGAGGAATAGGAAGGGTGAGAGTGAGTCGCCCTGGATGGTGCCCCGGTCTACGGGTACCGGATCAGTAGGGCCGTACGGGGTTTTGAAGCGCGTTGTAGCGCCCGTGTATAGGTCCTTCACCGCGTCTGTGGCGTCGGTGGGGAAGCCAAGGTCGTGCATGATCCATAGCAGTTTGTCTTGACATGTGGTGTTAAATGCACTTGTGAAGTCGACCATGAGGGCATAGATGTCTGCTTTAGCAAGTTTAGCGTCTTCAAGGGCCATGACGAGCATTTGTAGTTGCTGAGTGGTGTCCCTGTGAGAGCGGAAGCCTGCTTGGCATTTGCTCAGCATCCCATTGGCCACGGCGTATTCATAGAGTGTCTTGGTAATGAGGCTGGTCCATAGCTTGTAGATGGTGTTGGCCAGTCCTACAGGTCTGTAGGCGTTGAGGTCTGTTTCCTGGCCCTTGTCCTTGTCAAGTAGGCAGGTGTCACTGGTTTTCCACGTGGTTGGTGTGCAGCCTGTAGCCCACATGATGATGAACAACTGGTGTATGGTGTCCCTCATCTCCCATGGCAACATCTTGATGATCTCATTCTCAATGCCGTCTGGTCCTGGGGCTTTGCCTCCTGCCAGCCTGCTGAGGCACTCCTGGAAGCTGGCTTTGTCCATAATGGCTGTGTGCATCCAGTGTATATTTTTGCAAGTGTGCATTGTGAAGGGGTCATCCGCTTTGGCACGGGCCCAGGGATAGTTTCTTGTCTGTGTGTCTGTGTAGTGGCCGGTTTTGGGCGTTGGGGGTGATAGCTTCTGCCCGTAGGCGGCGGTGATAATCCGGTCAAGGTCGGCCGGGTCGGTACAAACTCTTCTGGTGGCGGGGTCTGTGAGCGCTTGCAGGCCTTTGTGGCTCGTGCGGGATGGGCGTAGAATATATTTGTTGGCTTTCTTGGGCTGGGTGCATATTAGTTGTTGCATTCGGACCCGGGCCTGTGCGATGGCGAGTGCGGAGTCGTCATCGTCCAGCTGGTGGATTTGGTCGCGGTAGGAATTTGTCAGTTTAGCTAGTGCGGCTTGCACGTGATTGTCGGTTGGGTCGTCATCTTGACGTGCTAGCACCGCTTCCCTGATCGCTGTGTTGCTTGTGTCTGTATCTGGGATGAGATCCTTTATTGTTGGGTGGACGCCATTCTGTTTGAATAGTAGCCTAGCCTGCCGGCTGAGATTTCTCGTGGTCTTGAGCTTCTTGCCTAGTGCCGATCTGATTCTGCACATGGTCCTGCGTTGGTAGTGTTGGCCCCCTCTAGTAAGTGTCTTTGTTGTGCATGTCCTTATGGCTGTCGTCCCGCAGGTTTCCAAAAGGGTTGTGAGCATGGTGGCTGCCATGTCAACAGCTTACCTTGGGTGGAGGCCTGCCAGCTGCGTCAGGCGTTTGGGCTGGTGTGGGTTGGCCTTGTCCAGATTCGCCAAGAAGTCTGTGGCTTCTGTAAAGAGGGGTGACAGGTAGGCTGCCAGTTGTGCGTGCAATTGTGGAGCGCCGGAGCTAGGTTGTTGCACGGCTAGGCGGAAGGCTTCCCTGTCACTGTTGGTGATAGGTGTGGTGAGAACAGTGTGTTTGTGGCTTTGGGCCTGTTGTGTTTGAGCTAGGTGTATGCCCATCCTCGCTGTGGTTAGTGTGGCGATGAGTGGTCTGTGGTCGCTCAGATACGCATGTGTGTCTACGAAGGTGCGGTGCTCCGGGCCTGGTCGTGCGTCGCGCGTCAGGATGGCGTCAATGCGGCTGTTGAAGTGAGTTGAGCTGAGATGAGCAGTGTTGAGATGAGCAGTAACTACCTGGTTGCCTAGCTGCGGTACAGCCATGACACACTGCGCGCTGGTGGCCGCAGAGGCTGGTGGCGGCATCGCGGCCAGCAAGGACCCCACCAGAGTCAGCCTGTGGCGCATGCAGCCAGGGAGGCATGGGGCTGCTGCCAAGTAGGCTGGTGCTGCTTGAGCACTACACATTTGCGCACACCATGACACTGGCTACCCACAGGCAACAAACTGTGTGCAAAGGACTACGTGCGCACGCCATGGCACTGCTCTAATGCACGTGACAATAAGGCCTCGCCTTGCGTTAACATCAGTCGAGGCTGGAACCACAGCTGGTCAAATGTCTGATTGTGCACCCACCGTGTGGTGGCTTGCTGCAGATGCTGCTGCACGTCGGCTTCCTCCGCATCTAGCTCAGTGAGCAACATGCTCAGAGCATCCGCAATCACATTGCCCCGTACAGCTGCTTGTGGTGGCTGCGGTGCTGCGGACAGCTGCTCTTTGGTGTTGGCAGGCTGCACCTCATTGTGCTGCTGCTCTGCAGGAGCAGGGGCGGGTGGGGTGGCTGGCTGCACCTGCCTCAAGGCTGCTTGGTGAAGTGAGTAGGAGGGTTCAAGGCGCCAGTGCTGGTCAGGAGTGTCCGGCATGGTCTGCGCAGGTCCCAAAGCAGAGCCCTGGCGGGACATGCCATGGGGCTTCATAGCAGAACCAGTCCGGGAGCACAGCTCAGCCACAGCAGCATCAGGCACTGCCCCAGACTTGGCCTGGGCCAGGACAACCGGCGCAGTGTTGGGCAAGGCATAGGCGGTGTTTGTGAAGTAGGAAGACGCATCGTGGTGTTGTTCCACTGCAACCATGAGGTCTGGTGGTGAGGGCAACGATGAACCAGTGCTCAGCTGATGGGCGCCGGGAGCCGCACGAGGAGTGTGCAGCGGCTGGGACAAGCTAAATTGCGGCGTTACTGACGCGCAGTGGTTCTGCACGGCTCGCCCAGGCCCAGGCCCGTCAGGGCCGTGGAGTGGTTGAACTTCGGCTGCAAAAGCACTGGGAGGCGTCTCTCGATGCGTTTTTACGCACAACTGCTGCTGCTGCTGCGGAGCTGCCTGCTGCAGGGCAGGCGCCTGGGGCTTGCGAGCTGGGAGGTCTTCGGCCTTCCACAGCTTCTTCCCTGCGTCTCGCAAGGGCAGGACGACTCGAGAGACGGAGATACGCATTGCAGATCCGTTGGTTTTGACAGCTACCAGCTTTGAGCCTCGGCAGCAGCGAGCGGCAAGCTACAGAGGCTGTTAGCTATTCTTGCTCACATTTGCCCAAGAGCTTGTTCAGCACGGACGTGGACACCTTTGGGGCAGGCTGCCCTTTCTCTGGAGACGGCATGGGTTTACGCAATCACGATTTAGACGTCGAATGCGCCGAGTGCATTTCGGCGACGGCCGTGAAGAAACTTGCCCACTCTTTTTGCAAGTCATCTGCGGGGTCGCCCTGTTGTTCGCAGGTTTGCTCTATGCGTCCTAGCATCAGAGAGGTGCCGGGTGCCACTAGCAAAAGCTAAGATGAGTTGGGAACCATGCTCTCCATCGACGATGACCTAGTCCGAGTCTTATACACAGGCGAGGACCAGTCCAAAGTTGAGAAGGAGTGAATAGCCATGTTCAGTCTGGGCAGGTAAGAGTACTGGGGTCGCTGGTTGGATGTTCTATTGGCATATTATGTTATATTGGCATGTTTCAAACCTACTCACCCACCGCCACCAGGAATGCAAAGACATTTCGTCCCAAGAAGAACACTCCTGTGGGCAGCAAGGTGACCGACTACTGCAGGCTGAGTGCAGCGCCCATCAGGCTGGTCATCAACAGCTGTGCCACCCATTTTGCCACGATGTGCAGGGCTTGCAGCTCAAGCGTCACATTGAAGCAACGCTGGGCAGTGGCAACATCATGGCTGCGGTGCAGCTGCCACCTGGCGAGGACTTGCAGGAGTGGCTAGCAGTCAACACCGTTGACTTTTACAACGCTGTCAGCGTGCTGTACGCCACATTGGGGGAGTTCTGCACGGACCGCACCTGTGAGGTCATGTCAGCCAGCAGCAAGGTGGGTACCGCCGTGGCAGCCACAGGGGGAAAGGGTTGCCACCAGTGCTAGCAGCCATGGTGGGTGAAGGGCAGGCACATCATAGCTGCTGTGCAGCTTGAAGGAGGGCAGGCACGGCAGCCTTGGCAGGGCAGGAGCAGGGCAGGCACTGAGCCCGATATGCTGCAGCCCTGGAGTCTAAACTTACTAGTGGCTCTGGTGGATGATGCTGCTTGTCAGCAGCAGCACGGAGGAGTGCAGCAGCGGATGCCCACGCAGCAGCATGACAAAGCACAGGATGCCATGGCGGCAGCAGGACAGCGTGCATGCCACCAAGACTGCGTGCCTGACTTGCCTGGGGGAGCTGTGTGCCTGCCCTGCCAGCCTGGCGCAGCTGCTGGGTGGTGCATAGTTGCATGTAGATTTACTGTAAACTATACCAGCCACTCAACCTATCGGGTGCATGAGTGACCAGTCTGAAGCAAGTGTGACATGTGCTCAGGGCCCACCTCTTCCCTGTCCCTGTCCCTGGCCTGACCACCTGGCCTGCAGTACGAGTACTTGTGGGCTGATGGGGTCAAGGTCCGCAAGCCCATCCGGCTGTCAGCCCCAGAGTACATTGACAAGCTGTTTGACTGGATAGAAGCTCAGGTGTGGACAGAGCGGGACCAGGTAACAGTGCAGGGGAGGGCGCAGGGGCAAGGGGAAGGGGGCAGGGGCAAGGGCAAGGGGCAGGGGTCAGGGGCGGGGGGAAGGGGCAGTGGCAGAGGGCAGGGTCAGGGTCATGCAAGGCTTGAGGCATCAGCCGCCAGGGGTCATCTGCCTGCCTGGCAGCACAATGTCCCTTGTGGCTGCAGATTGACGACGAGACAGTGTTCCCGCAACAGTTTGGGATGCCCTTCCCGCCAAACTTCTTGGTAGGAGACCAGGTCCTGCGCCCTGCCACCTCTGCTGCTGCAGCTGCTCGTGTTGGCCATGCTGCTGTTGTTGCTGCTGCTGTTGCTGCTGCTGTTGCCGCTGCTGTTGCCATTGGGCTGGAACGCTGTGTTACAAGCAGTGGGACATAGCCACAATGAAAGGGGAGCAAAAGATGGACACCCCCATATCTATTGCAGCGTTCAGCAGGCATTGCTGCTGGGCAAGGAAAAGCAGCCATACCAGGCTAACGTAACGGTTGTAAACCCACCATCAACACCTTTAACATGGCAGCAATGGCTCACTGGTTGGCGTGTTCCAGTAAGCTCCAAACCTCCTCACCCACTGCCACCAGGAATGCAAATACATTTTGTCCCAAGAGGAACCCACCATCATTGAAGTTGTTTGGGTTGGAAGATTAATGTGAAGCTGTTACTAAACCTGCCCTTGACTGCCACCAGGACGTGACCAAGACCATCTACAAGCGCCTGTTCCGTGTGTACGCCCACATGTACCATTCCCACTTTAAGCAGGTAGGCCTGGATGCCTTGCAGACCTGCATGCTGCCCATGCCTGCGGGGATTTAGTGCACAGTGCGGGTGCTTTGTTTGACTCTTGGCAAGGGTTGCAGCCGGCGAGTTGGCTCTATCCTGACCAGTTCACCAGGTGATGGGCAACTGCCAACTGCTCTGCACAAGTTGCATGGAGGCTTGCTGCTGTCAGGCATGGATGCAGGCCGAGGTCCTACACATGGCACAGTGCATGCAGCAATGCCGCCCCACACTGACTGCCACTCTCCCCTGTGGCGCATCCTTTGCATGCTGCCCCAACCTTAGCCACTCCTGCTGCTGCTGGCACCAGATCTGCTCCCTGGATGAGGAAGCTCACCTGAACACCTGCTTCAAGCACTTCATCTTCTTCACATTGGTGAGAAGCCACTTTTGTTGGTGACAACCAGGAGCCAGGTGCAGCAGAGGCAAGAGCAGTCACAGCAACAGCAGCAATAGAGGCAGCAGCAGTAGAGGCAGCAGCACTCGAGGCGGCGGCAGCAGCAGCAGTTGCAGCAGCAGGAGTGGTAGGCGTAGCCAGGTGACAGGTGCAGTGGCCAAGTCATAGAAGGCAAGGGGCGCCCTGGCCTTGCATCACCAGCTCAGCCCACAGCCCCAAGCTCAGAGCCCAGAGCCCGCCAGCTCACACATTAGCTGCACATGGAGCATGGCAGTCAATTACACTTTCCATGAAGTGTGATGCATGGCCATTCCGTGGACATGTTGTAGGGTGTGGGCTGATGGGGTGTGGGCTGCTGCTGGGTGCGGTGTGGCGTGGGGTGGTGTACTGGGTTGCTCTAGCCTGAGCCCCTCATGGCCACAGGTGCACCTCCCTGCACTGCCCCTATTCACCAGCTGCACTGCCCCCCATCGCCTGCAGCACAGCCCTCCATCACCTGCTGCACTGCCCCTTATCACCTGCAGCACTATCGTTTGGTGGATGAGAAGGAGTTGGCACCGCTACAGGAACTGATCGACCAGTTTACAGGCAAGGCGAGAGCTGCAGCTGCTGCAGCAGCGGGAGGCTACCGCTGACCCTCTTGCCCCAACAAAAAATTGCTCTGACAAGCAACCGCTTTCGTAGGCAATCCTCAGGCTGGGGGTCACTAATGGTCGGTGTCAGGGAAATCGCCCATATGTCCTTCCTGGGCTGCTGTGAGGGGCGGTCAGCGACAGAAGTGTGAGCCTCCAGCTTGAACCAATAGCAAGCCAAGCAGTTGTTGTTGTTGTTCTTAGTCAGCCCAGGCACAATGGCAAGTTGTAAGCATGCATGGCGTTGTGTACGGGGCATGCCAGGCGTGTATGCATAGGAAGTGGGTTTAGGTGTTTGTGGGTTTAGGACTGTTCAGTTCGACAGAGTGGTTTCATTAGTGGAATGTTTATGACTCAGGCTGAGTCAGCGTCTTTCCATGGCCTTGCCGCAGGTTGGTTTTGCATGCATGCTTGTAAATACCACTTGCGGGAAAATAAAAACTCAAAAGGCGTTGGGTAAAGGTCATCAGTGATGTAATAGTGACCAGTGATGGGTAATACGTGTATCGATACAGGAAATACAAGAAAATACACGAAAAACGTGTATTTTTGTATCGATACAATACAGCGATACAGAGGCTACATGTCACGCGGGAAGGAGCAGCTAGGAGCAGCGCAGCCAGTCCCGCAGCCTGTCCTTGATGGCCGGGCAGGACGGCGACGGCGGAAAGTCAGGGCCTCCCAACTTTGATGTTCTTGCATGTACAACCGGCACATGCAACCGACTGCTCCGGGAGCAGGCCGACTGCATTACCCCTGCGCGGCATGGCTTTAGCGCGGACTTTGGTTGTGGCAACAGCCAGCAGCTGCTTCAAAGGCATCCACGCAACTTGCCGGCCGGCACTTGTATTTTTTGATACGATACGTGTATTTTTGTATTATACAAAAAATACGTCTCGGTATCGATACACGTATCTTGTATTACCCATCACTGATAGTGACTCATCACAAGACATCCATGGGCAAGGTGATACTTTGTGTCATCATCGCTGAGAAACAACATCACACGCATTGATAAGTGGTCGCGCATGATCATTAACCGATTGGCGTGGAAGAAAAGCTTCCTGGGGGAGGGGCTGATGGGGACCACATCAAGCCCCTCATCCGCCGTAGGCTGCAGGCTGGGCGCCGTAGCCGCTGGGTCGCAAGCCCTTCAGGTGGCACCCAATCTGCTGGCCTGGAATGGTCGTGGCTCACAGGGCAGGGCGGAATGCATGGTTGAGCTGGAACGTATGACGTGGAACGCATCCACTGTCACCAGCCTGTCGGGTGGTGGGTGGTGTGGGACCAGGCAGCCAGTGCTGGCCCCTCATTCCAGGTCTGCCTCAGTGAGGCCCCGCAGCTGACGGTATGCCTCTACGCTCAGCAGCCCCTCCTGCAGCACCTTCAGCTGGGCTATGCTGGGGAACACGATAGCCAGCCAGCCGTCCCGGCAGGGGCTGCAGCAGGCAGGAGCAGCAGGAGCAGCAGCAGATATGTCATGAAGGGGAGTGCAAAGAGGCATGATGACATTTGTGGCTCACACCAATACAATGACCTTGTTGTTACCCAAACACTGTCTTGCTGCAAACGCCATGTGCTTGTTGTCAGGATGGTAGTCGTAGCGGTGGCGGTAGTAGTGAGTGTGGGTGGATGGAGGGGGATGGTGATGGTTGAGACAGGGACAGCTAACTGTCAGCCTGGTATGGCCATTTGGCGGCTTGGGCACAAAAGCTGACGACCTGCTCCATGCCAGCTGAGGCTGCCCACCACTACCTGGGAGGGCCACCAGGGGTGAGCGCCAGCCAGCAGCTAGGCACTAGCTTAGCATCAGCAGCTGCACCTGTCCAGCAGCAGCTGGGGTTGAGCCACCAGCCGCTTGTTCGCCTCCAACAGCTTGCCCGGCGCCACTGCCCTGACTGACAGGCTGCACAGAGGAGCAGGGCACAGGGCACAGGGCAGTGAAGCACAGCTGGGTTTGGGAGGTAGGGCACAACGATGGGTTTAGGTCGCTCCGGTGCAGCTTGGGGGTTTGCTAGGCCTAGCCAGGGCTGTGCTACTAATGTCTGCCGGCCAGGGCCCTTTGGAGGTGCCCTTTGGAAGTGCGAGAGTGAGTGACATCGCCTCCTGGGTATTAGTAGGTATCAGCAGGTGTGAGCAGATATGAGCCTAGTGGCGCAATGCCTCCGAGGAAGCGGCCCAGTAGCGCGGAGCCAGAGCCGCATCCGATTGAAAGCCAAGGTGCCAAGGTGCTGCTGATGTCTGCTTCCTGATGCTTACTGATGCTCCTGATGCTTACTGATGCTCCTGATGCTTACTGATGTCGGCCACACCGTCCGAGGTCCCTAGTGGGGGTCAAGGTGCTGCAGAGAGCAGCCTGCAGCAATGGGTCTAGATTGATGAGGTGCAGCTTGGGGTCCGATGCCAGGCCACAACACAAGCCCCTCAGAGACTATGGCAGGGCTATGCTGCGACCATCCTCAGGCTGGGCACTGCGAGTATCCACGGGCCAGGTCCAGCCACTTAGCCGCCACAGCCTGGCCATTCCATGTCAACAAGCAGCATAACTGACACATTAGGTGGCAGACATTAAGACTGGAAGCTGCCAACGTCTGCTGTCAGGTGTTGTCTGACAGGCACTCCTCTCGCTGTCCCTCCCAGTCGCTACCTCCCAGTGCCCTTTGGAGGTGCCCTTTGGAGGTACCCTGTGGAGGTGCCCTGTGGAGGTGCGAGAGGCATCTTCTCAGCATCGTTCTGTCACCTTGCCACGGGTTGGTTTGTTAGCATGTTTGCATGCATCACTTGCATGAAGATACCTCTCTGAGTTTGCTGGCAACAAAACTGTCCAGCCGTGGACCGTTAGCCATGTGGTGGGCAGATCTTGGTAGAGGTATGGGTAGCATGGAGGAAGGGTGCGGAAGCCACACCTGCTGTTCGGCTGGAGCTGCAACTTGGCCAGCACGCTGTGGGCGTCCAAGAGGTTGCCCTGGTGCCGCTTCTTGCCATTCATGCGGGTGTCCGCAGAGCGCTTGCCTATGTCAAAGCTGACGGACTGCAGCTGGCCCAGCTGCTCAGTGCAGCTCCCAGCTACAATGCGGGCTCGCTTTGCCATGGGTTCCTGATCTCCCTCTGCTATGACTGTGGCCGCTGGGCCAGCAGCAGTTGACGAGCATGTGTCTTGACCGCTGGCTGACAAACATGCAACCACTGTACCTACTGGCTCCTGCTGTTGCTGCTCCTGCTCCTGCTGTTGCTGCTGGCTATATCGCTGCCGGTGGGCCGCAATCAGCGGGTGAGAAGGTGCGAGGCCAAGGACAGCTAGACCATTGGGTGCAACAAAGACGTACTACAGGCAGGACATGGAATGCAGCACTGTTCTATAGACACCACCTTAGTCTGTGTGCGCTGTAGGCACTCACGTGGTCGTGGCCGGGCACATCGCCGACATCTATTGCAAAGAGGCGCGTAAAGCGCTGGGCAATGAATGATGGCGCTGGGTGAGGCAACAAGCCTGGAACTGCCAATAAGTCGTCTACAAAATGTTGGGACAGAGGGCCGCCATCTTGGTCCTGTTCCATTGTGCGTCTTGCGATGAAGCCGGAGGTTCGCTCGTCTTGAGGGAGAAGCGAGGGGCAGGATTTGGACTGTTCCAAGGTCCATCCCAGGTCACACCCGACAGAGCGGTATCCCGTCTAGCTCCTGTTCTTGCTAAAACTGTAATGGTGACTGTATGGTGTGTGTGTGAGAGACCTGATATGTAAGATTGTGCTTCTCCAGGAGTGGCACGAACCGATCCTAGACTTGCCAAGCTTTGTTGTTTTTTTGGGTAAGGCTGTACTATAGAGCCTGCGGAGGACTGCTGTCATTGGATCTCAAGCTAATGTAGCAGCAGCAGCTGCATGCTTTGTAATAAAGGAACAAGTGCGAACTTTTGAATGTCGACGAGGCGGCACCATCACATTAGGGCTGGGATAAAGGTGAATGTAGGATGCTTGCCACGTTCCAACACAGCCCACTACTTCCTTGCGGGCAGGAAATCACTGCTGCGATGGCAGGAACATCAATAGCACCAGTTACAGCACCCGTGCTGCAATACCTGGCTGGAGCTTTCACGCAGTTCTCAGGTCCGTCAACTGACTCCTGCCAGATCAATCCACCTCGGAAGCCTTCACCTGCACCGGCAGCACTGTACAAATTGTATCGACGTCGCGGAACCTCCAAAACCCGCCCAGGGTTTGGTCAATCCGTTGACAAACCTCTCGTTGCAGAGTTGGTGGACAATGGGCCAGAAGCTTCAGGGGACGCTCTAAGGCAGCACTTGCAGGCTACAGCAGCACATTGTCAAGCTCATGGCATCTCCGGGTGGGTGATAGATGGCCAACTTTCAGATACTGGCCGATCCCCTGAGCTTTGTTCCCACAGCCTGCTTGGTCCTGCAGCCCCAACCAAAAGGCATCAGTGTGAAGTAGATCAGTATCCGACTGCTGCTGCTTACTGCAGAACGCAAGCTGTAGAGTTTGTTGGCCGACATCGGACAAGTATAGCGTGGGAGGTGGGTAACATACGCATTGAGGACTTGGCTCTTTCATATCTTGTGAAGTGATTGGCTCATTGGGCATAGCACTGTCAACCTGCATGGGGTACGCTTAGATTGTGGCTGTCAATATGCATGCAAGGATACAAAAATAGTTATGCCTAAGGTGTGCATCCACGTCCCTTGAATGCCTTGGACTGCTTGCATGCCTGCACAGACCATGACCCCGGACATGTTTGCAAAGTTCTACCGCTTCATGTTTCATTTATCCAAACAGCCGTCCAGGAAGCACATAGAGGTGAGGGGAGGTACACGGTGCTGGATGGCAGGACAGGGCCCCCAGCAAGCCCATGTCACCTGCAGCTTGGCTACCTTGCTTAGCGCTGCCAGCTGCACAAACCAAGCGGGCGGTAGCATGCCCATCAGCATACCTGCAGTGTGTTCAAGAACACCATGCTTACCGCCCGCCCTTGCAGACCAGCGTAGCCATCTCTGCCTGGCGGCTGCTGCTGCCGGGGCGCTTCCGCCTGCTGCCTGAGTGGCTGGAGTTCATGTCTGACAGGCAGGGCAGCACGAGTGGCAGGGCGCTGAGTGAAGACCAGTGGCGCCAGGTGGGCCCTGCTGCTGGCGTTGAGGCACAGACACCAGGCACTGCGAGAGTGCTGGCCATCAGTAACCCTACATGGGGGACTCCAGGAAGGTCCCAGCCAGGCAGAGTACACCAGGCAGGCAGGCAGATTCAGCCAATCCCAGCCAGGCAGGCAGTTTCTGAGGCAGGCAGAGACCCAGCCAGGCTGGCAGTTTCTGCCAAACCACTGTGCAGGACAGGGGTAGCTTCAGCGCAGTGTGCTGGAGTGGCACATCTGTTTGTCAATAGCTAATCACATGCGTTATGTACAGGGCATCGCTGCAGTGGGTGGCAGCAGGCGGCAAAGCTGTCTTCCCAGCACAGCACAGTGGGGCATGGCATGGCCTGGAGCGGGAGCCTGTGTTGTCTGGCAGGGGCTGTTCAACCCTGCTGGCTGGCCCCTGCCTGCCTGGCCCCTGTTGCCCAGGTGTACGATTTCACCCGAGCTGTTCATGAGGACCTGTCCAACTTTGACACAAACGGGGCATGGGCATGCATACTAGACGAGTTTGTGGAGCACCTAAGGCGCCAGCGGAGAGACAGGTAGGGCCTGCAGTGTTGCTGCCTCCCACAGCAAGACCCACAGCAAAAGCACACCTGAGTCACGTAGCAAGAGTGGCAAGAGCCAGCTAAGCCTGTGCAGCTGGAGTTCTTGGCAGCTGTGAACAGCGGGACATGAACAGCAGCAGTGGGGCAGCGCTGGCTGGGGCGGCTGGGACAGCAAACAGGCACTGAACCAGAGGCAAGGAGCTGCCAGGCGTATGCCGCACCCTGCCAGGCAGCCCTACCAGTGCAATGTGTGCCATAGCCATGGGTGTGGGTGTGGGTCTTGTTGATGCTCGTCAGGTCGCATGCAATGGATGAGGAGGGACTGGTTTCAATCAGCAGCGGCGGCCTACTGCAAGACGCAGGGCTGAGCCTGGGCATGTCTTGCCTGCTGCCACCCATGTCACCCAGGCTGGGCAGGTGCGCGCATTACAGGAAGCAGCTCTTCAGGGCCAGCATGACAAAGCAGGACAGTAGGGGAGTAGGGGAGTAGCCTGGTCTCACTCTACTCACATAGCTCGTCACTCCCCTCACATAGCTGATCACTCTAGTTGCATGGTTGGTTGTTGCATCGAGTCCATGAGAGTGTTGAGAGGAATACAGCATGTGCTCAGACCAGCTATGCATGGCAGCACAGTGGCCACACCAGCTGCCAGACATCTCATCCGCTCACTGCTTCACCCTCATGACTGCATGCCTGCTAGCCTGGCTGCCAGCCTGCCACCTCCCGCCTGCCTGCCTCGCACCCCTTGCTTGCACCTGCCAGCAGCAAGCGGCGCTCACCCGACGTGGACACTGTGGCAGACCAGCTATCCGCCATCCCGCTGCCCTCCACTGCCGGCCCTGAAGAGCCCAGCTGTGGCCCACCTGGCAGCGCCACCAAGCGCCTGCGGCCTGCGTCCCGCTTGGGAGCTCACAGCGTCCCTGCAGGCCTTGCCGCCTGCTACCAGCCCCTGCCCTCCATGCACCTGCTCTCTCCAGCCTCGCCCCTGGACCCTCACTTGAACCAGCTGCTCACCCTGCCTGGGGACACCCACTCAGCTGCCAGCCCACAGCATACATTGGGGCAAGCAACACAACTACGATTGCTGGCACATCATAACCACCAACAGCAGCAGCAGCAGCAGCAGCAGCAGCAAGGGCAGCAGCAAGCGCTGCTGATGGTGCCTGAGCTGCCACAGCAGCTGGCAGCAGAGGCATGTGGGACCAGCCCCTCCTTGCATTCCCCACACCACTTGCACCACCTGCTCCCACCCCAGCACAACCAGCACCTGGAGCCGTGCGATGAGCTGGCCCACTCCACGTTGCTCATCCCTGACATGCAAGGCTTTGCCATCGACCTGCCAGTAAGTTCAGCCAGAGCCATAGCCCAGAAGCAGCAGCCCCCCATGCCAGCAGTCACCAGGGCAGCATAAACAAGGGCAGTTTGCATGGCCTGCCCACTGGGTTCTGAATGGCTGGCCCACTCCCTCACTCTTTCGCATGAACGGACAAGAGTGATGACATCATCCTGCACCCGATCCTGATTTACTGCCAGCTTCCCATGTGTTGCCATGCTGACCAGACCTTCTGCCTCTGCCCCTTCCAGGCCCTGCACTTCCACCAGCGCCGCCATGTGCGCACCAGACGCTCTAACGTGTCTGAGCTGGTGCACCACACTGTGTCGGATGCACTGGGTTTTGGCGCTGATTGCTGAGGGCGGGTTTGTTAGACAGGCAGGTAGGTATGCAGGTAGGTAGGCCCAAGCACACCCACACCAAAAAGCAACTCTGCAGGAGGTAGCACCTCCTGCTTGAACTCTGGTATGGAAGGCTCGGAGGCTGTGAGGCAGTGAGAGAGACGGTTGAGGCAAGCACGGAGGCGGGCCGGATGTGGATTAAGTGACGCGTGACAATACACGGGCACCTGTGGGTCCTGCAGGCAGGCCTTGAGGGAGGTGATCTTTTGAGGGAGCGGGTTGGAAGGGGGCGAGCTTGATGATGTGGCTTACACCGCTTAAGCCGTCAGCCGTTAGGCTGCTAGGCCGCCCTCCCCCTCAAGGGGTTCAGGACTTTCTGTAACGCACTTCATAGCAAGGTGCACAAACAAAGGTGCACATGGGCTCAACATGAAGTCATGCAAGTTCTCATTATTGTTCTGTAAAGTCATGGCAAACTCCGGCTGCTCCCTGATGGAACTCGTGGCAGTGCACTCAAAGATGAAATGCATGGCGTCATCCACTACCCCCTCTGTGCATCTGGTGCATGTGCGATCAATGAAAGTTACCCCCTCAAACCGAGCCTTCTCCACCCCCAGACCGCTGTTGCCTAACCTGAACCTAGTCAAGCTCGTGCGAACTTCTGTAGAGAGCTGTCTGTTCAGCAGATGTGGTGCCATGTGATTGATCGAGCTTGCAGCACAAAGTCTAGGGATTTGTGCGACACGAGCCACGTCGCAATGATGCATGAGTATTGAAGCATGACATCGCAGCTGCATTGTTGTTTACTATGCCGTAGTCAGGACTTGTCAACGGTCTGCAGGTCACATAGCAAGCTCCTCACTGACTTCACATAACAAACAAACAACCTGTTTACATAGCAGACTCGATTTACCATTGCTTGCAGTATTTGGCCGTGTGGTGATGCCACGCAAGCACCTGCTACACATGGAGTTCCGCGGCATGCAAGAAACGGAGTAACGTATGAAATATGGATGTAACTGAACGCGGCCCGACCGCAGTCTCCGCACACTGGCCACAATCATACACCTCCTATTGTCCTTACCGACGTCCTTCGTATAGTTCCAATATAGAAGACTATAGTCGACTTCGGAGATAGTGCGGTGATGGACGGAACGCTTGTTGGCCGTGTTGAATTGCCGGCCCTGGGGATAAGCGAGAAAGTTGCCCCGAAGGCTGGCTTTGGTGAGCTGCGGTCTGACTCCGACTAGATCGCACTTGCCCCGCGACCATTTCCTGACGCCCGTGTTCTGACCACCGCCCTGCGTCATTCGTCCGCGCAGCCAGCTCTCAGCTTCGCACGAAGCTGGCTATGAAAGACAGCCATACTCGAGGGAGTCGTACTGCCCTGGACCAGCAGCAATTGCCATGGGCAAACACAGACCCGCCTGAGCAACACCAGCTCAGCTCCACCCCTCAACCTTGTCCAGTGCAGCCTGCTTGGCCTCCACCACATGACTCTGATGATGAAATGTGTACACGCCGTGCTTTAAGGTCGCAGCTGAAGCTTGAAATTGAGAGATGGCAGGTAATGCGCAGACCTTATTACAGGCAAACAAAACTCATTCAACCCTTTTGCAGGTCACACTGCTAGCTATACGGCCAGGAGCTTGCCTGTGCACCGGTGCTGGCCTCCCAAGCATTGTCTGGGGTGTGCATCCCTCAGGGCTGATCTACATCCGCGGGCCTGGTGCAACATGCTGTATGCTCATCTGCTGCTGCAGGCCAGTGGCCGGCCGTCTGTCGGCCTGTGGCACCTGCAGCCCAGCCCTGTGGGATCACCACCAGCCATGGGCATCAGGCAACCATGGTTTGCTGCTCTGCCGGCAGCTGGCAGCGCTGAACCCACACACCAGCTGCAGAGCTGCACGGCGGACCTACCTGTCCAGCAGCACCTGCTGCCACATGTCCCCCTCACTGCTGGCCCCACTGAAATGCCAGACCCTTATCACCAGCAGCATCGTGACTGGCAGCAGCAACAGCCGCAGTGGCAAAGCAACATCCTCCAGGAGCAGCAGCAGCTGGAGCAACACTTGCCTGCTTTTTTGCAGTGGCGGCAGGCAACCGAGTCAGTGCCAGCTCATGCAAGCACCGGGCCCCACTCATCGCAACAGCTGCTGGAGCCTAGTCAAACTCATCAAGCAGGGCTGTGCACAGCTTCCGCTGCACCCTCATGGGCCGCCTTGGCCATGGAGTGGCAGCCCAGTGGCCCAGCAAGTCAGGTCCCAGCAGCAGCTGTGGAGGCTCACCCCCCCGCAGGTCACATAGCCGAGCCACCTGGTCAGCACAGCAGCAGGCGCAGCAGCAGCCTCGGCAGCAGCAGTGCCACCCACAGCGCCAGCAGCGAGGGCGCGTACAGCAGGAGCAGCAGGAGTGGGTGTGGTGGCAGCGGTGCAAGTGGCAGCGATGGACCCGGCACGGCCAGTGTCAGCACCAGCCCCAGGGCGCAGGACCCCTCTGCACACAGTGTCAGGTGGCCTAGCACAGCGGCAGGCCATGTGGAGCAGGCCAGGCACACTGTTGTGAGTGACGTCAGCAGCTGCTGGGGTGAGGCTAGCAGGGCTGCCCCTCCCCTCCCCCACTGGGGGCCTACCCTGCCGCCCCTCACCTCACACTGCCAGCCTGAGCAGCAAGCTGGTGCGACAGCCAGGATGCTGGCAGTGGTGCCAGGGCTGCCTGCTTTGAGGGGGGAGCAGGAGCAGAGCAGGGGGAGCAGCGACATGCCAGCAGCACCGAAGGCAGCTCCTCAGTGGGGGGGGCAGCCAGGGGTGGGGGGCGAGGGTGTGGGGGCAGGGGGGCACAGGGCAGGCTTGGACCCTGGGCCCCAGCCCCCCAGCCTGTCCCGGGGGTGGCAGGGTGAGGGCCCTGTGGCAAGGCAGCAGTCACACCTTGCCACCCCTCCACCTGGCTTCACTGCCCCAGCCTTTGTTGCCAGTGCCTGGCCCCAGCCACTGCTGCATGACAGCCCTACAGAGGCTGATGCAGGCAGGCGCAGCTGGCAGGTGGGTGGTAGCAGCAGCTGTGCACAGCATGGGCCTCATAGCCCAAGCAGGGAGCGGCCAGGGCCATGGGGGCAGGACAGGGACGAGGACAGGCCATGGGCCACTGCAACAGGTCCAGCCACACACTGCCCAGCCATGTCTCCCTGTTCAGCTAATCCACCTAGTCCCACCGCCATGGCAGCCGCCACAACGGCAGCAGCTGCAGCGAGCCCCCTGTACCTCGCCGGCAGCAGGCAGCAGCGCCCTGACCGCCTGGCATTGAGTCAACGCCCCACCTCTGACCTGCCGGCCACAGCCAGGCCTAGCCGCAGGCCAGCCTGGCTGTCCACCCCTCCTGGTCAGCGCCCTCAACCACACACGGCCCCAGAGCGAGGAGCCCCACCCTCCCACCCGCCTGGCCACTCCCTGCAGCCTGGCGCTGCGGGCCCCCCCATGCAGTCCCTGCACGCTCTCAGCAGCTGCCCCAGCAGCCCAGCACCCCCCCCACCCCGGCCCCGCCCACTGGCCCCCCCACCGCTACACAGACACTGCCCTGCCAGCACAGCCACACCCAGCCCTGCTGCTGCTGCTGCTGCTGTGCTGCCCCAGAGACCCCGCCTGAACTTGAAGCGGCCCTGGCAGGCTGTTGAGGCTGAGAGGCTGGAGGGGCCCAGCCAGGTCAGGCGCCGGGGTCTGGAGGCTCCACCCTCACCTACCTCAGCCGTGAACACCTCCTGGTCAGCCATTGCCAGGGCTGAGCTACCTGACCATGGCAGGCGTGTGCCAGGGCGGGTTCCCTCAGAGGCCCCAGCAGCAGGCGGGGTGAACCGACGGCTGCGTAGCTTTGCGTACGATGCTGGCAACGGTGCCAAAAACGAGGATGGTAGCAGAGGCACCCGGCATGCTGCCCCACACTACACCCCCCTGCCAAGCACCGACACTACCAGCCATCCTGACCCTGCCAGCTCCAGGCTGCCTGGCCCCTCGCTGCCTGCCTGGCTGCAAACCGCAAGGCGGTCGGCCAGGTCCAGTGCCGGGGAGGTAGCAGGGGCTGAGGGGGTAGAGCTGGCAGAGCTGGCCAGCTTGAGGCAGGCGTGCAGGGCCCAGGGCCTCAGGGCCAGACAAAACCCAGCGTGGCTAGAGCCACCCCCCCTCAGCTCCCGCCCAGTGGACCACCCCAGGGGTGCATCAGAACCTGCTACGGTGCACAGACCAGCCCCGCAACCTCCCCCCATGGGCCGCTCAGGCGGCCACCAGGGCTTTGGGGCTGCTCTGGCTAGGCTGCAGCAGCGTGATGCTGAGTGGCAGCGGGAGTGGGGCCTGGACAGGGAGCGGGGAAGGGAGGGTGTCAGGGGCAGGGGAGAGGAGGGGGAGAGGGAACGAGGCAGGGAGCGGGAGGGACAAGGGCAGGGGGAGGTGGCCAGGGTTAGGGGCAGACGCTGGCCTGAGGAGCTCCACTGGGACGCCCTGCACACGGTCAGTCAGGGGGCTGACCAGATGCGGGCTGAGCAAAGGGCACTGGCACTGCCACCAGCAGCGAATGCCCAGCTGGGTGAGTCAGGGGGAGCACAAGGGGAGCAAGGGGAGCCGCGATGGGCCCATCAGTCACGCCTCGCATCAGGCCATGCAGCCCCTGGCCTACGCAGCCTGCCTGAGCTGCGGCCAGCGCCTGCAGCGGAGCGAGGCCGAGGCCGGCAAGACCTACTGGGGCCCGGGGGCTGGTCTATGGACTGGCGGCGCAGCGACATGGACGACCCCTGGTCTCAAGTGGCTGCCCAAGCTAGCCGGCTGAGCAGGCAGCGTGAGGGGCGAGGGGGGTGGGGAGAGCTGCCCTGGGCGCCTGGCTGGGCCCGTGGGGCTTTCATGGAGTCTGACCTGGACCTGGACCCTGATGCCTACCCTGAGCCTCCCTCGGCGTATGCTGGCCTGGCTGAGCTGGGGCTGGTGTCTGGTGCTGCCAGCCTGAGCAGCGTGCGGGAGCTGCTGATTGGGGCGGCCAGGACGGGGCTGCCTGCACAGCTACTGCTGACTGACAGAGACTATGGACCGGATGACTATGAGATGCTGCTGAAGCTGGACGAGACGGTGGAGAACCGCAAGGGCGCCACGCAGCAGGAAATAGATGCGCTGCCGCTGCAGGTGGGAGCCAGCCACAGGGCGTGGCGGGAGGCAGGGGTGGCTTGAGACAGGCAGTGGGTGGTGGGCGGGTGGGGTGGGTGGCCAGGTGGGTGACGTAGCAAAGACAGGCGGTGGTCTGTGTGCTGACATCTTTTGGCAGTCGCTTGCTCTGCCGTCACTTAGGACAGTTAACACACATGCTTGCTGCCACTGCCCCCCCACCCACCCCCTGCCCAGCCCAGCTGCTACAGTTGCTCCTGTCGTTGCCACTGTGGCCACAGTTGCTCCTGCTGCCACTGCTGCTGCTGACCCCTGGCATGCCTGCCCTACACCCAGGTGGTGGCAGCAGCGCCTGCTGATCACCAGGCCCCCCCCGCCCCTGCCCCTGCCCCTGTCCAAGACCCAGGGGTCAGAGCAGCGCCCCCACACAGCCGACAAGCGTCTCTGCCAGGATCTGGGAGCTGCTCCTCAAGCCAGCTGGCCCAGGGCCGCAGCCAGCCGTCACTCCCGCAAGGCAGGCCAGCTGCAGGGCCAGTCGCTGTCCAGGGAGCTGCTGCGGTGGCTGCTGCGCCTGAAGCTGCGCACGTAGCGGCAGCTGCTGTGGCGCTGGCCAGTGTTGCCATGCCAACTTGCTCCAAGTGTGCTATCTGCCTGGAGGACTTCACGGATGGCTGCATCCTTCGCTGCCTGCCCTGCTCCCACTTATACCACAAGGTGAGGGTCAACAGGGACAGGCAGTGGGCAGCCTGCCTGGCCAGCGAGGCTGGAGCACATTTGAGAGGGGCAGCAGCACTGCCACAGCCTGCACTGCCCTAAACTGACAGGACAGCGTTCAGTGCAGCACTGCAGACCCAGCTGGGATGACAAGTTGACCTGGTACCAGTCAGTACATGGCATGACATGGCATGGTAGTGAACATGCTGGCCGCACTGCCTATGGCTGGCTCTGAGGCTGGCCCATCTGCTGCTGTCGCTGCCACCGCCGCTGCTGCTGCTGCTGCTGCTGCTGCTGCTGCTGCTGCTGCTACTCTTCTGCTGCTGCCACTGCTGCTGCTGCTGCTGCTCTTGCTGCCACTGCTGCTGCTGCTGCTGCTACTGCTGCTACTGCTCTTGCTGCTGCTGCCACTGCTGCTGCCGTAGGGGTGTGTGGATGTGTGGCTCAGGCAACGGGCAACATGCCCAGTCTGTCTGGCAGCTGTGAAGTGACTCCGTGCCTCAGTCATCAGGGTCGGGCTCCTGGCGCCAGGCCTGGGCCAGGCAAGGTCAGCAATGGACACCTCATATCATGCAACCTAACCAAAGCGTCAAGCTTGCACCAGGGCCACCTGGCCAGGGATGCCACACACCTCTCTGCTCTCTGCTGCCTAGGGCCCTGCTGCACAAGCAAGGGCTGCAGCAGGGCTGGATCAGCCGCAACAGAGGCAGCAAGAAGAGTTCGTGCAGCAACGGGATGTTGCTGTCGGCCGCATGGACATGAGCGCTTGGTGTTGAAGGGCCACAGCAGGGCGCATGCAGGACGACATGCACATGGCTGGCAGGTGGAGCATCACTCGAAGCCCTACCACCCCACGGCCTGGAACGTAGATTGTAGTAGCAGGCAGAGGTCAGTCTATAGGGATGGACCCCAACGAGCCTATTACAGAATGCATGCGCCAGTAGGACATGCAGGATGACTGTATCATTGCCATATGATCCCAGTAACTAGAAGAATAGGTCGCAGATGTGTAGGTCGATTGAAAAACAGCACACGGTCGGTAGAGACGGCGCACTATAATTTGTGGCAACGGGCAATCGGTGTGAGTGCCATCGGTGTGGGGCTGGCAGTCATCAAGGGTGCGACCGAGGATGCTTCATTCTGATTGTAGCGGAGCGAGATTACCCACAGTCAAACATGCTGTTTCTTGTTGAATGCGTTTCATTTGTCTGTAGTTTGTATGATGTTGTTTGATGGAGGCAGGTTTGATGCACGGAGCATTTCCTGTATACCGCACATGCACTGACTCTAGAGTGGGCCACAGCCCCCTTGTCCCTCACTAGGGCCTCCATTTGAGCCGGATCAGAAGTACCTACTAGGTGCCACTAGCAGCCACTAACTAGATCCGGCTCAAACAGTTATTGGGCTGTGTGGAGTAAACCCAGTGCACATGGCACATGAGCCGCCTACCACCTAAACTATTGCCTGACCCGAGGGCTATGATGTAGAGTTGGCATGACAAAACATGCACTAATGTAAGCTGATGACAGCTCAAATGGGGGCACACACTACTGTGCCTCAGCAGGCTGCTGCTGCTGCTCCTGGGCCTTGGATGGCTTGTCTCGCAGCCGCTTGTACCTTTCCCGTGAAAAATACACGCTCATGTGAAATCACCAGTGATGGGTAATACAAGATACGTGTATCGATACCGATACGTATTTTTTGTATAATACAAAAATACACGTATCGTATCAAAAAATACAAGTGCCGGCCGGCAAGTTGCGTGGATGCCTTTGAAGCAGCTGCTGGCTGTTGCCACAACCAGAGTCCGCGCTAAAGCAATGCCGCGCAGGGCTAAAGCCATCGGCTTGCTCCCGGAGCAGCCGGTCGCATGTGCCGGACTGCATGCAAGAACATCAGAGTTGGGAGGCCCTGACTTTCCGACGTCGCCGTCCTGCCCAGACATCAAGGAAGGACTGGGGGACTGGCAGCGCTGCTCCTAGCTGCTCCTTTCCCGCGTGACATGTTGCCTCTGTATCGCTGTATTGTATCGATACAAAAAATACACGTTTTTTCTTGTACTTTCTTGTATTTCCTGTATCGATACTCAGGTGTCCCCAACTGACAGAAAACCGGCCCCTGGTAATCAAAACGACGCCGCGTCTCAGCCCCGTGGTTTCTATTTATGTTTCGCACATCCCTGGATAGAGGTCTCTGTCAGCTATGCGGTGCAGCTTGTAGCATTAAATATTGTGCAGTGTGCTGAGTGCTATGGCGGCTCAAATCTTGACATTCAAATTCATGCCAATGTCGCTCAAGCGGGCCTCGCCGCGACCGACCGCCGTGACCGACGTGGCTCAGGAGCACCTGCGCACAATGAGGCACAGTCGCGCAGTCAAAACGATTCACATGGCATGCCAAACCGATCTAACAACGCCCCTTCACCCATGCTCAGGAATATACAAGGTTGCTGCGATGCTTGACCCGTTCGTGAGCAGTACTGATGACTTGGCCACTCTACACAACCCTACAAGGTGTGGAGGCTATTGCTCTGTCACCTTGCTCAGCAGGTTGGGTCCCATCTCTCACGCCCGCGCCCTCCGCTTGCGTGTTGAGCTCATGTCCAGCTGCGATGTGGCCCCTTGCTGCTCGGCTGGAGATGTGAGCAGCTCAGGGGGAGCACCTGCACCAGCTGCCAGCTGCTGCCAGGGGGGGGCAGCAGGAGGGGTGGGCAGCCCAGGGGCGGCGCCAGCACCAGCTGCCAGCTGCTGCCAGGGGGGGGGCAGCAGGAGGGGTGGGCAGCCCAGGGGCGGCGCCAGCACCAGCTGCCAGCTGCTGCCAGGGGGGGGCAGCAGGAGGGGTGGGCAGCCCAGGGGCGGCGCCAGCACCAGCTGCCAGCTGCTGCCAGGGGTGGGCAGCAGGAGGGGTGGGCAGCCCAGGGGCGGCGCCAGCACCAGCTGCCAGCTGCTGCCAGGGGGGGGCAGCAGGAGGGGTGGGCAGCCCAGGGGCGGCGCCAGCACCAGCTGCCAGCTTCTGCCAGGGGGGGGCAGCAGGAGGGGTGGGCAGCCCAGGGGCGGCGCCAGCACCAGCTGCCAGCTTCTGCCAGGGGGGGGCAGCAGGAGGGGTGGGACCGCTGCATCTCTTGCTGGTACAGGGCTTGCCTCCTTGGGCACAGCAGCTGTCACTCTGATGACGAGCACCTTGCCATGCTTCTTGCATGTGCAGCCATCAAACTGCACGTGGATTGCTTTGGCTCGTCGTAGCTGATCTGCATGCACAGTGCACCATGCGCCTATGCCCACTACCTCCCAATCCTTCTATTCCTTCCAATCCTTCCCGCCCCGCCCCGCCCCGCCCCGCCCCGCCCCGCCCCGCCCCGCCCCGCCCCGCCCCGCCCCGCCCCGCCCCGCCCCGCCCCGCCCCGCCCCGCCCCGCCCCGCCCCGCCCCGCCCCGCCCCGCCCCGCCCCGCCCCGCCCCGCCCCGCCCCGCCCCGCCCCGCCCCGCCCCGCCCCGCCCCGCCCCGCCCCGCCCCGCCCCGCCCCGCCCCGCCC
Source organism: Haematococcus lacustris (assembly GCA_030144725.1). Lineage (NCBI taxonomy): Eukaryota > Viridiplantae > Chlorophyta > Chlorophyceae > Chlamydomonadales > Haematococcaceae > Haematococcus > Haematococcus lacustris. The sequence goes on along the minus strand of JASKMD010000003.1, from coordinate 19,165,938 downwards.
CGCCCCGCCCCGCCCCGCCCCGCCCCGCCCCGCCCCGCCCCGCCCCGCCCCGCCCCGCCCCGCCCCGCCCCGCCCCGCCCCGCCCCGCCCCGCCCCGCCCCGCCCCGCCCCGCCCCGCCCCGCCCCGCCCCGCCCCGCCCCGCCCCGCCCCGCCCCGCCCCGCCCCGCCCCGCCCCGCCCCGCCCCGCCCCGCCCCGCCCCGCCCCGCCCCGCCCCGCCCCGCCCCGCCCCGCCCCGCCCCGCCCCGCCCCGCCCCGCCCCGCCCCGCCCCGCCCCGCCCCGCCCCGCCCCGCCCCGCCCCGCCCCGCCCCGCCCCGCCCCGCCCCGCCCCGCCCCGCCCCGCCCCGCCCCGCCCCGCCCCGCCCCGCCCCGCCCCGCCCCGCCCCGCCCCGCCCCGCCCCGCCCCGCCCCGCCCCGCCCCGCCCCGCCCCGCCCCGCCCCGCCCCGCCCCGCCCCGCCCCGCCCCGCCCCGCCCCGCCCCGCCCCGCCCCGCCCCGCCCCGCCCCGCCCCGCCCCGCCCCGCCCCGCCCCGCCCCGCCCCGCCCCGCCCCGCCCCGCCCCGCCCCGCCCCGCCCCGCCCCGCCCCGCCCCGCCCCGCCCCGCCCCGCCCCGCCCCGCCCCGCCCCGCCCCGCCCCGCCCCGCCCCGCCCCGCCCCGCCCCGCCCCGCCCCGCCCCGCCCCGCCCCGCCCCGCCCCGCCCCGCCCCGCCCCGCCCCGCCCCGCCCCGCCCCGCCCCGCCCCGCCCCGCCCCGCCCCGCCCCGCCCCGCCCCGCCCCGCCCCGCCCCGCCCCGCCCCGCCCCGCCCCGCCCCGCCCCGCCCCGCCCCGCCCCGCCCCGCCCCGCCCCGCCCCGCCCCGCCCCGCCCCGCCCCGCCCCGCCCCGCCCCGCCCCGCCCCGCCCCGCCCCGCCCCGCCCCGCCCCGCCCCGCCCCGCCCCGCCCCGCCCCGCCCCGCCCCGCCCCGCCCCGCCCCGCCCCGCCCCGCCCCGCCCCGCCCCGCCCCGCCCCGCCCCGCCCCGCCCCGCCCCGCCCCGCCCCGCCCCGCCCCGCCCCGCCCCGCCCCGCCCCGCCCCGCCCCGCCCCGCCCCGCCCCGCCCCGCCCCGCCCCGCCCCGCCCCGCCCAGCCCAGCCCAGCCCAGCCTAGGGTTCGTCGCCGAATGTATTTGCAGACCACACGCTGCTGCCGGCCCACAGTTGTGTGCTAGCCAGGCCGGTGAGTGTTGGCCACCACACACTGCTCTGTGATGAACAGCCGCGGGCATGTGGGCAGCCAGCGACGGCTGACTTTTGTCTTCATCATCAACTTGGTTGTGCTCAGGTGCTGAGCTGTGAATGCTGCTGTCCTTGCTGCTGGCTTTCCAGGTGAGGCCTCTTGCCTGGGGATGAAGAAGTCAGAGGGCTCAGGTGGGCCTGGCCCCGGTGTGGGCTGCACTGTTGTGCCACCAGCAGGTCTGCCATGCGTGTCAAGCCAGCTGCAGTTGCTGTCAGCCCACCGACGTAGGACCTCAGTGGACACACCCGTTTGTTTTAGGATCTGCAGCTGCTGCTTTTGCTTGTGGGTTAGTGAGGGGCGGAGCCGACACTTGCGCAGCTGGGCTTCAAGGCTTTGCCGCTGACGCCTTAAGAGTGGCATAGCCAGCTGATGTTGCCTAATCCATGCCTCAAGTGCCTCATTCTCCAACCTCAGCTGCCGTTGCCCTGCCTGCAGGTGCTCGAGCTTCTCCTCAAGGTCATGCACTACAGCATTGAGGACCTCCTCATGAGCATGCTGCCACTCGGTCTCAGTCATCAGCAACTCATTTGTGGCGTGCACCTCCAAAGCAATAGCTTCAGCCCTCCTTGCTGCGGCTTTCAAGCCATTAGGACTGTGCAGATAAGCAGCCCTTGGTGACTTTACAAGTGCTGCAAGATTAGCACGCTGCTGGCTGTGGACCATGGGTTTGCGTCTTGCAATAACTTGCTAGGGCCAGGGGGCGGGGTGGGGGTGGCGGGATTGAGAGGGGTTGGGAGGGGGTGGGAAAGGGTGGGAGGGAGTGGGAGGGGGTGGCGGGGGTGGGAGGGGTGGCAGGGTGGGAGGGGGTGGGAGGGGCTGGAAGGGGCTGGGAGAGGTTGGGGAGGAATGGCGGGGCAGTAAGGGGGCTGGGAGGGGGCGGGAGGGGGTGGGAGGCTTCTGCGGGGGCTGGAAGGTGGTGGGGCTGCAAGGGGGTGCGAGGGGGCAGGGTCCAGGCGGTCGGAGTAGGCTAGAAAATCCTGCAAGGCAGAGTCGGGTCACGCCAAAGGGTGAGGAGGCGGCCCTGGTTGATGGATTGCCGTGCTTTTTTCTCCACCAGCTGTGTCGTTGAGTTACGAACAAAGTAATAACTCGAAAGTCTAATAACTCAGGGTGGTCAGCTCACCACATGCCAGTTTGTGCAAGAGGGTCCCTTTTTCAGTGTGGCTGGCTAGAGAGACCTCTATCCAATCGCACCACGCTGCAATGTCGAGTTATTTCTTGCCCAACGATGGCCCTCCGACGCAGCCTGCACCAATTAAAGGCTCGCCGAGCGAGCTTGGCGGGCTGAAATGTGATTGTACTTCCGGCTCGATGCCAAGCGCAGTTCTATCATTGGTGTCCCTACTCACCACTAGAACAATCGACAGTGAGCAGCTGAGGTGTGTTCGCGCTCGCTTGCGCCGGCATGGACCCTGATGCAAGGATTAACGCGCCGCTTGCCAGTAGATGCGGAGTAATTTGCAGGTGCCAATGCAACATACGCTACCGGAATCGGTGCACTCTATTGCGAGTACTTGCATGAAGATTACCAACCCCATGTTGGGGACTCCTGATCGATACACGTATTACCCATCACTGGAAATCACACAAGTGCTATGTTACAGCCTTGGTCGTAGGTCATTACAGTGACTAAGCTCAGCCACAACCCTTCCAGCCATAACCAGTAATCTACACAGCCTGATTGACCTTGATAGAGTGGGCCACAGTCCTTGATGACTCGGAGCAATCTGCGCCCATGGTCAACCCCATGCCCACACGCCCCCCCTACCTTGGGTAGGCACTCAGAGCCACAGGGACATTGTCAAAAATAAGTGTCCTTTGAGAATGTTAAACTATTTGTAAGAAAAACGAAATATCAACAACACAAGATAAGTCCATTCCGGCATTTAGCATGGGCCGTTATGTTGCGATGTCACGATGCTGCGTTCGATTACTCCATCGTCGTCGCACGGCACCGTTCACCCCTGCCGCGTCGCCCCGCGTATTGCGCTTTGCGCTCATCACGCATTGCGTCGACACCCGGAAGCGCGCCTCCAGGCAAGCACTCGGCTGGTTCAGCTTCTCTGTCCGTTTAGGGTTGGATGTCACTTCTGATTGCGGTGCTTGGCAATCCCTCGCCAGCATGAACACTCCTTCCCACGCTTGTCAACAACCTTGGAACCTCGCACCCTTACACTCCCTGCCCAGCCCTGTAAAAGCTGCTGCTGCTGCTCGGTAGCAGGTGGCAGCCACAGCCCCCATGTTGCTGCCGGCTCTAGCCATCTGCGGCCTGGGTGTGCTAGCTTACCAGCTGACCCGGCTGGTGCTGGCAGACTGTGACCTGAGACTGCTCAGCAGGGGCCTGGCCCCGCCTGGTGCCTTCACTGGCAAGGTGACGAACAGGCCGCTGTAGTCAAGCCAGGTTCAGCTGCAGCCCCATGCTGTGGCCCCATGGCTATGCTAACCCTAACCTGGTGACCCACCACCCCCTGGTGATGTTGGCTGCTGCTGCTGT